>VZDJ01000594.1:24443454-24594645 GCA_008694505.1 Cyanoderma ruficeps
TCTCTCTCTCTCTCTCTCTCTCATAAATCCATTCCACCCAAACAATCAGTGACAAGTCTGTCACAGGAGATCTTGAACTACTGGACTATGTGTGACAGTCTGATCCCAGCTTTACTGTGATGCACTACAGACAATTTTAAAATGGCATATGAAAACCCTCCCCCCCCCATTATACTTTCTACCAGTGCTACCATTTGATGCTGTAACTCACAGAATTTAATCCTGGAACTTACACACAACATACATATGCATCTAAATACATACAGAGTTTACATAAAAATATATATATCTGGCTTCACTGCAATATGTATAGATTTTTCACTGAAAAAAGGCTTGAAGTTGAACAAAAAATAGTAAGCACACTTTAAAAAGAAGGTTAACCTATTTATGTGTTAAAATGGATACTGGGAGAGACCAGACAAAAAAGTTCAAATAATCCAAATTTATGCAAAATACTAAGTTGTCCAGTCTAAGATCCAACTTTCAGAGACTGATCAATCCAATTTCAATTTACTTTGATGAGCCACTACAAATCTTCCAATTAGACATCAGGTCATTTATATGCTACTGTGCCTGGCAATGATTATTTTTATGGCTTAAGCCCAGCCTATTTCAGCAATGGGACCAGCCACCATTTTTATACATGTAAAAATTACAGCATAATTAATTTCTAAAGTATAGACTAAATATGTCAATTTTAAAATTCTCCCTAATTAGGCAAGAAATGTCCACAAATTTCAATGGCAGAATGGATACGAACTTTTGTATTTTTCATCAAAGAAAATTATAATCAGAACACAGACACAGTAATGTTATATTAGTGGATATTTTTTAACATTTAAACAAGGAATATCATTAGAGCAAAATGCGCTGAACATTGGAACTAGGGCATATACCACGTATACATATATATTTTTAAGTAAGAATTCATTAGTATTAAGTTTGGGCCAATAATTTATTCCATACAATTGAAGAACTTCCTTATTCTCCTCTCTGAGGCAGGCAGGATTCCAGATTTCTTTTAGAGAAAGCTGACAGGTAGGAGGATCTGAACTTTCTGAACATATTTATGAGGTGGGCATTTTTTGTTGCTTGTTTCCTGAAAATTGCCAGCATCTATCTTGCATTGTTTTGTGCCCAGTGCACTGAAAAAAAATCAAGATATGTTGCCTTTGAAAACTAGGTAATTTTCTGTATGAAAATAAGAGACAAACAAGTGGTACCAAGAAAGCAAAACAAAAACGGAAATGTTGTTTCTGAAAATATTCTAATTATGATACTATCAGATGGTTTTCTTTTATATTAGGAATACCTTTACTTCAGCTGTGCAGTGTAAGTGCATCTTGGAGTTTCAAGAAAGGCCTTGGTAATACTAACTGGCTAGCATATGAAGATGTAAAGTGTTATAAACAAATCCAGGGGAGTGTTGCAGATACTCTGACCTGCAAATACCAATTTTGGACGACTATGAAGCATGTCTGTTCAAAGGGTTTGAAGTCACATTCTAAAAACCACGTTTTGTTGGTATCTCCATTACAGGAAACAGAACAAGAGACAATGCATTAACCTAAGCAACTCTCCTGCTTCTACTAGTAAGCCATTTTCTATACCCAGCAAGATTTTGGATTTTGTCTTATACAAACATCAAAAATGTTTGTTTGCTCAATCATTTTACTTGAATTATCCATTATAAATTACTGTAACAAATATTCTACTATTGCCTATTTGACAGTGGCACAATTAATAGGTATTTACACTACCATTCTGTTTTAATTTTGCTAATATTTATCTTGTCTGCAACATACATGAGAAATGGATAGAAAATTATCAACTTTCATAATTTTCCTTTTTTAAAAAAAGCCCCAAAGAAAATAAGCAAAATTGTAATGCACAAAGAAATAAATCACATTTGTCTTCCTTGTTTATTGTACAATATCAGCTATCCCCATGCTTGATTTGTAGAATTTCTTTTCTTACATGTATTTTGTTTGGTTAAGGACAATTCCCTGTGGCACAAGATAAAATTCAGTATAATTTAATTTACAGGGAAAGTGTTCTATGGACACAGGATTATGTGCTGTGAGGAAAAAAAAATGGCATTACTAAATTAAACATTAAAACCAAACTGCTAATCTGATTTCATCCAGCTGTGCAGAATTACAGTATTTTGGTACCTACTTAAGAATTTGCTTTGACTGACCTTTAAAAAAGAATAGATTTTTATCTATTTAATCTATAGGGTATTTAATAATAAAGCACATTTTTCTATCATGTTACAAATTATATTTATCCATGGTAGATTGCACAGCCAATCCTTGCTACTAATTGTAATTCATTCCAAAGGCCCCCCCCAGCTAGTAATAGAAATAGACAAAGGAAAGAAAAAAAGTCTCGTTTAAGAATGTTGAAGGAGAACTGCAGAACAATATTTTCATCTGGTATTAAAATTATTTTGATTGCATTGATCACAAAAAAGTTGGATTTCTTACAAAGGCATGGCCTGCAAAGAAAGGCTACAAGATTGGCACAATTCTGTCTCAGCAGAAAGAAGCAGCAGTCAGACAAGTAATTTTTCTCTCCTCAGAGTAGTCTGAGTTAGTAAGAGCCCTAAATATTGTTTTCAGCCCACATTCTGAAATGCTGATGGATGATACATGCAAGGCAAAGCAAAAGTCATTGGGAAAGGAGCGAAGAATCCTCAACACCACGATACGGTGCTCACCAAAAAACAGCACCGTGCACTCCAAACGGAGACTCACAGCAGAGAAGAGCCACAGTGAGCAATGTGAACAGAATGCCAGAAATTCTGATTCAGGTCTCGAAACCCAGCTGAGCAACTGGCAGGTTTTCAACATCTGGGACGTGAGACTGCAGCAGATGGGAAACCAGAGAGTGAATTAAAAGTCAAACCAGAAGAAGGCTGTATTTTTTAAAAGGGGAGATATAACCGTATTATACAGGGGGAAAACATAATTATGCCTCAGAGACAAGAGGTACTATTTGAACTGGTGCTTAAAGAACATAGGGAGCTCAAAATGTGCCTTGTGGCTTGTATTTCTACAACTACACTTAATCAAAGTCTGGATTTATAGTGCTATCTCTTGGAGATATCTAGGAGAATCGAAGAAATGTTAAGAAGCATTACAAGAGAAAATCATAGGAATCAAGCATAAGCAAGGGATTTTGGGGAAGAGCAAGAATCAGATGTGAGCAAGGCATATATTAGGTGAGTTGTATCAACAGAGAAGAACAGGGTTGGCAAAGTTTACCTCAGGGGGAGAAATGGTAAAATGGGAAGGAAGCGAATGAGCTTAAAAGCAGAGAGCATCTGCTTCAGTCAGCTGAAAGGAGACAGGCTGGGGGAGGCAATTGTTTGCTGCCAGTATCCTGCCACAAGAGTCTGGCAGGCTGACTGAATTGATTTTCTTTCTTTGAACATCATCAGTTTTCAGATGAAGTGATAAATCTTTGCTTGTTACCAAAGACTGATGTGTTACATCTTTTAATATCCAAATAGGTTTTACTGAAGTGTTTTCAATTGGAAAGAATGTTTCTCAGGTGGAAGGCTATTTCTTAGGTGGAAGAAGGTTCTAACTAATAAGAAAATTAATTTTCTTTCAGTAGAAAGTAAAACAAATCATTCCAAAACCAGGAAAGGTGTACTTGAGATAGTGAAAAACCCATTTATCTCAATATATATTACATTCACATTCACTGACAGCTAAAATCAATGTGCATACAAACTGAAAGAAGGGACTAAGCAGAGGGAAAAAAAAAATCCCCAACCCTCCCCCACAAACACCCATGAATTTTAAAAGCATGCAATAAATTTTAACAAGATGAATGAGGGCCTCTAAGAACTCTGAAAGGAGAACCAGTTTCAACTCAACTTGGCAACAACAATCGATTAGGATGCACCTACCTGCATAAGTAATCAGCCTGATTTTTACCCCATACTGTCTGTAGGGAGGTAAATCAGGAAAGACTTGTGCCTCATCACAAAACTGTTTTGTGCCAAGTAAGATTCTTTTTTTTTCTCTGTGTAAACAAAATACGTTCACAACCTATCTTCACTCAAGCTTTTGACAATTATTAATATTTCTGAATAAAATGTATTTTTCAATGTACATCATTAGTGATCTAAATAAGGTTTTACATAAATACAGGGGATGAAACTGCACACAAAATAAAATGGAAAAAATGGCTGACACTGTTTCCTTACATTTGTTCAACATTTTGTTACTCAACTTCACAGGCTGGCATCTACTACTATAAAGGAAACACATCTTGATTTGGGAGGATCAAAGGAAAGGTACGGAGCTCAGACTTTTTTTGTTCCTTTTTTAAAGCCCTTTCAAGTTGGGGGAAAATTCATGCTTTGTCACCTCTGAGCACAATGTGATATTGGCAGCTGTTTCAAGCTGGCTACGATGTGCAAAGTTCACTGTCATGACCGGCTGACTGCTCAACTGTCAAGGAAAAATTAACAAATACAAAAATGGGAACACGTGGCAGTTTTAGAAACACACTTTTCAATAAAGCCTACTGTGAACTATAGACTATTGCACATTTCAACATGACACAAGGAAAATAAGGGGTTCAAAAGAGAATACACTTCGTAACATAGAAATATACAGACTAGCTTGTGCACAGAAATCAAAACATGGTTACAAGACACCACTGCAGTCAAACCTGTCTTAGAGTCTGCTTATGATCTTAGTGACCTTAAGAAACTGGTCCAAACTGATTATCAGCAATACTTTTTTTTGTTACTTTTTTTTAAAAAAATATTTTGAGACCACATCTTTGATACACATATATATATTCCGTGGTCAAAACAGACAGACTTAACTTTAGCGATACTAAATAAAAGTGCAAAAACGTTCAAAAAATAAAACAAAATAAAAAAATATGGAAGCATAAGCTAAAAATTTTCTGCATAGCTGAAATCTATTTAAAGCGAGTCCTTGGTAGGGGTTGCTGACAGGAGGAGAAAGCAGTTTTTTAAAATGTCTTCTGCACGTTTGTTTCAAATAATGCAAAAAAAAGGTCATTTGTCGGCTTTTGAAGTATTTCACAGGCAGTTCACCCCTGCGTCCTTGGAGACCATGGTGGTGGCAGTGCCCCCCTCTGCAAGGTACACAGCAGTGCTGGATTTGGGCGGCGCTGCCTGCTCGCTGCCGTTGTTGTTGACCTCGCAGTGCAGCGGCTCCGTGGAGATGACCCACGTGGACGGACGCCACCGCTTGAGAGAGTACGGAGTTTTCACACGTTTCTTGATCTTGTCTCCTGAGCCTGATTTGCCATCCTGTGAGGAGTCACCTACTGAAGGAAAAATAACCGAACCAAAACAAAAAAACAGAACAGAAAATAGTATTATGAGGAAGGTAAGATGACACTGGAGTCCAGGGTTGTTACTTAGGTGAAACAGAACAAAAGAACATAATCTTTAAACACAGAGGAAACTGTGCGGCAGAGGCATGACAGGTTTATCAACTACAACAGCTGCCACTAAAACAAAGGGTTAGATTCTCTTCTCTGTCAGAAATTACTTCAGTGAAGTAATTTGTGTTACCTGGAATGCACATTGGCATTGAACAGGAGAATCAGCATTTGACATTTGAGGGGCTTTTGCAATCATAGTATCTTATATTACCTGTACTGGGAGGTACAAAAGAACACTGCTACTACAGGACAGCAAAGGCTACAATTTAAATAGTGCAATGTTAGGTCCCCTAATCCTACTTCACTTCACAAAGCATTTTACCTGAAAACAGAACAGTTCATTCTCTGTTAAGCCAGGATTTGGAATGCTGGGTTGCAAAACTGGCAAAACCAACTTTAATTGTGATAAAACTTGAGCAGTCAAAATCTGATTGTTAAAAAAACTTTACACAACCTCTTCTTTTAACTTAACCTTCAATTAAAGAAAGTCACTGCAATGACCTTTTTTCTCTTTCTGGGTAAAATTTCAACTCACATCAACATGTTAAGACAAAATCTAAGGTTTCCTACTTAAAAGGAAGGCTTAAACATTCGATTGCTGAATATTCAACTACATTTCTTGAAAGATATGTTCTCGTTTGGTTTGCAACCTTTGACTTCCGAGACGCCTGGCATCCCAGTTTACTCCACTAGTGTCACAGTATCTTCACAAACACAGTCACGGGATTTGCAAGCACCTTTCAAGACTACAGTGACTTCTGAAAATATATTTTCTTTGAAATGCACACCAGGAGGTCTCTCCAATAGCTCAAAGAGGCTCAAATCTAGAGGATGTACCTAACTTAACTATAACTACATGATTACATTCTTATTGTAAAAAGGAGAGCCCCATTGTGACCTCTTAGACCTCTGATCATAAGATTCTCAAGAAGGTTATCCTGAAATAAACTATTAAAATTAATTCCTGCTCTAACTATTCAGATTAATTTTTATGTACATGGCAAGTTGTTGATGAACTGCTCTAATTGTTGGAGCTAGGACAGCAAAATAGAAAATACCTGACCCTCCATTTAGGCTGAGCCAATGCAGTAAAATCAGTTGCTTTAAAATCATGAAGCATATAAGTATTTACTATAATAAATTATTTTAATCAATGAACCCTAGAGACAGCTACTCTTGAGAGAATGAGGAAAAGTAAGGAAAAGAAGGTATAATGTGCCCCTGCAGAAAAAAATAGGGCACTTTTTCAATATACTTTGCAGCCGTCAAAGGTAGGAGCCTTACAAGGAATAATGAAAGTTAACCTAGAGTCAGAGTGGATGGGTTAGAAAGAGACAGATTTATTCTGTGTATGTGGAAGGATGATAGTGATCTAATATACTGGAAATGATGGAGACAGGACCTTATCAAAAAGACTGAAATTGTGCTGAGAGAAATTACATTTATATGAGATTTAATAAGTATGCTTTGAGGAGAGACAGGAGAGACGGAAATAATTTCTATCCAAGCAGATGTATGCAGATATTAGGTAAAAAAGTGTTAGGGAAACCGTTCAGTCCTGCAGGCACTTACACGGCACACTACTGCTATCCAAACTACTTGTGGCTGACAGATCCAGCGAATTAGGCCTCTGTGCTCTTCTAGTCTGGGTCTGCCCAGGATTTCTCACTACATTCTGGATACTGGCTGCAGCTGTGTCTGGGCAGGGATTACTGTTGTTGTTGTTGGCGTTTGTCCGGCCGTTTTCCAGTGGTCGCTCCCTCCTGTCCACCAGGCGGTCCAGAACACCTTCATCGTGGCCAACCTGCTGCTCCCGCCTCAGCAAGGGCTCGTGCTCGTCGGGACTGGAATTGATGTTCAGCCGACTGTCCTCCCCACTGAACTGGTTCTGAAGCATCTCCTGGGCCCTCTGCGCTACCGAACTGCTGCTCTGGCCAGAGGGCACCGTGCCATTGGCATACTGGGTTGTGCCAGCGTGACAGTTCATGCCGTGGCTCCTTCCAGCCACTCCGTTCATGGTAACTGTCACGACGTGAGGTTCTGCAGCATTGATTGTGTTCATCTTGGCAACGCCTGTTTCCACTTGCTTCAAATTTGATTTGTGCTTGCCACCAAATTTTAACCGTGGCTCCTTTGTTGAATTTTTGGTGTTTAGAGGGAGGCTGGTAGGCCTCTTCGGAAGGTTCTGCTGCTTGGGTAGAGGATAGACCTGAGCAGATGGGACATCTGGAATCAAACAGGCCTGACCATTGGTAGCTTGTGTGAAGTCCTGTTGTCCTGTCACCTCTACTGCAAGTTTTATCAGTGGATAAAGCAAGCTGGAACTAGTGCTGCTGAGCGGATCTGGTCCGCTAAACTGCTTAAGTGAATGTTCCATCAGATTCTCATCAGAGCTTTCTTTCAGGTTCTTATCCACTTCTTTTGGATCCAATTTATTTGTCTCCAAGTCCTCCTCTGTTAGCTGCAGACAAACAGGGGTGGGCCCACCCGGCTGCATGACATTTGTAGTGTGTAAGTTTGTTTCATCCGAATAAGGCATTTCGGATATGGTGGTCATGCCCGTGCTAGGAGTGAGGCCAGTTGTGTTGGTGGTGGACAAACTGGTGACACTTGTCTCAGGACTAGGGATGCGAGCTTGTGCTTGCTGCCGCTCGTAGTTAATGGAATTTCTATTCTTTTCCCCTGAAGTCAATGGTGTAGTGGACATTGAATGTTCAGAAGAAATGTTCTTCACTATGCTGTCAGTGTGGTGGATTGAATCTTCAATGTAGGAAGAGGAAGAATAATCTGGGTATGGCCTTATCTTTGATACACGTCTATGATGAGACAGATTCCTTTAAGAAAAAATAAGTGGTATTAAGATCTTACACGTAAAAATCACCTCATACTGTAACACCTCTCATTTCAGATAGCTGGGTGTCTTTCTGTTTCTTTTCATGCATAAACTAAGGATAGATACAGTACAAACTGAGGTATTTCAGCAACTTCCTTGAAAAGTGCTGGGGATCAGAAAATTGGTTTTACTAGGACAAAATTTCATCATGGATGTTACTTCCTAAGAGAACAGTAATCTTCTATTTGTCCAATATGCTGTTTGTCCAGTTGGCAAAATACTAATAAGGTTCTGTTCTAGATGCAGAGAAGTGATGCTGAAAAAGGTCAACAAAAACCCAACAGACAAGATCAAAAAAGTGATGCTGGGAAAATGTCACAAGGTCCTAAACCATGAAAACTCTACTATTGTGACAATTTAGGTATTCTATGAATTGAACATAATATTTTTTCATGACAATAAACACTGTCATATGCAGCAACATTATTCTTCTCTCAAATCTGGATTTCTAGAGTGTACTATTAAGCACTAAAGTCAGTTCTGCAAATTCTCATTCCCTCTGGATCATATATAA
This sequence comes from Cyanoderma ruficeps, assembly GCA_008694505.1. Lineage (NCBI taxonomy): Eukaryota > Metazoa > Chordata > Aves > Passeriformes > Timaliidae > Cyanoderma > Cyanoderma ruficeps. The sequence goes on from VZDJ01000594.1 coordinate 24,452,307, forward strand.
GCAGAGAACAGGCAGTACTTCTCCTGCTGGGGTCAGAATAACAATGACTTAAACAATGCCCCTGCAATTGGTTAAATGAAAAACTACAGGTTTGAGACTTGGTAATTTCCTGAACTCATACTGACTGCAAATTCAGAGTTTTAGCAGAACACTTTAAACAGAAGCTTTATCCATAATTTCACAAGTGTACTTAAATACAACTCACTTTGTCACTTAGTATCACGGCAAGCCTGCTGAGACAGTTTGCCTAAGCCCAGGGTAAAAGGCCCCTCTGTAAGAAACACGGTTGTGTACATAAAAGGTGCCCGAATTCTGGGGACACACAGGAGGTCTTAACACAAGCAATTGGGATTATGTCTTGCAATACCCATATGCAGACTAGGTCATGTAACACACACCACTTAATGGGTGCACCAAGCCGTAGCTTCTGTCCTGGAGTGAGCTGAGCGCTGCACTGGGCATTTCCTGCTGACTAAACCCAAATGTGTTCTCTTCTTACCTCTCATTTTGCATGGCAGTGGACATAGGGTTGACTGTTGGACTAACTGATTTATTTCTCTCCCAAATCATCATGAGTTCTGCCATTCTCTCCTCAGCACACTGTGCTGTAAGTCGAGCTTCTGCATCTTGATCCCAACAGTCTTCAATTGTTTCTTTAAGTGACCTCACAGCCTGCCAGGAGACAAAACCCCTTTAAGTTATTTTACCTTTATATTGTGCTTCTAATTTCCTATTTTATGGCAGCATTCTGTATGCCTGAAAACAGTCACAAGCTGGTGAAAGAGAGAAACAGAAGACACACAATTTCATTCAAAGCTAATTTAACCTAATAATAGCAATTTGCAAGTCCAATATTATCACACCTCACATAAACACATCAACTGGGAAGACACTTAAGAAAAGGTACATTCACCAATGTCCATACAACCTTCGGCCAGCCCTCTGATGGAGGCATGCTCTGCTCACTCTCCTTGCCTTATGAGAGCTGTGCACTAAGGATTGCTGAGATTCTGGAAATGCTGCCACGGTTATGCTCACAGTTCTGCTAATGGTCACTGCCTGGCCTCCCTGCACTGTATGCAAATAACAATGAAGTGCTCACTTCATCATCTTTGTCTTGTCTGTTTACCACAGTGACATCCAAATGTCTTGTAAGTATCAATGAATTTGTCTGCGCCATGGGAGGAGATTTTTGTTGCACTTGTTTTACAGGTGCAGAAATAGAAACACACGTGTTCCTGGCATCACACTGTGGGATGAACTGTACAGTCAGGACTAGAGCTCAAGACCTCCAAAACACACTGCCATATGTTCAGGGAACTGGAGAGGAAACAACTGAAATGACGAGCACTGAACACTTCTTCTTCCACTCCATCTGGAGTACAAAAGCCAGGCAGACATTTATGGGCCCCTGCTGCCAGTCTACGGCCCATGGAGAGGATCTGCTTTGCCAGCACAGCTCACATCTACAGCCCAGCTTTAACCTCTCCAGCACTGAGGACTGTGCATAATCCCAGCTGGACACTAAGGCATTCAGTGGGTCCTGCTGACTGTCTCTGTGCCAGAACTGCCTTGTGCCCTTCTGGCACTGGAAGCCAGGACTAGTTCTGAGCATGAGCCAAGAGCTCCTCGCCCACAGAGTGGGCTCCTGGCATCACTTGCCTCTGGCAATCACTGCTGCTTGGAGATGCAGCTCTGGCTGCACAGGTGGGGACGAGCTCCCCCCACAAGCAAACCTTTCATCTCCCTTCCCACAGCATACACAGAGGGAATAAGCCAATACCCTCTCCTTAGCTGAGTGTGGAGTCCCTGGAGCCACTCGGGGTATTACCCAGGGTTTGGCCTTGGAAGGATTTACCATAAAGACTCCCACCTAGACTGAAAGGGGAAACTCTCCCATAGTGCTTTGTGACACTCAGTAACACTGCCCCAGTCTCGCTCTCCCTGATGCCCAAATTCTCGTGGTCTCTCCTTTCCCTGATAATCCTTTGGTTGTGGGACCCCAGTTACCAGCCCTCTCTTCCCTATAGGTCACTGACCTTGCCTGCCCCTTGTACCACCCCCGTGCCATCAGGCTGCTGGACCCCACACTTTAGCTGGCACAGAGCACGTGGCCTGGTCTTTTTGTTCCTGATACCCTTTGGTGCCTGAAACAAACCTCACTGGAACTTTATCATACAGAAGGCCCTTCTGCCTCAGCAAGGAGCCGAGCTAGCCTCGTAGCGTGTGTGGATGTGTGAGCTTGATTGCTTTGCCCGCAATTTCCCCCAAGAGGCTTTTCCACTGGAGACACTTATTGGGATCTAGGCTTCAGCTCCACACCTAAAAGACACACTGCTACAGCTGAGGGACATGAATCCAAAAGCAACCTCAGGGACAAGGGCAAGATAGGGTACTGGATCCATTTTCTCTCCCACAACAAAATGTCTTCATTCAGCTTTTAGGACTTGATTTCATTACAGTTTAGAGTAAGTCAGTGGAAACCCTAATCTCCTGCCTTGCCTCTTTTCAAGACTCTCTCCTATAGGTTTCACCAGCAGCAAATTCAATCAGTGTTTGATTGAATACTGTCTGTCCTTTAGCAGACCTTTTCCTTTTGATGTGTTAAGAATCATTAAAGGAACATAGTAGTCACTGTATAGATCGTTATCAAAACTCAAGTTCCTTGGTGTCACATTTACCACAATTATGTGTTTTCTATCAATTTCAGGTTCAAAGACAACGATGCTAAAATGAACTATTTACAAGTACTAAACTCATCAAAAAGATAGAAGGGACCAGAAATTTGCATTATTCTATTATTCTGCTAGTATCCATCAGAGCTGACCTCTGAAATCAAGCATGGACCCCACTTTGGCAAGAGAGACAAGAATACTGTAACATTTCAACAGTTTATAGCCTTTGAATTATTTTATGTATACCCTGTGCTCAGGCTGTTGCTTTATACTGCAAAAAACAATACTGCTACTCAAGGTCTGTAACACGACACAGATGGTTCCAGAAGCAGACTGAGACTGCATAGGTAACCACAAATCAGGATTCCACATCTTTTGAGTACCGTAATTATGTGACTAAAAAATAAAACATTTGCTTTTATATGTGTTTCTCAAATGAAAAGGAGAAATGCATTTCTTTCATAGGTGAATTTGCATGAAGGTGTTATAACCCAACATGTCAGCAGAGCTTTAAACAATGGGGAAATAATATTTTAATTCCATGCATTAGATACAGGAGGTAGGACCTGGGTCCAGAGTGAGGTTATCTGGAGCTTAATTTTCTACAATATCTCCTCCAGGGTGCTCATTCAGATATTATCCTAGACTGGGATAGGGTGGAGGAAGTTGTTTGACACCTGCGATTATTCTTCTTTTCTCTTAAAGCAACAGTGTAGATGAACTCTTAGAGCTGGAGTTGTCATCATCATTTTGATTATTCAGGAAAAAAAAAACTGGCAACAACACAAAGAATGTGTTAGGCACTTTAAATATGGGGGTCATCTAATAATGCTGGAGTCTATCAGCTTGCTAGAACATAATTAACATTTAGAATGGTAGTCTGCAAAACAAAACAAACCTTGAACTGTTTCAGTTTCAACTGTCTTCAGACACAGCTGTCAAGCTTGATTCTTCCAATGCTGCATTTGCTAACATGGCTATAGTTAAAACAGCTGTTGTTTGATTCTCTTTATACTCTGGGCACTGATTTCTCTTTTTTCCTCTTCCCCCCTTTGCCCCCGAGACTGGCTGGCCAAAGTGTGTAATGAAAGCACCTCTCTTGGAAGCTCTCAGCTGAGTTACAACATGTTTTACTGCAGTGTACCACTGCAGGCTATGCTCCTCTCTGAAAGCAGGTTCCTATGTATTTACAGGCACCAGCACAGGTGAGGCCTTGGGCTCCTCCTTGTCTGCACAGTAGCCACAGACTTATCAACCACCAAAGTCTCTGAAGATTGAAGGGCATCATGTCCATAAGGGGATAACAAGAAGTATCTTTTAAAATAATAGTCATATATGCCATTTTCATACTTGCAATTAAGCTATATTACCTTGTATCAGGTGGAACCCAGGGGTTCCTGCTGCAGAACCCTGTCTGCATTGCACTTTGCTTGTAATAAAAGACAAACAGCTCCCTCCAAGCCAAGGGGATTCACATTACCTAACCTTTGCTGCAGATGAAAGCAAGCACAGACTCTCACCAGAGTTCAGTTGACTTGCTCTAACTTGTTGGCCTGCAGCAGCAAGGCTCTAAGCCATAGCTACACTCATTCAAAACAACAAACCATATTATGATGTTTATAGTCTTGAAAATCAAAATTGCAGATCAAATGAAACCATATAAAAATTTTTATGTAGTTATAATGAAATGATTGCTAGAAGCTTTAGCCTCTGCAAGCCCTGAGGACTATACAAGTTCAAAAAAGTTTATTACAATGTTTACCAATTTTAGTTTTGGAAGACCATATTGATGTTTTTGCCAGCTATTTTAGTTGGTATTTTAGTTCAGTTTTATTAGTTTATAAGATGTCAAAAGGCAAAAAATGGCTTTGTGTTTCTCATTTGGCACACAGAGAACACATGGGCATTTCAAGCACAATACTACAGATAGTATCTAAAATTAATGTAACAGGTTATCTTCTGTGTATCACACTGTAGCATGCAACAATAACAACAGTATTTTTCTTTAAAAGAAATTCAGTTTTCACACCAATAACTTTCAAAAACTGAATTAAAATTTTAAGAAGTCCATGCAGAAACAGCTCCCCATCCTTAAGTACTAACAAAGAGGGGGAAAAAACCTCAAAACCTTAAAAATTGCTTTTAAGAAATGAGAACACCCTGAAGCTGGTTAAATCACTGTTTCTTTGATAATATTCTCTCTCACCAGGCTGTTCTCCTTCCATGCTTCTGGGAATTTTGGTCTTTGCTTCTCTCTAGACACCAAGACTTGCATATCTTCAAAAGTGGGATGGTTTCCGACTTCAGTCTGGAAAGCCATCTGGTACTCTGGCACAGATTCCCCTGTTAGCAAAAGAAAGAAAGGGAAAAAAAAATCAATCACAGATTAAAAGACAGAGCAAAGACTTTTAGCTGATGAAAGGCATTATCAAAGTTGCTGTCTATCGAGATGTTCCCCACTTTCCCCAAAGTCTAACTTCCAAAGAAAGCTGAATTAACTGCAAATGAATTAAGTGCTGTTCAGCATCCTTTCAAAGGATAGCATCCTCAGACTTTGCAGGTTCAGTGGCACATTTGGAATGTCTTGGAGCCTGAAGATGACACCTACTTTCAGTGAAATGCTACTGACTGATTATATTCATGTACTTCATTCAGGAGGAAGCCCAGCAAGATCACAAGCCTCCGTACATAAAATACAGCTGTGGGACTGTAGAGAGTATATACTGCATTTTAGGTTCATTCTGTATGCTGCAGCTTGGGAAAAAGACGGTGGATGTGGCACAATCTCACGTGTAAATTTTAAGTCTACTTCCTTTTGGTTTATGTTACAGGTAGGGAGGACTTCCCTGAATTTTCAATGCCCTATCATAAATAAATGTACAACTGACTAAAGGCTACATGAAGTCACAGCATTTTTTCATGATGAAAAGCCTGAAAGGCACTTCTATCAGTTCTTAGAACTGGAAACACTGCCTTTGCCATCAGCTTAGCTCTCAGTGTTTTCAAACTCTGGACAATAATAACAACAACAGTAATGACGCCCAAATGGCACTGGGCGTGAGGCCTGCAAGCCGCCTGAGCAGGTCATACCGAGCCTTGCGTCAGGAACCCCGCCTCGCCCTCAGAGCCACCGTCCTGACAAGCACCACCGCGAACACTAGATGGCACCGACTTAATGGCAGAAGCAATTGAGGGAACTACTTCCCTTCTCCACTTCCAAAAGCTTGGGCTTGGGAGTAGCTTTGGTTGCTGGTGCCACTTCCTACTATTATGGTTTTCCTCAGTTCTTCTCGTTACCTGGGAAGAGGTCTGTACATCTCATGAATATCTCCCAGTAGATAAGGCCAAGTGCATACATATCTACTTGTTTCAAAGCAGATTCACAGTCCCTCAAGTTCACTGCCCCTTCAAGCACTTCTGGGGCCATATAGCGGATCGTACCGACCTGGGAAAACATCAAATCAAAGCTTCACATCAGGAAATCATTTCCAAATTCAGTAACAACCTATTCTGGTTGGTATTTTCTACAGGTAAAGAAAATACAGCTCATTCCTAATCAATGTCCTCAGTTTCTAGATTATTACCAGTCTAGTCATAATAAACCCCTTCCCCTACTCTTTGTACGTACGTACCAAAACAAAATTATTTTGTCCCTTACTTAACGTTCTCATAAGAAGTATGATAAAGCAGAAGTGTTTCTTTTTCCAAATTACTCTGTTAAACACCCAGGTACGTATCATAATGGAAGAGAGGATTCTGCTGAATATGAAACTTGTTCTCTGTTCCTGGACTGTCAGCAAGGTTCCAGCCTACATCTTCCACAGTCAAAGGTTATGAACAGTTTGGAAGATATCTATTCATTTTCACTAAGACGTGTTAGATTAGAGCACTTACTCGTCAGTATTTGTAGGACAATATTCTGTCAAAGGACTATTCCACACCCCTGCATTTTAACCAGCAGTTTCCCTGTTTCTTTTTTCAGTATGGAAAGATCTAGATGGAGCTCTTCTGCACTAGGCATTTTCAATTTAGCACTTGCTTTCTAAGGGAGGGTGATTAGCACTGTGTAGCATGTTCTTTGAATGACATATGAAGTTTTTCTGTAGAAGCACAGACAACTACATTGAACCATTAGGCACTCTTTGTTTTGTTTAAAACAGTCTCATTGTATTTCAGTAGCCTTTATTAGATGTCAAGCAGAAGATGCAGAATGTGGTATGTCACTATTTCAAAAAAATTAACACCAAACCCAAACATTGAAACCAAAACCAAAGAATGTTTGGTGTTTGGTCAGCATCTGCAGTACAGGACCGAAGGCACCTGTACCACAATCACAGAGACCATGGCAACCAAACCTACCTTGTGTCTTCTCATATCTCACACAGAAACTTCAGTCTGCCAATCTATTGCCTTTCAGAATGGCAGGTTTGTGGTGAGTATTTTGAGAACAGAACTAGTTTCTTCTGATGGAGGCTTCAGCCACCTCTCACCCACACTGCAGCTGTTCCCCATGACAGAAATTGTGCCACCTGAACATTCATCCAACCGTTTGTACTTACCTCACTAATGGCTGCATTGTCTTCTTCACCTGGTCGTACCAGCCTGTTCCCAGTTAATTTCATGGAGAGTCCAAAATCACTGATCACACAGGTTCCGTCATTCTTTACCAGAACATTGCGGCTGTTCAAGTCACGATGGGATATTGCAGGTTTGTAATGGTCTGTGTGGACACACGGAAGTGCTTGTTACTATTTGAGCAATTCTACTATTTGCCAAAATCAGAGAACCTCATTATGCCTGCTCAGCTACTAAAAACAGAGGATCAACTTATTTTTCAGAAATCTAATGTTTTTGCCTCTTTACGATGAGCTCCAGAGGAAGCTATCTAGACAAAACTGACTGGCATCCAGAGTTTCACTGTATCTATACGACTTATTAGGCTACTGCCATATACAATTCTGCTTCCCAAGGGATATCTAAACATGACTTTGGCAGTGAAGACATTGTATACTTAAACACAGACCTGCTGCCACAGCCCTAACAGCCATTCCAAATACTCTGCCATTTCCACACTCCTGTGTCAAATGCAGCACCGATTATTTACGTTATAATTGGAATTACCATTGGCTCTTATTCAGAAGATATGGAGACAATATTATTCCAGAGAGCCTGAACATTCACCTTGCAAGGGATCTGATCTTTTCCAAAGAATAATCTCAGCTGTCCCTAGTTTTTATTTATTTTGTTAGTAAAGCAGCCAGCAGTACAGAACTCATTTTACTGTGGATTTATTCTACACCATGTGTTCCTTCCTAGCATTCACAGACTGTGGCTGTCTCTCCTTTATGATGGAAAGCTTACACATTTGCTGACTGCTAATGGACACACCTGTCTGCACATCTCAAAATGATGAAGTTAAGATGATAGCTGCATTTTCAATGGCACATAGGAATGCTGATTTGGGTATTTTCAGCACTTTTAATAGTATCTTTAGTTGTCATTCTTTGCTAGTGCTCATGCTTAACATTTGAGACATATAGTTTGAAAATTTAATCCAAACATTAGCACCTTAATGTAGATATAATGAAACTAACCTTTTATTTACTGCCAAAAACCTAACATTTCAGTGCCAGGCCATATTCTGCAGCCTGATACATCACAGATGTCAGAATATCTACTTTATAATTATGATACTTTAGCTGCTGAAAGACTGGCTGAAGCATGCAGGCAGAGATGAAAAGATCCAAATCAATACATTGTCACAGCCAGTACTCTAATAAAGTACTAGAAGTCCAGCAGTGTTGTTTGTACACAGCAAAGACTAGGCCCAAACCCTCAGCCAAAAATCCAGAGACGTGATAAATAAAACTACAGTGGGGTTAGAAGATTTAATTTTATACTATACAGTTCACACACAAACTAAAAATTGCTTTGGTGATTTGTTTCTGAACTGCAAAAACAGACACAACACTCATCTGTTTGCCCTGTACTGGAGAGGCAGGCAGTGCTTCAGGTCTTCAGTGATGTGTTGCCATGACACAGCAGCACTGCACAGCTCTGCCTGCTCCTGCCTCTCCTGGGGCTCTCCCACCTGGAGTCAGTGCTCTCACACAAGGGCCACAGAGCCCACAGCACGGGGCTCTTCGCAAGGAGGAAACATAGCAGAAGTTCTGAGTAACCTCTGTTTGCATTCATCATTTCCTACTCACAGCAGGGTAAAAGAAAGGCTGTTATCTACTACCTGATAGAAATAAGAATATACTGGAGATCTTTGCACCCCCTCCTGGCCTTACCTCCTCGAGGCAGCTCCGTGTGCAGGTACGCCAAGCCCCGAGTGATAGAGTGAGCCAAACGACAAGAGCTCACCCAGTCACTTGTGTGGAGACTCAAATATTTGCACAAAGAACCCTAAAAAGAACCCCCCCAGAAAAAGACAAAACAAAAAACACGGATTAAAATAATGGTCCAGTAGAATAATGCAAAATCTTTTGGAGACTCAATTTTATCCACTGCTTCTAAAAAGTGTAAACCTAAAACTGCTTATGTGTTTACCCACATGTTTTAAAACACAAGATTTGATGGAAGTTTCATTAAATTCCATTGCTGCCATTTCGTTTCTATAAAGTGGAATAGAAAATTTATCACAGAATAACATGGATTGCCTCTAGAAAATACTGTATTAATTATAAAAGTCTCGTTGCAGAACAGAATAAAGGTAACTACAGATATAACAGCCTGGATTTCTAAAAAGTGGGCTTTAGACCATTATCACTTACAGAATACTCAACATCTCTCACAGGGCTTGCTATGATCTATTTATGTATCAAAACAAAAACATTCTAAAGGCAATTCCAAATAAGAGTGAATCCACGTGCACTGAAGAAAGATAGAAATAAAGAATGTCATGCTCCCCTTTTCTTGAAAGCGTAGTTAGATGTGTAAAATAATGGGGGTTCCTCTAGTGACTTGTCATGAAATCTCTAAGAAAACCAGAAGGAAGTGTGTCAATTATGATACTGAGATATTCTAGAAACTGAGACTTATCCAAAACAAGAGCCAGACACTGCAAACTGTGACACCTTTGATGCACAGTCCTCAGTGATAATATACTTAGTTTAAACAAACGAAATCATCAAACATAAAGTAAAAGTAATCTGCCTAACTCTACATTCTTATTATATTTTTAGGACTACAAACCACCCTGGTTTTGCCTATTTAAGTCTGTAATCTTAAAGATGCACCAATGTGTAACATCTTATCAGATGCAACTAAACACAAAGTAAGTTCTACAATGTTCGGTTCAAAAAAAATTAGAATGAGTTCCTTTCACATTTTTCCTTGTTGTTTACAGCTTTTTATGAAATTCAAGCCCTCTTATTAGCCTCCCAGCTTGGTTTTTTTTGTCTTGGCTTAGTGGGTCGAGGTTCCAGCCCATTCTAACAGAGGCCACAGGACTGTTGTCATGATGTGACTGGCAAATATTCATTGTATTTATTAAACCAGTTTCAAGATCTTTCTGCTGCAGAGCCTGTCCACCACTAGATGTTTTTTAAGCTAGTTGAAGGCTGTGATTTTATGCTTCTAGGTAAGCTAAAATGATAACCAGGAAAAGCTTTAGTGAAGATTTAGACAGAGATATGTAGTTGTAATTAAGACTATCTTGTCAGAGCCATGCGTTACATGTTAAATTGCAGATATTTAGTTCTGACTATAAGTTTTGATAAAACTGATATTTTTAACAATCAGAGATTCCATTTGTGTTTTAGAACAATTTTTCTGTTGTTCTAAAGGGACAAGAGTGTCTTGCTACTGGGGCGATAGTTCTGTGGCTACTACTGTATTTCCTATTACGGCATCCCTCACAACTGACTCCCTTACTGACCTGCCACACCTCAGAGTCCCCTCAGAACAGCATGTTGATTGATAAATGCACGTATCATTCATTTTACTTGCCTATTTCCTTCAATCTGAAGGCATGTTCAGATAAAAACACAACCTGGGTAAAAACCTATTTGTCTTGCTTTCATCAAGGTAACACTAAGAACAATTTTCTATGGAAAAGTGCCCTGGTTTGTGTGTTCTTATTTTCATAGAGGAAAGTATTTTGAGGAAGAATGATGTTTTGGATGGGGAATATTTCACCTGCACATCTTGTATTGGTTAGTCCTTATTGAAATCAGATTTATGGCTCCAGTTTGAACACTGCAATTCCGTTCTAGCAGGGCTGCCACAGCAGGCTTCCTTTTCTGCTGTTAGCTCCGCACACAGCAGAACATCTGCTCACTGAATTACAGATCGCACTGTGCATTAATTACACCTGCTGTGCACTTTTTCCAATGACTTCCAAACAACCAATGGATTGATTTTAGACTAATCTTGCTGTTCTTAATACCACATTGGGAAGGAATCTGATAACATGATGTCATAAGCTTCATCTGTACATTTAATCAGGTCATTAACAGAGCCTGTCTACATAAGCAACAAGACACAATTTTCAATCAAATTACATTTCAACTGAAAATCCTTTCATTCAAGAAAACAGCAAAACCAGATCACCTGTGAAGACAGCTATGCTATGCCCTCCCCAAAATAGAACACTCACTTAATTTTATTTCACTTTATTACATGAAAATACACCAGTTTTGTCAGAATCATGTTTTGCCACTGTCCATCTGGTATGGGCACAACTGACCTTTTTCGTGGTCACTTCTAGTTTCTGCAATCTCTTCTTAGATGCCTGTCTTACAAGCTGACATGATCGTGTGTGTTCTCACTTAAAACTTTCAGTTAAGACACTCCTTTTTTATTTGTGCTCTGTCGCCTTAAGTTTGTATATAGTGTATATGTGTGTAGATGCATACCTATGTTTAAGGTATGTATTTACACGGGTGCATTTAACTTTCAATACAAGCATATACACAGAGCTTAAAAAAGCGCCAGGACAGGCCATCATTACTGCTGCTTAGAGCTGTTCTGCTCCTTTTTGCATTCAAATAAGCAGCTTTTGTCCTACTGCCTCCATAATAGATCAGGCTTCAGCCATCTCCTTCACACCTTGCAGGAAATACGAGTTGGCTTACTTGAGACCAAAAAGCTTGTTTAAAAAAAATATTTAACTGCATAACTAAATATTCTTTCCCATACACAGGCACAAAACCCCAAAAACAAAAAACCCAAAAAACCCCAAAACAAACAAAAAACCAACCCCCCCAAAACAAAAACAAAACAAAACACTACAAAAAACCAAAAAAAACCCACCCCAAGATAAATTGCGACACCATTTTTTGCCTTTTCATATATATAACCCCCATGTACATTTTATGATTTTTCAGGAAAGCTATTCACATTCACACTGCATATTTTTTAAATGTTTGTTTCTGTATATGTGTGTACACACTCAGAACATTAAGTACCCTAATCCATGAATTTGAGAAATACAAGCATTCAGTTAGCTGAGGAGATTTGAAGATGTGGTTCTGGAAAGTAAGGCTGCCTTCTTAAGACATGTCCTACACCACAGTATATGCCATGGAAAGCTTTAAAGAAGATAACAGAATAAAAAAGCACCATGATTTATAGTACCACAAACTAGTTTGACAACAATCTTGTATCTATTACATTTCACTGTAAAAACCCCCACTATTTACAGCGGCCATAAGACAGAGATAATGTCTTAATATTAAGAAGTTTTAAAATTTTTAGACTATTTTTAAGTAAAAACAACTCTTCAAATTCTGTCATTGAGTGAGGACAGAATTGACTGAAAAAAATCTTGCACCAAAACCAAAAACAAATACTCCAGAGCTAGGAATTTGTAAGACTACACTTGGTAGCACTAACTAGGAAATTTAAAAGGGTATTACAGTAATCCACAATGAGGTCCATTAAAAATGTCATTTATATGGATTATTTTTTACATTACTGTGCAAGAAGCACCACCAAAACCTAAAGTACATCCTTTTCACGTGGCTATTCTTAGGATTCTTAACCAATCCAATTGATTTCTTTGAAGCACTTACATTGGGGTAATATTCCATCACCAATAAATATTCCATCCGGCCGTCTGCAGTGAATCTCTCATCCCCCACGATGAAGCGGGCGATGTTCTCGTGTTCCATCAGTGGAATCCTGTAAATGTTCCTCTCATTGACAAAGTTCTGACGATTAGCAAAAGAAAACACTTTCACAGCAACTGGACGTTCATCCAGGGAACCTTTATACACTGCTCCATATCGTCCCCGGCCAATCAACTGCAAAAAATAGAAATAATCAGTTCACAAAATAATAGATGAAGACAAACCCCAAGTTTTCACTCTACAAGAATTTTATGTCAACTTTTATCCTGACTTACACTATAAGAGCAGTAAAGACAGTGAGTATTTTGTAATGAAAACCAGAATTAGAATGCTTTCATAGAAGCTCTTCTGGAGCTGGAAACCTCAGCACAAGCCAACATAGATCTTATTAAATCGATTTATAGTCTGAATATCCAGTAAATATATAATAAATAATCTATTCAGTACTTTCATATACAGAATCAATAAAACACGTGTTTTGTGCTGCTGACTCTCTTACTAACTTTTGCCTACTAAAAATTTATAGCTTTTATGTGATCAATTTCATTTCACTCCAGAAATCACAGACATTAAGTGAAACATTTTAGGTTTAGGACAGTTTATAAGCTGTACCTTTCACGTTAGTATATCAAAATATGCATTTGTAGTGCAAAATAGATACCAGAAGAGGTAAACAGATTTTAACAGAAGGAAGTAATTAATTCCTGACTAACTGTGAATCTTTCATCTAGCCCCCACTATGTTAGACAGTCTTCAAGAATGGCCTTTCACATCTCCATGGTAACTGCAGAAGAAAGATGTGATCTCTATACCAAAATGCAGGACCACCTTCAGCAAAAGCCCTGATTTCTAAAGCTCAAAAAATTCCAACTACGTAAGAATTTAAGCACCTATTTAAAAAAAATTCAGGAAGACCCATACATGAAACTGTAAGGATTTCATGAGCTGTTTTTTTTTATTTTTTAAAATACTTACAAATGGAGGAGGAAGAGAAAACAGAAGGTATAAGAAAAGTAATGTTTCTAAAGATAATAAAATTGTCTTACAGGAAAGTTTTCAAAGATAAAGTATCATTTAATGGAGAAACTTTCTGTTTCTCAGTCCTTTTATATCACTCGATATCAAAGCAGCAGCAAGCCATTTCAAGGTACAAACCTGGAATGTAATCTACCCACAGAGATGTCAAAAGGCAAGCACAGGTTAAAACATTTGTCCTGCAACACCCTGTGACTCGGTGTAAGGGGTCAGCTCCTTAGGATACAAGAAGCAGGACAGAGGACACCACAGCAGATCTCTCTTCAAACTTGGAGAAAGTCACTGCTCTCTACAAGACTGCATTATCAGTACAAGTGCTTTCATCTGGGGCTTTGCACACTCCTACAACACACGTTGGTAGACTTCACAAACTCTGCCTCAAGTACTTTTTTTGTGGCAGAAGTCACGTGAGGTTCTTTGCCCATCAATGTGCTGTCACCATTAGAGCAACTCACACTGCATGTCTGCAGTCTACATCTCTAGGTGGGGTTCCTACTGGGAAAGAGAGGAGCAGTACTCTTCATCTCAGTCGTTCTACTAATTTTTTTCCTGGCTAAAAGGTTTTAAAAATTCCATATGTTCCATCGAGCATACCAACTGGAAGCATAACATTTTGCAGTTTTGTGATGATACATCTAACACCAAACTGAGCAGAAAGTTCTGGTTGGCCTCTAGTTACCATGGAGCTAGACAGTGCCCCACATTGAAGAATGACTACACATAAATGCACCACTACTGGAATATATTGCCCTAAATGCAGTCCATTATCTTTTCCAAGAGTGTCACTAAAGAATTTCAAATTCCTACAGTAGGATGCTGTACTAAAAGCAAGCAGTGTCAAGCAAAAAAAATGGATCTTTTGATGTAATGCTGAAATACAGCACATTCTAATTTCCCCCACTACCTGCCAGTGTTTCTTTTTCTGTTCTCAAAGTAAAACACATTCTAGCTAATAATAATATTACTAACAAAATTAGACAAAGTGTACCTGCAGTAAAATTTTACCCTTTTTAATTTTCATTTCTTAAAATTAAGATTTTAAGTAGGTTTAATAGGTTAAGTGATTTAGTAGAAAGTATTACAGGAGCACTGATAGATTCATTTCTATAACAATGCCTGGGATATGACTACAAACATTATATTGAATAAAAATAAAAATTAATAACTGAGTTGAATATTTACCTCTAACAACTTTAGATTATCCAGATCCAATGAGGGCTCTGATGCTGCTGCCTCCATCATGTTCATACTGTGCAAACCTTGTTTACGGTCTCCTGGGGAAAAGGGTGAGGAGGAAATCAGCCAGTTTCCTTTCTGGACATGCTCCAAGTGAAAAAAATGCAACTTACCTGGGACCTGGCAGAATTACATATTTTAGGCAAGGATGTAACAAGTAAAAAGGACTCCTGTAAAACCTTCTCAAAGTCAGCAAAATGAGCAGTGAAGGCGCTGATAAGCTACAAACTACAGATACCTGCTACACAACTATTTTGATAATCCAAAGTCACTGGCAAAAACTATAAAGCATGTTCACCACCTCACTTAAACTGTGCTGAAGAGAGGATTTGTGGAAAAAAAATGGGTCCCAAAATGCCGATTTAGAGAAGTCATAACTCTCTCCAAACTGTTATGAAAGGAATATCACCATAACATGTCAGAGAGGAGAAAGGGGAGCGGCATTATATACCAGCATATAACAGGGACTGGGGAGAACAGAAGACCTAAGAATAACTTTAAGCAATAGCCAACTGCACAACTGAAAAAGCAAAGCCAAAAGGTCATCAATCCCTACCTGCAAGCATCCTGTATCCAAAGAACAGAGCAGCTATCAGAACAGCCAGTACAGACACAGATGCCAAGGCAATAACAATGGTCTCATCTCGATGAAAAGAATGAGAAGAATCTGAAAGCAAACAAGATGAGGACTCTTAAATTGTAAATTTGAAAGAATCAACACTATAAAACATGCAATTGTTATTACAACAACGAGAAGAAAAATATACTCTGGATTGTCAAACATCTCACTAAACTCCTTTTCCTCCCAAAATCTAGGGATGGCAAAAGAGTCAATCAGCTCAAAACCAGCTGGGCACACGTTCATTGGCAGCTTTTTCCAGTGTGCCCTTGCCCTGTAGCGAGAGGCACTGACAGCAGAAAGTGATTCTTCTTTCTATTTGGCAAAGGTCAGCACAGCCACACAGGGCCAAGTTGATGCAGTGCTCATCTGTTTTCTGTGCCTTAATCCAGTTTCCTGGTATGAATCAGGTTTGTCACCATTACAAGCTTTTGTTGTTTTTCCCAGGACAAAAACCTCATGAGCTTGCAAATTGGGCTGCAAATATGATGAAAATTGAATGTTTCACACCCAAATTCCTAAAACATACATAAGTCTACTTAAGCAAATATTTCAATATACTTTGGAGTTTTGATTCATTTTGTGTCAGTGCTCAGATAATTTTTGGTATAATTGTTAATTATTAATACACTAAAAGACAGAAGTACCTCTACAGACTGAAGCAGGAAACCTGAAACAAAAATAAAACATTTAAACAAAATTAAATAAAACTAGTTTTATTGAGTCTGTTGTAAAATAGCATTTGACTTTTTGTCAAAATGAGTATCTTGCTTTTCTTGGTTATCAGGTTTTATCAGGTTTTTTTGGTTGGGTTTTTAACTTCCCCAGAGAGGAAAAAACATTTCATGAAAATATTTGTTAGCCCCTTGAAAATGCTTCTCCATGTCAGACTCCAGTCTTGCTTCTTGCAGGCATATAAAAATCCAGCCACTGTAATACAAAAAATTATTAGTGCAGATACTCTTCTGATGTCAGAATCACTGGAATGTGGCGCTACAAGACCTCATTTACTTTGGCTTCAAAACCAAGTTTGGGAACTATGTTTAAACATGTCTCATGTACTGCAAAAAGTACTCCTTGAAAGACTGTAATGAGACCTAACTACGCTAAAACCACAAAATATAAAATGCACACAAGACTTAAACATTGGATAAACTTTTAGGTGAGACTGAAATACAATTTATCCCAGTCTATACTAGCTGAATAAACTGACAAATTCACTTTTCTTGAATTGCATTTAAAAGAAATTCAACATGATTCACTACTTCACATTCTCAGTATGGACAGACACAAGAGAACCAGATAAGAAAGAAAAGCAAATTTAAAAGACAACAACTGTCATTTTTACATAACCATAATGGAAAGGGGAAATAATGAAAAGTTGGTAAAACAGAATCCCAGAGAGAATTTCAGCTGTTACAGAAGTATACAAAAAATCACCTATCAAAACCAACTCATATCTGACACACCCTTTAAATAAAAGAGAACCTGTGATAATCACAATAGTTTAATTTGATAGTTCAAATTAAATTTGTTCTGTCAAAAGAAATACCATCACTAATTGTTTTGGTAAAATAACTTTCACTACGAAAATATGTTATTGCCATAGAACACTAATGTAGACTATGAGCTGTGACTAGCTCATATGTGGCATATGACCTCACTATGAGTTCCCTCCATAATGAGGAGATTAAAAGACACACATTACAATTGTCTTCTAAATTATGAATTTAAACCACAGACATACGTATATATTGAAACCCAGCACATCATAAAGGAAACTGTTACATCATACAAAGCTATATGAAACATGACACAAGTGTAAGCAGATGAGTAACCGCTGGCAGGGAAATGGCAGTTTTGACTTTCATATTTTTATGAATGGAATTTACATTTTATTGGGTTATCTTTTAAAATCTACATTAAAAGTGGCAGGTTTTGCATCAGTTCAAGACAGTGCCTAGCATTACTAAGGAGTAGCAGGTTTTGAGGGATTGACCCTTTGGTTATAATCCCAGCTGTATTTTCCTTGACTGCACAACTAGAGCGCAGCCATTTGCTACCCTCCCATTGCCAAACAACCAGCAATCATCTCCACCACGGTTTGCCAAACGGTATCTGATGCCTGAGTTTGATTGTTCTTCTTTAGTTTTCTGTATAATCCAAGGCTTAACAACATGCCTATCAGGAGGGCCCTCCTCTACCCTGCAATGGGATCCTGCCGTTCAAGGGCATCCTGAACAACACGCTCCTCTGCAGCTCTGGCTGCCTTGGCACACTCCCATGAGAAGCCTGTGAATGGTGACATTCTGCAGGCTGAAGAGATACCAGAAAATCTCAAGATAACATTTTGCTCCCATCAGCAGCTGAAAAACATGCAGAGAAAAAGGATTGTTTCTCTCTCCTTCCTTGATGGACCGTCCCCTCTGGGGGCTTTTTCTCTTTAGTGGATAGCTGTGCAGCCACCAGGTAACCTCACAGACCTCCCTGGCCTTCAAGAGGAAAGAATGTTTTAATTTTTTTTTAAAGCAGAGTAATTTCATAGGAATTTTAGATTGGCTTATCTTGAAGTAATTTTCAATTCTTATAAATATTTTAAAATAGCACTGTCAACATTCCAACAGCCAAATCAGTCCTACAGTGAAAGTTACTACTGTCAGGGTGATGAGCAATATTTATAAATTTAAGAATAAATAAAATTTCTTAGGAAGAGTAAGTGAACATCTCAATGGAGTGATAACATGCAGCTCAAAACAGCATGAGTGAGTAAAATGTGTGTGACAGCCAGTCATTTCCCAGCAAGGACAACTTGACTATCTTTTGCTTGTAAATCTACAATAAAAGGAAAGCACAAAACCCCCTCAATGACAAAAGGCCCAGACAGCTCCTATCCCTCCCTCCCCAACAAAAATGTTATTTCTATCAACCCTCTATCTGCTTTGTACAACAATAACTTTGGATGTTGTCAGATTATCAATCTTTCTTATACAGAACAAAAAGGATATGTCACTTATCAACCCAATTTTAAAACCTTCCAAAACTTCACAGAACTCTCATTAAGTCATTAATTTTATTAATAATTCTCTGGATATATTTCATCTTTAGTCTTTTATATCATACTCACCTTTAAATGCTCAGCTAAGAACCATATAGGACCTCTCAAGGCATATGCAGAAGTTCATATTTGCTCTTTTATCTACTTCTAAGTAATTAATACAAGTTTTTTATATACCTATGCACAAGAGTCATCGTTCTCTTGGTATTATTTGGAGATGCATTTTAACTAACTCACCAAAAGACACATCACTGTAGGTCAATAAAAGTAATCACTAACACTTACACAAGGCATTTTAAAAATAAGGATACAAAATGCACACGTATAGAAGTTTGTTTTCATGCTTTCTTCCATGAACTTAGGGTCAGGGCCAAAACAACCATGACTCATCGTGATTAGGACATTCATTATGAAAGCTATGATTTGATATTACATTTTTCTGAACTAAGACTTGGTTGGTCTTCAGCTGTTGACAACCTCTCTCTCAAATCAGTGGACTCTGCTTTTCAAGTTTATTTGTGAGGACCAGACATGTACCCTACAGCTTCAGTATTTTTTCATGTCATTGTACAAACTGACTTTAAACATGCCTAACAATCACTCAACAATCTCATTTGAAATTCTGGAATCATTATAATATTTGGGTGCTTAGTGACAAATACCAACTGACTTAAAAACACTGTTTTCAAGTCTCCAGTTGGGAGTGCTGGTACCTCAGTATTATTCCCAAACCAACATACTGAATAAAAAAAAGCAATACCATAAAGAGCAGAATTAGCTGCAGACTCCAGAAAAGCCACTGATTAAGGAGTTGGCTGCTGAGCTAAATTCTACATACAGCAGTATGCAGATGATCTTGTCAGAGCTTCCTCAGATTTATGTTACTGTAACTGAAAGAAAGGCTGGTGAAGGTACTTGTTTCACTGCTCTTTGTGAGATTTTTATTTCCAACTTCAACTTGGGCTCCCTGATCTACAACAAAATGTGCCACAACAAAAAATTAAAACCAATGGAAATTGCTGTAAGGCCCAAATAACCTTAAAAGCCAATTTTGCATCCCACCTGAACGGGAAGGGAAGCCGTGCTCACAGGGCTACTGACTACAAGCAGCAGTGCAAGGATGCCATGTGGAAGACACCCAGCATGTACACACTTCTGTCTTGAGACATTTTGCCAGTAATTCTGATAATAGTCAGCAGTTTACTCAGGCCTACCAATCACATCACAAAGAAATATCACAGCAAACAGTGTAAAAAAAAAAATTTTTTTTTAAGAAAGAAAAAGAAACAAAGCACAATTCATTAAAACAGAAGGACAGCCTCCTGGCTGGGGAGCAGCTGGTAACCAACAAGCCACCACTCCCAGAAGCATCCTGACCTCATCATCAATAAAGGGCTTGTTTTCAGGTTCCAAAAACCCGAGTACAACAGCTCCTGTGTACGGAGAAGGTACACACAAATAATTGGGAATGTATTTCAGAGCAAGCCGTGAAGAGGAACGCTTCTAGTATTCAGTTAGAAGTGAGTCATCTGGCTGAACCCAGCCCTGCACTTGGGACACTCCCTGCAGGCACTTCTACCACACTAAGCATTTCTCTCCCTTTTCTCGGCCATTACTGGCGTAACAGTTTCCAAGCACTTACACAATATCTTTGATAAATTAAAGGTTTTTGAATTAAGCTTCCATACTGCCACACATGGAAGTTGTCAAACTGCTGCTTTCCTAACCTTCCGCAAGAATGACATAGAATGAAGAATACTGCCAGTGCTAATGGCATCAGGAAGAAGAATGTTTTTTCTTCAAAGTAACTTTTCCACTATAAAGCTTGTAATATTAATTAATGCAAAAGTATTCCAATCTATGCCTATGCTTGAAAAAAGTTTTATTTCTCTCTAATTTAACTTTCAAAAATTAAAGCCTCTTTTGTAAGCTTCCTGTTTCCATACTTCAAAATTAGCATTTATGCTATGACCAAAGAATGATGTGAGAAATCAGAGAAAACTGAGGCAAAGCCAGGTAAGAACAGCCAATGACAAATGAGTCTGTAAACATACAGAACTCCTTTCTGGGACCCAGAAAGGGGATGCACCATTCTTCTATCTTTTGTTTTCCTTCTGCAAATACTGTGAGGCCTGCAGACAGGAGGCTGCTCTGGATAAAGCACCAACTAACCCACCACTGCCAACATCACGGCGTCAGTAGAAGCACCCTCATCTGTGCTCTTGGAGGTAAAATATTCCAGACTGGATGATGAACTGTGAGGAACCCAGGCAGAGTTCTTGTATTTCCTACTTCACCATTCAACTCATTGCTTCCCCAATACTATTACCGAAATGAGAGGGTATGAAGCAAACGGAATGGGAAATCAGAAGAAGGAAGGACAGTCTCCTCCCTGTGGCAGCTGAAAGCAGTCCAAAAAACTTTTCTCTATCCCTACACCAAAGCTGCTGCACCACAATGGCCAGAGAGCTCCCTGGAACACCAGAGGGGTCACTATTATGATGAGACAACTTAAGACAGCCATGAGAAAAGGCACTAAGTGTTAACCAAGTTGAAAAATGAGGAATCCCAAGGGGGAAAATTTGCTTGTGTAATTAAAGGCTGTACCCCAGCACAAACACACAAAAGGATATGGCCTTGAAACTGTGCAAGCAATGACATTGTTTCCTTCTAATATTTGAATACGAATACGAAACCTTGGGCTTTGGAATTGCATTGTTTCAATGCTATATATTTACATGGTGGTGATCATATAATAAAGGACATTTGCACATAAATTTCCACCAGATCTCTATGTGGCTGTTAAAGCTTTTCATTCCATTTTCAGAAATCTGCCTGCTCTTCATGTAAATGACTCACAGCTGTGTATCTGCCACACAGTAGTAAATAATTCTAGAAAATATATGTGTGTATTTAAGTTTAGAGAAGCATTGTATAAAAACATTTTAGATAAACATACAATTATTCTATATTATCAAAATCAGTTTTAAAAGTAATTACCTATGTTCCCACAGAATTTCTGGTAGCTATGTATCAAAAGCCAAGTAATCTTAAAGCTGATTGGTAAAATATTAACATTTATTTAATTTGCCATATCACATATAAGTAGCAACATTAGTCTTGAATAAGGAAAACACCATCCTTTAACCTTCACAGCACAACAGTAACATCTGATTCTTCAAAACAACTACAGCTGTATGGACTCTGATCAAAGTCAGTAAAATTACACAGGGATTCAAAAGATCTGCCCATACAGATCACTTTAAAAAGAAGCAGAGCCTTCACGCCATCCTACAACTATTTCTTTGATGTGATAGATTCAATATGTTCATAGCCAATCTGGGGCAGAAGCTGCTCTTCCATGAACGAATCTCAGTGATACCGAGGATGAGCTCAGAAGGGAGAGGGAAAGCTTTCGGTTCTGTCACCAATGCAGCATGAGATGGAAGGCTGCAGCGTGGGGCAATGTGGCCTTCAGCTGCAGATAACTGCAAATATGCTCTGCAGATCAGAAAGAGGCCTTTCAAGTGTATTTAATTCAACTCACTTTTAAAGTCACATTTCTTTTCACGGTAGCCCTGCACAATTTTCATGACAGTGATAAGATCTTGGTCCTCTGAAAAAACACACAATTAGCAATCTTTTCCAAGGGCCCACAGACCTCAGTCGTAATCTGTTTATCTGTTTTGTCTGCACAAAGCTTGTATCAAACATGTCCTCGGAATTCTCCACAACTAGTAAAATATGCATCCCTTACTACATTCTAGCACACATGCCAACCAAACCAGAACACCTCATAAAGTCTTTTTTCCTCTCCTCCTTTCTGGACAGTAATCAACATTTCTTTCTGACCAAGTGACCACTGCTTCATTCTTGATCCTCTGTCCTGCAGCAAGAGAGTACAGTCTTCATCACATGAGAGCAAATGACAAGAAAGCCTCTGATATAAACACTATGCCAGAACAACCCAAACTATTTTATGTAAATCCTAAATTCATCCAGTGCAGGGAACAAAACACATAAGGAAAAAAAATAAGTAGAGTATTTTAACAAAAAAATATGTTAGTAGCCTTTTACATACCACAGACATAGGTCAGATTCTCATATAATGAAAACAAGAATCCCATCTACACTGATTTAATTAAAAGCATTTAAACCTATAATTTTAGTTAAGTTGGAGCTACAAGGTTGGAATACCTTGAAATTATGATCTACAGACATCTACAATGAACTCCAGCAGGAGCTGTTCCAAATTTTCTATTAAATGAATCTATAGCTGAGAATGATGAAAGGAAAAAATAGCATTTCCTAACAACTTCTGCTACTGACCTAAGCTTTCATAGGTGCATGTTTTAAAACAACTGTTACCCTAATTCTGTTTTATGAACCCATGAATAAGAGGTAAGGTTGTGTCTTTCTGCAAGCATTTGACAAATTATTAATAAAATTAAGATCCGTGTCCAAATTTTGTAGTAGGACCACAAAACGTTATCAACACGACCATCTTCAATACTTAAACCAAAGTTAAGGTAAGGAACCACTGTTTCATATAAAATTTTTGGAGGTACTTGAAGGCACAATGAAGTTAGCAAGGTAACTTCTATGGGAGAGGACAGAGCATGGTGCACACGCAGATGGAAAACACAATGGGAACTGTATTTTTTGTGGGAGATGGTGCAACATTCTTTAACAGAATAATCCTGCCAATCCATAACCCTAAGGCAGTTTTCTTTCATAACTGAAAATGGATGTTTCCCCTGGACTTAACGGCAAGTCTGGTTTCCAGTCTATTGGCTTAGATGAAACAGATAATTTACACTTGCTTCCAATCATTCCAGTGTTTGAAGAAAAGATTTAAACAGTCACCAATATGTTTCCACTTTGCATTCAGCATAATATTTGACTGATTTTAACTTTTAATATAAAATTTTATATAGTTATTGTCATAGGGTACCCTTTATGACACATCTTTTCATATTTTTCTCCACATCAGGAGAGCTAAAATTTTAATGCACTTTTCACATAATTGCATCATTGTATGGAACCTGGACTGTCAGAAAGCACCAGTCTCTCATGAGACTTGCAGTAACATCAAAACCTGGCACTCATGCATCACAGATCCCATCTGCCTCCTCAATGAATGCCTCAAAACATCATATAGCTTGGGCTGTAAAGTTTATTTCCCATAATGTGCTCTAGAGGAATCCTGCTATAGCTAGAAGTCAGCCATCCGTGATGGCAGAGTTTCAGTGGGCAGCTCTCTTCAAAAATCTGCTGCTGGAAAATGCAATTTAGATTTGAGCTTTGTCTCCAAAAGGAGGACTCCCTTGCTATCCCAGAGCCAGGCAGCCCCAGAGATAGAATCCTTTCAACAGAACTGCCCTCCTCTGTCCTTCCCTGGTGTACTGGCTGCCACCAAGCACCCAATCTGGAGCCAGGCTGGGGCAATCAGACTGGTCTTTTTTGTTCATTTTGAATGCTGAAGGCTGCAGTGAAACTCAAAAATGAAGCATGAGTGGTAATGTGTTTGGCAGGAGAGTGGGTTATGAAATCCCTAACTGTTCTTTCCTTGATGACTAGATACAGAGAGGTGAATTAGCAGCTTGTCATGTATGTGCAGAAGAAATTAATGAGTTCATAAAAACCCAACAAAACTTCTCTTTCTGCCTTTTCTTCTGGGAGTTCAGGCATCTTCAGTATAATTTCTAAAACTACTGGATAGAACCTTATAATCACAATCTATGTAAAATAAACAGCAATCCTAACACAAAACTAAATTCCGGTTATTATTTCTGAAATTCCCTATATATTTGATTACTAGAGAGATAAAAGAAGTATCTTGCTTCCATAGTCAAACTGTTTTTGAATACACCTCAATCTTACCTTCAAGCTAAATGGAAAGCTAATTTGAGCACTTAACAACATACCGGGGACATCTTCTATATTGAAATAAATTCAGAAAAATGCTTTTTAATAAAAAAAGCTGAAAATAACATTTACATTATCCCCTTACATTCATCTTGGCCCAACAGGACTTCCTGCGTATCAAACCAAACTGTAACACCAGCTTTAACATAATGGCACACTTCCAGCCTCTGTAATGCACTGGATCAAAAACTACATGTGCTGAAATGGAAAAAAATGAGTGCTTCAGAAAGCCTCTTTAAAGATATTTGAAGTTATTTTAATTCCAACAGGCTCAATAGCTACATATTCCATGTCTGCAATGTTCCCAGGCACTAAAAATAGAGCCCAAAAAATTACATCAAAACACTGAAATGCCTGTTTTTATATGGGTGAGCTAACAACCAACCCCTCAGATCCTTCAGAAAAAGCAGCTCTGACCCCATGTGCTGCATTTTTCATGTCTTCAAGAGTGCTGGAGCCCAGGAATGCTGTCTACCAGTCAGTCACACTCCCCTTGCTCGCACAGAAACCCAGGCCCCCCTTTGCCAGGCATTTCCTCGGTGGGAAGGCGAGGCAAGGCCGAGTGTGGGATGTGTGGGCCTGTCCCGGCAGGCTTCTGCCGGGCACACCTGAAGGAGTGGCTGTGCCTCTGTTCACAGCCATGGCACAGAGCTGCTCCTGCGTGGGCAGGAACACACAGCACTCATGTCCTGCCAGGAGAGCTGCACACCTCTCACTGACTTTCAGGAATAGGTTGTTTTTTCTTGTCAACCTTAGCAACAGGCAGTGAAGAATGAACTGATTTAAAGGTCATGATTGTACTGGGTGTTTATTCCAAAATATTTCCCTAAGCATGCAATGAAATCTGAATTATAGCACAATTTTGGGTAGCCAATCTGTTTCAAGCAGAAGCCCAAGATCAATACAAACAGGGTAAGAATGAGTTCTGACGAATCCTTTCATTACACATTTGGTTTATGTCCTAGTATTTCAGATGTAATACCCTAAATCAGCTTAATATTGTAATCCTCAAGTGTAATCCTCAAGTGTAGCAAGTATTTTAGTACTAAAACTTAACTTCCCCTACTCTCTTTAATTCAAGAACATATTTCTATATTTCTAGTACAACTCTGTATAGCATACATTCTTGTACATAGCAGGTTTTGTGATTTTAAATTTGAAGGCCTATACCACAAAGTTGTGAGTTAAACCTGTCCGATATTTTTAAAACATTCACAGTTAGTAAAAGATTGTGCTTGTCTTGCTAATGCCAATTCAGACAATGCCTGCAGTATTCCAAAAGGTACACATCTTCTCTAGCTCCTGCTATCATAGTTTAGGAGAGGGTAACATGAATGTACATGTCCCATGTTCCCATTAACCTTCCCTACTCTCTTATTTTCCCCAATCATCTTCTCTAAGTGGCCATATAATTTCTAACTTTAGCAAATGCTTTTTCTGGGACTTCAAAAATATTTTAGAAGTCTTCCATAAATTTAAGATGAAAATAATCATTACATTTCTCTATTCTCTAATACTGTACTGGTTGGTCTTACCAGCTATTTCCCAGATGAAATGGTTATTAGGGGAAATGGGCGATGAAGCAGAAAGCTGGGACCAGAGAGAATTCCCTCTCCTATCTCACTCCAGGGTGCCTGAGGAATGCAGTGAGCAGCATCTCCCCTTCTTTTCCTCAGGAAGTCTCATTCAGTCTGTGTCAGTGTCTCAGAGTCTCACTCCTGTTCCTCACTTGGTTCCATCCAGCACAGGCCATCACTGAGGACACTGCTCACCCCTGTGTCCACGCCAGTGAGCGGAGAATGGCAGTGGAGCAGCTGAACCTCTCCTGGTTCCTGCTGAAAGCCACCTCTCCTTCCCAGCTGAGAGGCCTCAGCAAGGGCTATTTCCCTCTAATGTCCTTGCTTAAATGGAGACTCAGATGGTTTCCAGGCAGGAAGAGCCTCTCTCTCAAAAGATGCTTCACAGATAGGAGATGCAGCTATCTGGGGACATCCTCAAGCAGAAGGAAATAAAGGACAGAACAGGCAGTGGGAACCTGACAAGGCCTGTGAGGAGGAGAGGCAGTGGCAGGGCCAGTACTCGGCTGGGCAGCAGCTGACACAGTGAGAGGCCCAGGGAGGAGAGAGGCTTTAACCTCCCAAGGACCCCAACAAAATCAATAGTCTCCTGTGACACACAGCTTCTGTTTCCAAGGCACCAGCTGGAGTGACCTTCTTCAAACAGAAAACTGCATCTTGTATGAGGGCACACAAGTGCACATTAGTTATGTGTAAATGCCTTTTCTTTTCCTAAAGGAAAGAAAAAATTTCCAGAACTTGAAATACAAAACAAAGAGAAACTCAGATTGTGTTTCTGGCTCTGACACAGAATAGCCTGATCTTAGGTAGGTTACTTTGCTTCTTAGCGCTTTATGTTAGTTAGTTATATAATGGGAAAACAGCACCTCCCCTAACTTCAAAGGTTATTCTGATTACTTTAAAATAGCATGAAGATGAAAAAGGCAGTAATGATAAATAGTAATCCTTAGTTTGCACTTATGCAAAATCCCTGTACAGATCTAAGTACTTGATTTCAGATGAAATACAGACATCGTTTGATGTTCAGCTCATGCAGCACAAGTGCCAGCTCAGGCATCCCTTGCCTCCTACTCCCAGGTGCTGCCCCAGCCCAGCGGTGCCCGACAGCTGTGCCACACAGCCACGGCTGCGCTGAGCTGGGAGCGGGCTACGGAAGCCAGTGGGGAGACCATGGGAGGGAGGAAGGACCATATCTAAGGCAACATCCTTGCCAAAATAAATATACATCAATCAAGTACAAAGGCTGGCATCAAAGCTATCAATTCGTGTTACAGCTGACTTCACTTGTATAACATGTTCTGTCTGCCCTACAGTAACAAACTTGTTTCAAACCAGGAATAAATATTTCAACACAAATCTGAATAGGTCATGAGGAGACATTTCATAATCCTATGGAAATTTCTTGCAAATGATGTTGGAATCAGCATGATTACTAGATGAATTTCACAGACTGAATGAAAATTATGTATTGAATGATATGACTTCTGTAACTCTTCTACTTTAAACATATTTTCCATGTAATAAAAACTTCCTTAAATCAATCCTTGAACTTGTCACAGTCCTGAGTATTGGTTTCAGCTGTTTTCATGATGCTGTACAATTAAACTGTAAGTCTAAAACTGGTACCTTCACAAGACACTTATTTACACAGATACTCTAGCAATTAGAATGGAAAAAGGAGCCTTTAAAAAAAATCAATATAAAGAAGTCTTCTGTCAATCTAATTTACTCAAATCCTGACCGTACCATGAAATCCTATTAAATGAAAGGCAAAAACCTCAAGTCCCATTAAGCAAGTAGAAATCTTCTTTGCAAAACAAAAAAACCAAGACTAAACTTGAGAAGGACTCCTTTCTGACAGGTGTTCCCACTTTAACACATCATACAAAATATACGCAGTCACAGGCAAGGTTTTCAAACGGTTCTTCTGGTTCCCAACTGGTCACCATCAAAGCATTTCTATACTTCATTGAAGACACTTTTAACACATCCTTGTTTGGTCAATCAGAATTTAAGACACCCTCAATCGCTAGTCTAGATTAAGGAATATGCAACTCTATAAGCTTCATCAAAGTGAAAACGCATAACCGGGACAAAAATGAGGATTTATGATTGCAAATCAACTTCATGCTTTCAGCCTTAACTATAGCTTTGTAGTTGGGGTTTTTTTTCCTTGTCTTTCTTGCTTATTCCTTCCAACAACTCACAGGTAATCACACCAGACCTCTGAGCAGATATTGTCCTATTGCTGTTTTAGACAGGAGTTCTGGTTCCCAATCTATCCTTTAGAAAAGGAAATTCAAGTGTTCCGTGAGCTCCATGATGCTTACACAACACACTTTCCCTTTTTCTTTCTAAACTGCCATTTCCTGAAAGGTTTCAACAACTGGAAAGGCCTGTCAGGAGCCCAGTTCACTACAAAAATATATGAAGTTGTCAAGTACTTGACCACATTTCTACCAAACAATCAAAACATAGCTCCATTATAGGTGTAAGCTGATACCATTTGCCAAGAATATATTTGCTTCTCAGAAAAACCTGCACCTACCTGGTAACTGTTTCATTCCATAACCACCCAGAAAGAAGGGAAAAGCCTGCCTTCCAATCTCATTTCAAGGGCTCTATCATAACAAAGGCTGGCATTGTGCCAAGAGCACTTTTGGGAATAAGACATAACCCATTACAACGATTACAAAGACATTAAGGCAGTGGAAGAAATTCATGTCATGCTTGTGGCATCAGATGTGCTAGGCTACTCATCAGGTTTGGTTTAAGCACTACATATGCCTAAAAAGTGATAATTTCAATTCTTATACAGGTAGAAAAAACCAGAAAAAGCTCTTAATTTGCCTGTTTATGTCCATCTACCAATTCACTCAAACTCACATGTAAGTGTGCAGGCATAAAATGAACATGCCCTTGATAAACATTTAGGTGACACACGATCTCAGCTAATCAAGTACTTAGTGCTGTGTCCCCTTACACAACAGGAAACTTCCTTTCCACAGCAATCATAGCACAGAGACCACACAGCCAGAGTCTTCTTACATGTAGGACTGTGCTCACCTCCACTCCCTGCTCTGAATAGTCCACTACAGATTATAATATTACACACCCGCTCAGTGTAGGATCAAGCTCAGCAGAGTTGGAGAACCTGTTCAGACTGATCATTAGTACCTTATTTCACTTGGTCTATTCTGGAATATCTAGTGAAATCAAGGATTCACAATTTATGAGTTTTTCCCTCCATTAGCAAGATTTAATTATTATTGTCCTCATCACAGGTATCTAACACTCCAGGACTATTATGAGAATTTTCCCCCCACAAAAGAGCTTGACATTTTCAGTTTTAATTGAAATAATAAAAACAAAACCACACAAAAANGAAAAGAGAAGCCCTCCCAAAAAACCCAAATCAACCAACCTTCCTGAAAATAACATTTCACTGTAGAAAATAAGGAAAAGTAATGTTAGCTCACCTGAGCTATACACTGAAATCTCAAATTAGTTTCAAACCTTTTCCTTGATGCACTCCCTCCCACTGCCCTTACTCACTGTTCCCTTAGTGCCAGACAGAAGTCTCCTATTTAACCCTCCAAAGCTGGGCAGGGACAGCCTACCCCTCCCTGGGCCCTGTCCCCCTGTGTCAGCCCGGGCAGTGCTGGCAGGGCCTGGGGACAGCAGGGCACAGCACTCAGAGGTGTGTGATGCTCCTGGGCTGCAGGCTGGACTTACTGCACCCACACACAGTTCTATTTTGCTCCAGAGATGCTGGGAATGGTTCTGCAGCTGGGAGCGTGTGTCTCACACAGGGGTGAGCAGTGCTGTGCCCACCCAAGCCCACGGTGGGGGGCACGGCCCAGCCTCACCTGCAGGTAACAAGTGCAGGGTCAGTCTGCTGACAGTGCTGATAAAGGCAGAGAAACTCAAGTTACTCTTCAGACTCATTAAAAAACTTCTTTCAAAACCAATTGGAATATTTCCTAAATGTTCATCTGTCACTGATTTCTCTGGTTTTCCATGCCTTAATTTGCAGTAAGTTTTCACCAAGTTGTCTCTGCTTTCCCATAGCACTGTGGAACAGCAGTGTCTGGACCTGCATCCAAAGGAAGAACACTGCTCAGTGCAATTCACCGTGGCTCAGCATCATCCATTTTGCCTTAGTCACTGCAATTATATCCTCAGAGAACAGAAATGGAGGAAAACAGAACCACAGTTCGAATATAACCAATTTGTATTTGCTGCAGCTTGAATGTCTACCCTGTCAGGAGTTCATGTTGGTGTGGATGTGGGTATTTCCTCCATGCTTGGGGGTTATTTTGTCTGGTTTTTCCATGGGGAGGAGGGGATGGATTTGGGTTTTGTTTCTTTTTGAAGTTTCTATGTGTGCATCATTTTGGTTTTAGTTTTTTTAAAGAGTAAAACCCCCCAGGTCAAAGGAATACATACATAAAACTGTGCTTCTGTTTTATAACACTAGTACTAATTTATTGGGGTTTAAAGTTCTACTTCTACATGCATCACTACTTTTAGAGCATTTTAATGTTTTAATAGGAGAAACAGGACTACAGCCAAGCAATAATGATCGCAGTTGCTCCATACAGTTGGTTTAGCTGTCTAGAGCACATATCAGCAGTGTATTCCTTCAGATAGACACATCCAGTTTGGGAATAAATCAATAGACAGGGCACTGAACCACAACTCAAAAAGAAATACTTTTATTAGGCACAGGGGAAAAAAATCACTTTCATTGCCACAGCTCCAACACCTGTATTTCCCCTTCTGGCATTATGAAAGTGAGAAGTGTTTTCACACAGGATGCAAGGATACCTTACACCCTTGCTCAGACTATATATAGTTTTAAGTCAACATGAAACAAAACTGAAGTAGGGTGAAATTCAGTAAGTTATATTTTAGGGTTAATTAATATATTGATTCTTTCAAATAAAGAAATATATTACAGAATAAAACATCTTAGTATCCCAAAAATAAAACACTGATAAATAAACCAGGACTTCTGAGAAAGAAATGTATGGACTGTCTAAATAAATCTGATGTTTGGTTTTTCAAAAGATCAATACCCATTCTGATATTGAAAACATGGAATCTAGAAAACAACAAGAGAAGTCTGCAGACCTCTAACAGCTGAGATGAAAAATCAGATCTCCTACCAGAAAATTCAGTCCTAATAAGAATTGCGACAAAGGAAAACAGGTCTCTGTCACACACAAAAATAGACACAACACTTGGTGTACCAACTCTAATGCTCATGTATTAGTGTCCATAGCAACACCTCATCATTCATTTTATTTATTAAATACAAACCAGCAAAAATAATAATAGTGAATGGTATGCATCAACAAGAGCTAATTCAACATATAAGGAAGGAAGAAACATTCCCAAACCAAAATACCAAGATAAAATAAAAAGACACAAAGAAATACCCGGTATGGGTACACAAAAGTAGTTATGGATTGAGGAACTCTATTCTTTATAACTTCATTTATGTATCCTTATAATTTTTTCACGAACTCACCACACCCTAGGCTGACCTATTAGCCACAGTAAGCTTTCTTCATTATACAACCAACACAAATGTAAACAGACTTTTGGTATCAACTTGATTCCCGGTTTAAGTATAATTACATTCACAGGAATCTTCACCAAGATTTTAGTGAATATACTGCCATCATCTTCCATTTGGACAGCAACAACAGGAGTTATTCCATCTTGAAAATTACAGCATTGAAAAAACCTGCAATTGGTGTATAATCAGGGGTAACATGACCAGGAGCACACCGATGCAATCCTTCCTGGGTTGGACTGGCTCCCCTGGTTGCTCTATGAACTCTGCTTTTCAAGCACATGTGTTCTGCTAGCCAGAAAACCAAAAGATCACCTCAGGCAACTTCAAAATAACCCTGACATTTCAGTTTTTCAGAAATAATGGAGATATCTATAGCCAGGATGACATATGTCAGGAGCTAGATGCCTAGTTACGAAACTTCACATTCAGAATTCCAGTGTTAGTCACAAGTTCACAATCCAAACACTTGAGGCACTTAGCTGAATTTGCCATTCACTCTTTTAGCAAGAGGGACATGAGCCTTTCCTTGTAAGGAAAACTAATTTAAAACACCGATCCGCAATGTGCATCCACATGCAAAGATTTTGTCTGATATGATAAAAGGATGAAGGGAAAGAGACAACCCATAGCTTCTATCCAGTATAGCTCCTAACGCTTTTTATATAATCCTGACAGAAGATGCCCCACCAGCACAATTGTGAAAGAAATCGAATCACACAAAGAAAAGAGCCACTTAGTGCACATATACAAAGAAAAGCACAGACACTCTCAGGTTCAGGCTTTGGCTGCAGCACCTGCAAGCCAGATCCCAGCCGGCACAGTGCTGCCTGCAGCCTCTGCTCCCTGTTCTGGGGGCAGTGCTGCCATCTCCACTCACAGCCTGCTCTGCACCAGCCTCTGCTCTACAGGAGCCACCTGGCAGCTAACCTACATAATTCCAGTTCTTTTGTCTAAAATTCAAGTGTTCTTAGAAGCAACATCACACTGTTAAAAACCAAATGCTTTATTTACCTAGAGCTCCAAGGATTGTGCTACATTGATTAGCATTTTACCTCCAGATAGCACCCTCTCTGAAGATACACTGAATGCTATATCATAAGGAAAGGAGCCAGAAATCAATGTCAAGTAATGTATTGGATTTTCTGGACCACATTATTTTTCAGATAAAGAAAAGAAGTTATCAAAAAGTGATCAATAAGAAAACGTAATTAATGACCAGCTTTGAAGGGCCAACATATTTTAAGTGTCTGTCTGGACTTTCAGTCTGCTTTGAGGCATCGTGCTGAGCTATAGCTGCAACTCAGGTAAGACTGCAAAGCAGCTGGGCTAACAGGCTATTCTTAGAGTAAGTCAAATGCCAAGAACCTAAAGCTTTCTTTATAAATTGTATCAATCTCTAAATCATGATAGGGAATCAGATTTTTGTCAGCAAACTAGCACATAGGACAGACACAAGCAAGGCTTACTGAAAATGTCTAATGAAGGAGCAAGAAAAAGACATGAAAGGTTTTCCATGATCTAAACACTGTTCTAGACAGATGAACCTAATAGTACTGAACAGCAAATAACCCAGTATTTACAAGTGATCTTCTGTTTTGCACTTAACAGCTCCAGTCCCAAGTCTGCCTCTTACTATGCCAGTAGTCTGAGGACAAAGACTATTACTGTGCTGGGCACAGGCTAGGAATTTATTAGTAGTAGCTGGCAGCACCTAGCAGTGCTTTATAACCAAACTTCACAGAGCTCTTGTACCGTTTTTTAATCTTAACTCCATTCATTGCAAAATTGTTCAAGAAAGCCAGAGCAGAGCCATGCTAAAAATCCTGAGGAACGCTCTGTGGGTAACAGGACAGGACAAAGGGGGTTACGGGAAACAGCGTTCTCAGCCAGCCCAGCAGCTCCAGGCTGCCCAGGGAGACACCACTGCAGTCTTTTGAAGCTAATGCCCTCTGTCAGGAGCTGCAGCCGCCCAGCAGCCTGTGCACAGCCATTTCTGCCATTCCCACTCACTGCAAGGAGCCTCTAGCATGACAAGACAGGGAAAGCAGGAGATCAACATCACCAATGTGAAAATAAACATTTGAAAAAGCACAGGGACATAGACAAGCAAAAGACCCACAAAATATAAACAGTGTTTCCATTTTGCTTGGCAGTGACTTCAATGTACACTATCTTGACAAAACTCAGTCAGTACACTTTGTTGAGCAGAGTTACCTAAACAGAATTCACAAGTCTTTAAAGGAGAAATGCTTCCACAGAGGTGTGGTCTTAACTCCCACTGGAATGTTGAAATTCACAGCACCCAGCCTTAAAATATTTGAGGAATAGTTACTGAAGCCTATCACCCTCAGAAAGCCTGTCGATCTAATGTCACCCAAAAGTGCACTGATAAGTCAATCTGCCTTCCAGAGAGCTCCTACCTATTTCTCAAATTATTTGTATTAAGTAGCAGCGTAGGGTTTGTTTAGAATAATGATGATATTGCATACATGTATTACACTGCATATTGCAGCATGTGAATAAAGACATAAAAAGTACAGCAACCTTGTCTATTCTCCACTTTACCTTGAGATGAGGCAAAACAATTCCTTGTCTGCTACCTCTATTATTTACACTCCAGCTTTCCACTAATGCATTCTGAAAGAGTACCACTGTTAGGAACCTTATTTACCTTTACCTTGTGTCTATGAGGCATTCACAATAAAGCCTCAATGCACGCTGTCACGAAAGTTATCAGCTAATGATGACATTGAATGTATTATACAACAACATAAAAGTCTGACAGTACTCAGCATTCCCAGTAAATGGAAACAGTATCTTTACTATATTTGTATTACCCAAAGATATTTGCAGATCTTTAAACTCTTAGAAGTGCATAAAACATAAGAAAGTAATTTCCAGCTGAGATGCAAAGTAGTGCCTCAGGGATCGCGTATGATACAAGACTGTGAATCACTTATTTACAGATATTGGTTAACTTAAAATGCACGTTTTCACTATTACTGAAGGCGGCAAAACCAGTGATTACATTACAAAAAATTTGTGTTTCCTTTCTTAATGTTAGATCTTAAACGTGAATAAGATAGTCCCTGTAGAGCTAGAAACAAGCAGGCTACTTCAAGGATGACAAAGATGCAGATCAGACAATTGCATCAAACAAATAAGCTAAAAGTTCTGTGCACACGTTCTTAAGGGATTGCAATCTCGAAGGACTCAAGAAAAATATGTTTAGCCCTCTGAAACAAAGAGCAAATCTATCTCTAGCACTTCACAAACACACTATACTGCAACGTCAAGATACAGGAAAAATCCCACCTTGCATCAAAAAATAGCCATTTTTAGATTCCAGCATATTTTTAGGAGAACTTTGTGAAGATCCTTGCTCTCTGCCTTCCAGGTCACAACGCCCTACTAATTCCTGCAGTTACCTTTCCTATCAAGTGTGCTCCAACAGGAGTCTGACAAAGCAATAAGGAATGTACTCGTAAAAGGGGGAAAAAAAAAAAAAGAGGGCTTGGGTTTTGGGTTATTGGTGTTTTTGTAAAAATAATATTTGAAATGCTTCTGCTTTTTCAAACAAACATGTTTACTCTTTTAACATGGTGTTCAGCATTTTGTGGGTTTGGTGCATAGCAGAAATTTAAAAACATTTCCAAAACATTTCAATGTCAGTGCAAGTGAAACACTTCAATTTCATCTTCCTGATTAAATGTTTCTGTAAGAGAAAAAAAATACACTTACAGTTTTCTGCCTAAGGAGGTTTCGCCTTCCCAGCTAACATTTCATATGCAAGACTCCAATTTCACATCAAAGCTTTACTTTTAAATTCAGTAAAGATTCAAATTTAATCTCAGGAGGCTATATGATGTCTTAGAAGTTAAAACAGTAAGCGCTGCTACCAACAATCTTTAAGAGATTCTGCTTTTGATAGATTCAGTTTTAATGGGAAACTGAAGTTACTCGACAAGCATTACTAGTTATCTTGAGAGACTTGCAAAACGTAGCACTGGTTCTACAGCAGTTAAGGCTTTCACTTGAATTTCTAAATAACCTTCTATTGCAATTGCTTTAACACTGTGCTTCCTGCAATAACTTTCACTTCTACTCTTTCTCCCCTACACAAATCCACATCACCACCACTTTTCCCTCAGTTGCAAAGACACAAGACATAGCCTTAATTAGCACAGGTTTTGGAAATCTTATCACTATGCATTTGTAGCAATGTGTACCCAGTGTCACAGCCCCCTCTGTAGTTAATTAACTTCCTGTAACCAAATAAACACCAATAAATGCCCCACTAAGCACTAAATTTCAGACAGAAAGGCAACTGAAGGTTCAGGAAAATACATATTTGTCAACAACTGGCTAAAAATCCAAATATTTCATAATGAAGCCTGTAAAATAAAGAATTGTTTAAAAAAACCCTACATTTCATTTTTCCCCTCTATCCGCAGCTCCACATACAATCTCTTTTAAAAGAGACACACACCAAGAAATCTCCATGCACATTCAGCTGTACCTCCTTCAGCAATTCAGCAACTTCATTTTCTACAGAGCCCTAAAACAACTCCCTGAGAGGCACAGTATTGTCCTCTTGCATCAAATGCTTAGCTGTCTCAAAGTAAACTGCTTTTTTTAGGAGATATTAAGGTCCTTAATTACTGTCTTAGTATTTCCCCCCCTGCCTTATAGTGAAGGTACATTGATGACACAGAATGCCTTGTCTCCTCACTGAAGGTGCCTGACTGACTCCCAGTCATTTCAAGGGTACAAGTTTTAATCCTTGTGTAGATCACTCCCACTTTCGTCTTTAAAAACCTGAGATCTGCCACCATGCAAAGGTTTGTAATTTCCTCTTTACATCTAACAAAAAGAAAAACAAAAAGAATAATGCGCATGAAGGAAAAAGCTTATTTACAGAGTGGCTTTTTAGATTGGGCAGATCAGAAATTGAAGGCCAGCTTAAACATCAGCTACAAATGTAGCTGATCAGGTGCTGCAACCCAGCTGAAGTAAATGCATTTCAATTATAAATTAATATTGGATGCTGTTCTCCAGAAAAAGCAGTTCAAGACAACTGAGAGTGAGCAGGGTTACAGCTTTCCAAAATTAGCCTGACATGATCTAATTCGGCTTCAGTGGGAGTTAGATTGGGCCATGTGCCCACAGCTACATGAGTCTAACTGCTGCCTCTCAAAAACAATAGTTAAATGGAAACTGTCTCATTACTACCATAATTAACCTTTCCCAGCCACATACATTAGTAATTACTTCTTTTTCTTTAATGGCAGCTTTTGTCAAAGTTTCCACACAATTCCATGAGCACTTCAAGTCAGACTCTTACGTACCTATTTTATATACATAGCAAGAAGGCTGGCAAAGAGAGGCAAGAATATAACACTGGGAAAGATAAGCCTGTTATCAGTGTTTCAGAGTGAAGAATAACTTCCTTGTCTGTGTGAGGTGGTCTCTTTCTATCCATAAGTCAGCACTCTTATTTAAGAGGTTTCCTAAATCCTGTAAAAATTGCAGCCACCTTTGGCTGTTATGAGATGAAAATTCTGTATAATTTTCAACTGCATGTACCAGTAACTGCTCAACTGTTGATGCCAGGGATTTTTTCCATATATCACACAAATACATCACCTGTCATAGAAAAATACATTCTTAACACTCAGTTGCTGCTACATTAATTTATTTGCAGCACCAGGAAACAGCCTTGAGGGAAAAAAATAATTAAAAATTGCTCTTTCATCTTGATGTTATTTTAACATGAATGTTTCACTACAGCAATATATCTATGACCAACAAGGGAGATCATTTAAGTCTTTAGCTACATAATTTCTATTTAACTGGCTATTATGAATGATAGAGGAACTAATGAATTTGTCTTCAAAACAGTCTCAGAATTTAGGAAGCATTCTCTAGCAGTAACAGGCAGATATTTAGCAAGTCAAAATAAAATATTTGACAAAGCTAACAAAATAAATACACCTCAAAACGCTGACCCAGCAAGCCACCGTTGGTCCTTTTTAGATAGGGTTAAGGGGTATATGAATATACCAGCTGAAGTTAAGATAGAGTATTTTGGGGTTTTTTTGTGAACTTATAAGACAGAGGAACAGTGACTCTATCCATGAGTGATTTATCACAGAAGACGAAAGCGTATCTTTCCCCAAAAGTGTAAGTTACAGGATGAGTGGTTGTTTCTGATCTTCTGCATTTGAGTAGCTCCAAACTCCACAGCCAAATCTTGAAATCAGAAATAAACACCATTCTCCAACCACTACTTCTCCTGGCATCAGGAAACAGTTATCTTAATCTCTGCCTTTTTAATACTTCCAGACTGTGGGTTCTAAACTCTCACCCATCCTACAGCATTTGCAAAATTCTAGCTGGAGGGATTAGCAGCCAACAGCTACTCAAATCTGCCTGGATTATCTTTTAAGATAGAAGAGATGAATATTATGACTACTCAGATGTATGACTGCTTTAAATTACCAGCTGCACATTAAGAAGCAGTAAGAATTAAAATTCAGGCTTTAAGAACCCGTTTGTCTTCAATCTTATTTTTCATTTTTATAAAAATTTTGCTACAAGACAGGTTGGATTACATGTATTTATACCCTAATCAAACATGAATTTAAAAAAAAAAGCAACTTGTTCTGTTCTACACAGATACAGTTGTGAGATAAATGTTTTGACATCCTAAAAACAACATTGACATTATCTTAAATATTACACTTAATTTTTCTAATTGCTATATGTTATGACAATGCTAATTTGATATATCTAACACATATTAAGATCTTAACTTTATTTTGTCTTCTTGAATCATTTATAGTCTAGCTGGATCTTTCAACACACCACTCTTAAGTATCATAGAAAAATTGCAACCAAAGGATTGTATAAAGTAATTGTTATATTCCTCCATTATTTTTCTGGGTGGATTTAGCCCAAGGGCCTAACATTATTCTGCTGTTTTCACAGATCCTTCATATAGCTGCAATGAAACATCTTTAAAAGAACAACTGCAATTTTCCTTAAAAATGAAGCTTTAAATAGGTTAGGGTCATCAGCAAGGTCTTCAGGCTCCATCAGTTTTTACACTACAGTTGCATTTCTACTTTTCATTCCAGGAACTTTTTATTCTGTATGATTTTACTGGAAATGAGGAGAAAAACATTTACAAATACTTAATTAACTGCTAGCTGAATTCAGACTTCACATAATTTTACACCAATCACCTCCGCTTTGAAATTTCCAGGGTCCTAAGTACAGTTCTAGGAGGTCTCTTACCTTACTTTGGGCCATTCAAGAACTATTTACCAAAAATATAGATGAAAAATAGTACTTTTACAGTTCACAGGCTATAGTGAAATAACCTTCTGCAGAAGATTTCCCATGTGACTGTGACCTGTTCAATTTAATAATCTAAAAGGTATGGTAACACAGATTGCCACAGCCTGTGCAGCTAACCTTGCTAATGTCCTTATAGCTTCTGTCAACTATAACAGAAAGGCTGGAAGAGTGCCCAAGAAAGGTATCCAGTAGCCAATACAAAGCTTCCCAACAACTGTCTGAAAACTCAACCTTGCCAAAGCAAGAATTCTGTACTTAACGTGCCAAAATATAATCTTCCAGCACGAAAATGGGTTCTGGAAGGAGCCAAGAGACCATGAACACTCCACTACTTGGAATGGGGGCAGTAACATTGCAGGGGTCTGTGTGCTGCAGCCTCCCTGGATTTTCACCCCTCCAGCTTTCTCAAGTATCCCGTACTCCCACAATGTACTCCCACAATCCAGAGCGCTGGATATGACCAGCCAGGAGCAGCCGCACCTCTGTTGGATGCAGCAATGGTAGAGCTCCAGAAATAAAACACCAGAGTGGCAAACGAGGCCATCCTTGCTGCTGGGATGGCCCAGCTCCATCCCTTAACCCAGTCAAAGCAGACACACAACTGTGCTCCGAAGCAACCTACTTTGCTTGTGCTTATGCCCAAAGCCAAATTTGCCTATTATGAAAATGGAAGGTGACACAATAACACAAAACAGTTTGAGTCAGTAGAAATGTATGCTGCAGCACTCAGTTACAGCTGGGTGAATTAAGGACCGTGTTACAGATTTAACTCCCGCCCCCCTTTGCAAGTCAAGATAGAGCTTTCGGTATCAAAAATTCCATTTAAAATTACTTGAAGATCTTATTGCTCAACAACTGAATTGATTCAGCTTGTAATTTTTATCATTTGAGAAGAACAAGCACAAGTCGTTTTGTAAGAACCTCGTCTCCCTGTTTTGGGGGGACAGATAGGGACAAGAAATTACTTTTACACCTGGTTTTCCTCCTGTCTAGTTTCTCTGCACAACACTAACTCCAGTCACATTTGGAGAGCCCAATCTGATGCTCTTACCAAAGTCAAGCAGAGTCTGCTCGGCACTGCACAGTGACACTGATTCTAAATGGTGATTGTTTACTGGTTCTACAAACAGTACTGTCAACCAAAAGGCAGCGTGTCTTATCAACTTTCTTTACCCATTCATATTGTACACACTTTCCAAGTTAAAGACTGCTGGTTTTTAGCATGCCAAACCCTCATTTTGATCCAAATTCCTTACAAATACTAGACCCTACAGCCATTTTTGAAAGCACCAGTGATAAGTATCAGTATCTTCACACTGATGTTAATTCAAATACTATCATTCCTAAACACACACTATTCTTTTTGCACTCTACAGCTGTAAATGCTATCCAATTACACACCTTCATTTCACAAAATACTTTCCATGATAAAGAACTCTTGACATACGGAACAGATACGTCTCCATTTACATACCTAACTTTATTCAACTTCCCTTTCACAATTCTTATTTTTCAAAGGCTATCCAAATGTTTAGAACAGGCCACTAACTCAGCTTCTTTACAGGTTCTTAACTTTTGGAACAAACCATACCAGTTTGCCTGCTAGTAATGATCTTGCTTCTGTCATACCAGGTTAAGAGGTCTGATCCCTTGATTTGGATCTGTATGTTAGGCTGATTTTTTAACAAATAACTGAACAGAAAATGACATTGCTTAAACTAGCATTCTTTGAACATTATGTCAAAGTTAGCCCTTACCAGAGATATGCAAAACAAAGAAGTCAGACTTCAGAGACTGTTGGAGGGAACTTCAGCAGTCTGACACAAGACCAGTTCCACCACTCAAAACTACCTGTGATTCATGACTGAACAGACAGGCCAAACCTTCCAAAGGTACCATGGTGTTAATGAAACCACTGGCCTGTTCTCAACAAAAGTCATGAATCTTCTCAATACCTTCTTAGGCTTATGAGGTTGGGCATCCAAATATCAAAACACACAAGATTAGAGACCATTTTAAAAAATGTAATCTGCATTCCCCAGTTGCCTATACAAACAATCCTCTTGTAAGCATTTAGCTCGTTCTTTGTGGAGCAATGTCGAACACGAGTGTGACAAACTTCCTAAGGGAAAGCTCTGTTCTGTTTGCCATCTCTGTGATACAGAAAGGTCACAGGTTTCACATTTAACAGTACCACAAAAGAAGGCTCTTTCCCTAGAATCTTTATACCATGAAATGACAGAGACACAAACTTACTGTAAGGTGTTGTATCAGTAGGGTCAGGAGGTGGGAAGTTTTCTGTGAAGTTGACATTACACAAGTCTGTACTACAGCAGCAGAAGCGGTATGTTCCATTCTGAATCAAGGAAGGGGTGGTTGTAACTATGCACTCTTCAAAGTGACACTCCTGTGGGTCTCCTATATGAGACCAGCAACCTGTAAAAAGAAGCAAATGACAGGTTTTAAGTAAGCATAAAATTAGTTCTACTGACTGGATAAACACACCTACAGAAATCTATACATTACCTAATTAAACATTACAGAGTGGGGTGAAAACAGTTATCATAATTTGCTTGCCTGACTTTACTACCACCTTTTAAACCAAAATCTGAAGAATTTTGGAACTCGCCATGGCCAAGGAGAAGAAAATGTAGGCAGGGATGAAGGCCAACATCAGAGGTGTCCAGCTGTTGCCTTAATATGATAAAAATGAACTTCTGAGCCTTCAAAGCAGAAGTATGCCATTCCTCATCTCTCTGATATCACAGACCATATCACCACTCTCCGGTCCACAGTGTAAATAAATTGTGACCTAGTCCCTTCCTTAGGCCACAAGACTGCATCTACAGCTTGGTGCTTCTTGCATAATTTTCAAAATTCTGCCCTTCTTCATTGTCAGCATCACTGGACTTTTCTATAGGATCACAACCTACTGCTTGGTTAATACCAGGTCCTTTGTCTCTGCAGCAACTGTTTATTCCCAAGTAGGGTCAAAAGCAGTTAAATGTCATTTATCCACAAATACCTGGAAGGGAAAGAGGCAGCAGTGGGGCAGAGGTGAGCAGTCAGGCTCCTCCCTTTCCCAGACTGCCAGATCAAACGGGAATCATGGACTACAACTCCACAGGCTGTTTGTAAATACCAGCTGTACTTTCATTCAGCCCTACATTAACTTGCATCCAAGTAAAAAAGAGCAGAGTCCCTGAGAATGGTAATCAAAACACCTCCAGAAACTGCAAAGCCCTTCAGCCCTCCTACCTTCATTCTCCCCACAGAACAGCACTGAATTACAGTACTGATATGTGAACTATAGCTGCAATTTCCTTTGTAAATAAGCATCCAATCAATACGAATAGACACTTTTTACTGAATAAGACACTTATTATTAAATTTATCATTGCATCAATACATATACTGAAATTCAAGAAAGCCATCTTCCTCTGGACATCCTACGTAACAAGAAATTTGAATGCTTCTTTCAGCTGCACATTGATGTCTTTGGTCTCTTTTAGAAGTCATTCATTTCAAACTAACTTTCTGTTCACATTTAAAATTGTTAAATGAGAAGTTAAAAATTATGCATTTTGAAAACGTGCAAAAAGCCTAGTTTTGCTGCTGCGCAACTTTTTATCAGCTGGCTAGGTCAC
This sequence comes from Cyanoderma ruficeps, assembly GCA_008694505.1. Lineage (NCBI taxonomy): Eukaryota > Metazoa > Chordata > Aves > Passeriformes > Timaliidae > Cyanoderma > Cyanoderma ruficeps. Next base: position 24,495,104 of record VZDJ01000594.1, read on the forward strand.
AAAGAAGTGAAGCAAGTAACAAAACTACTTCACTAAACCTGAACTGTTACATACCTTGTTTTACAAGATGTATGTCTCCTTCTCGTGTTTTCTCCCAAAGTCCATAGCAGGTACTACCTTTCATGCACAAAATTGTGCCATTCTCCTGGGAGATTCGGCTCTCACTGATTCCATGGTCCTGCTGATACGGGTCTTTAAATGCACACAGCCGCTCCTCACTCTGTGTAGCTTTAGACAAAGAAAGAAAAATAATTTTTGTCAGTGATTCTATGCATAAAATATTAACTTTAATGAAAACATGCTTAAGGTCTTCTGAAAAGATATATTCAAAAAAGCTAGGTATGTAGTATCTAAGGCACTTAGAGACTATTCAGAAGTACAGCTCAGCAGACATCCAATCACAGTAAGAATTTGTACTGAGTATTTAATTGACTAGATTTCATCCAGTTCTTTAACTCCCATCCAAGCACTGGCAGCAAAAAGATGCAAGATGAAGTAGATTGGTCTTTTGGGAAAAACAGATTTTGAACTTAAAGTAAAATTATAGCATATGTAATTGTAAATTATTAAAGGTACTGTATAAAATATCTCCTCACAGATGGTTTATTTCTTTGATCACTCTTCAGCACTGGCCCCAAAGAAGCCATGTTTCAGCAAGGCAGACAGTGCAAAAACACTGCCTCACTCTGTCACCAGCACGGGTAAATGGGTAAGAAAAACCAAGAGACTTGGATACATGTGTCTCACTTCTAAGGCTGTTACTATTCATTTTACTATTCATTAGTAAATTTGTAATTCTTTTATGCTGAGACAACCATAAATTGCTGCACTTTTCAGGCCAGCATTCTGTCAGTGCTTGCCCATTTATTCTGTGGCAGCAGCAACTAAAACAGCCCAACTTGGCTGATTTTTCTAGTGGTCTGGTAGAGCATGTGTGATCAGTTGAGCTGCGTGTCAGCTCAGTGGGGGTAAAACTCTCAGCTCAAGAGAAGGAACTTCTTAAACCAGTGTAATTCAATCACTTGCAGCTCCACACACTCCAAGAACCTGGCTGGCAGTCCATGCTGCTCACCCACCTCTCTGAACTCTGGTCAGTGCACTATTAACACTTTACATCTGGTACTACAGTTCTACAGTGATAAATACATTTATTATGAAGCAGTGACTTACTTGATATTCACAAAGTCAGTTGCCTAAGTTTCATATCCGATTTTTTTTAAAATCACTCTGAGCAGAGTTAGTCAAGTTACTGAGTACAAAAAGGTCACACATTAACAGCCAGCACATGCTGCCTCCAGCAGAACTTGCCAGTTGCACACTGTAGTTTTATTCTCAGAACAGCTGAGTATGCCAGGCGTGAAGCATCTGTCCTGCATTCCCTGCTCCGTGACATGGGACTGGCCAAGAAACAGCGTATGAAAGGACAGGACCCCACTGCCCTAAGGGAACTGGATCTGACTAACTTTTTGAAAATTCAAAGAAAAAACTGTCACAGAATTACAATTTTCCAAGACACAGCGGGACAAAAGTATACAGCCTTGTGAAATAGGACATATCTGTTCTGAGGGACAGTAGGAAGGTTTTAAAACCTGTTGCATATGATAGCTGAGTGGGGTTAAGACCATCCGAGATCTGGCTGTTTATAAAATGCTCAAATTGCTGCAAGTTAAGTCCTTTCATAACTTGCCTTTGTGAAAAATTAACTTAAAAGAACAGAATTTATGAAAGGGCCACACAAATCTGGTTTCCTTATTAAAAAAGAAAGTAATTCCAGGGAAGTCCACTTCAATTATATCTCAATATGTTAAAATATATATATATATAAAACCTTTGAATGCATGAACTAACAGAAGAAGAAAAAAGACCAAAACAAACCAAAACCTTTCGAGTTTGCCTTGGACTCAGAAAAAAATAATGATATGTATCATGTCTGTGCTCCACTGACTGAGACAGCTATAATTGTTTACTTTTCAGGTCTCTCAGTCTTTCTGTAAAACTTCTAGGATCAAGGTTGAGATGTATGAATATGAGAAGATAATCAAAAATAGAGAAGCAGTTAAGAGTCATTCTAGATGCTGTCCAATCACACATGTACTATAGAAAAAAAAAGTAACTACCAAAGGCTTTTCTGATTTAAAAAGACTGCATTGCCCTATAAGAATACCTGCAGAGGGGAGGGATGGGGCAAGCATGGGAAAATACAACACAGAGCTACCAACCTGCATGTCTATCAATTTTCTTGCAAAGTAATAACACAAGTTAACTTGACACAATTTAACATCAGATGATCTCAGTGGGAAACTTTTCCAACCAAAAATAAAGGTTACTCATTCAACAACTAGAGTTTTCATGCTGATCACTGCACATTTCTGCTTCGATTATAACTTGAAGAAGCACGGCCCCTGTGGGAGCAGTACCCACTGCAATACTCTGCTGACCCCTGCCCCTTCCCTGATGGCACAGAACATCTGGAGAACAGGGGACATGGAACAAAAGCTACTTTATTTTTCTCTATGGCCTCTGTATGTTCACTGTTGAAGCTGAAGTGCCAAAGAAAATTGGGTAGGGCATTCAGATGTGCAGAAACCATCTTGCAGAACAACAGAATAGATGAGCTGTTTCAGTTACTGCTCATGATTTCAGTACATTCCTGCTCTGGGATTTCTTTCTTCCTGGCAGTGGAAACTAGTCCAATTCAAAAACTTTTAGTACCAGAATACTTCTAGGTCAGGTCTTGAAAGCAGCCTCTAGCCTAGGTGAGTATGCTTGCATGCTTTAAACCTTGCCCAAAAGAAATACTACAAAATACTACTACAAAAATCACACAAAAGTACTGGAGTCCCTCTTTATAAGTTGACCTATTTCAACAGAAATCTTATTCTTCAAGGTAAAATACCATTGCTCATTTGGATTTCCACATGTTCTATACGGATGCCGTTGTCAGTGTTCAGGAACCAGCAGGTATGCAGGGTGCATTCAGAGCTGAAACACATTTCCCTGTCCCTTGGCAGCTGGGCACCTGCAATGTTTGAGGGCAGCCACTAGCATTCTCTGTAGCAGCTTAGCTGGAAACAATTCCAGCTGCTTCTCCATGCTTGGAGATATTCAAAACCCGCCTAATAATGGTCCCAGGCAGCTCTAGGTGACCCTGCCTCAGCAAGGAGTTGGACAAGATGACCTTCAGAGGTTCCTCTCAACCTCAACCATTCTGCAATTCCTGCATGTCTCCAAGTATACAAGGTGCAGCAAGCAAGATGCAAAAATTATTTCTCAGCTGGGCTACTTGCTCTTTTTTGTCTTCAAGGCAGGTGAGATGGTAGGGTAAGACTAGAATTACTGGATTCTCTTGTTTGTCTCCAGTCCAAATAGATCCAAATAGACCCAAGGAAACACCTTAATGTTAAGACCTTCATTAAACAACAAGTGCAATTAAAATAAATAACTTATCCTTTGAAGACTGAGGCTCCTGAACTGCTCTATTTGATACATCCAGTTCACTTGCTACCTGTCAGAAACATGAAGGGCAAAGTCCCTGCAGACATGTGTGCCCACCAGATATTAGGGAGCCATGAGCAGTTCACTGTACAGTGCTCTTTTCCTTACAGATTCCACCAGCAGTGTATCCACAAATCAGCAAAATGCAGAAGCCATTTAGAGATCAAGCTATGCAGTGTATCTGCCCAGACATGAAATGTCCCAGCAGGCAAGCACAACCAAGACCTAGCACCAAAGTAAGCGGCAGCATAGGTCTCACAGGACACACAGGACACGGCTGCAGTCATCCTTTAAAACCCTGAATTTATTTTTATAAGGCAAACTTCACAGTAAACACTGTTCATCACATAGAACCCATTAGACATTCAGATATTTTCTAATTAATCCTTTAATGAAATTTCATCAGAGGTTTTGAAATAAATAAATGGCAACCGAATGCTTACATGTCATGCACCACTGAAAAATTTGCTACTGGAGAAACTGTAGAGGCAATAGATAGGCTGACACTGAAGAGGACAAAAAAATAAAACCTAAACAACAAATTATGAAGGATTTATAATGAAATGTCAATTTTCCATTCCTCTTGTATTTGCATACCAGACAAACCATGTCAAAATAATTCAACAGAAATAATAAAATGAATTCAAGCTTCTGTTCTCTCATCCTGCAGAGATTTCTAACAAAGACAAGAGGGGAAGGCACCATTCCCAGAAGTTCTACCAAGGGAAAAACCAACAAGAGCACGGCAAGCTCTTCAATTCCCTAACATAACCAGAAAAAGAAACAAACCTCAAAATGGGTTTTGCTGCTCTCCAGCCCATTTTATACCTGTACATATACCAAAATGGACTTGTATATACAGTTTCAGAAACAAACATGAGTGGCATTTGAATTGAATGTGGGTGCTCCAAGCAGTCATCTAAGAAACAGTAAATGTTCTCAGCTCTCCTGCTTGGCTGCCACTACTGGTGAGTCTGATCACCACACGCATTTGTAACAGACTTAAATCAGACTGAAAACTTGTTGTCATAATCCAGGAGGAGAATAGGTAAACAGCCTACAAGAAATGACTTTCCTGGAATCACAAAGGAACTGGGAATTGTCCATCGTTTCCTGAGCCCATCCTGTGGTTAATACATACTGTCACAGTGGTCTGGGGGCATAGAGTTCATTCTCATACCACTACACAGCCCCGAGAAAGAGGACCAGGGCTTCAAAAATTTCCTTTGGGCATACTGCTCAGGTTTTTATGTGATTTACCATCTTAGAGTTAGTCAGTTCTACTGTCAACAAAAAAGATCTGAACATTATCATGTAAAAAATGCTATACAGGTTTTTTCAATATTTGCTCTCTGTAATCATGATGTTATTTCCACCTGCTCAGAAACAGAACTGATTCACACTGATAAGTGAACTCTGTCTATTCACTACAAAAACACCCTGAGATGTTTACTATTTGAGTATTTGCCTTTCTTCCCCCACTAAAGATGTTTCTGAACAGCAAAGATCAGAAGAAAATTACAAATGCATCTACTATGTCAGAAATGGTGTGTGTGACTAACACACAATTCATCCATACTAGGATGAGTTTAAACAAATTAATACATCACTGCTGGTTTTAATATAGCAATTCTTCAACGATCACTGCATGTTCTAGGAAAACAACTACTGAAAACAATGAAAGAGAAATACCAAAAGTTACAGGAATCCAACTGCAAATCCTTAGAACATGAGTCATGTTTTCACTAATAGCATCGGAAGTCACTTCCATTAGTACTTAACTGATGCTTCCTGACCTTGCATCTATTCGATGAGGTACATAGAATTCACAACAAGTGCAAAGCGAGGGGAAAAGGAACAAAAAANAAAAAAAAAAAAAAAAAAAAAAAAAAAAAAAAAAAAAAAAGACTCAAATGTTACTTGAATGCTACTCCATGGTCTAACCATTGGGAATAAAGATAAATAAATAAAACACTTGCCACTCTATGATTAATGCCAGGCAAAACATTCTGTGACTCAATAGTCACAAGTAAAAGAATGTGAGAACAGTCTGGCTGAAGACAAACCTGCACGCAATCTACAAGACCAGACCTGCTGGCCTGACAGACCACACACAGGGGCACTGTGTGGGTAATTACATCAACTGCCTTTAAGTCCATATACGTGACAACTTAAAAAAAAAGGCAAAAAAAAAAAAAAAGGTTTCTAAGCATTTGTTTGGCTGTAATGGGATTTCTTTAAATACAGGCCACTGCACATTCAACTGGGAATCTCAGTAGGCTGCAACAGATTTGTTTTCAAAGATAGACTTTTTTCTGTAACTTGCCCTTTCAATTAGTGAGATTTTCATCAGAACAGCCAAAGACACAAAACCTGTTTTATTTTGGCCCTGTCAGCTTTCTGTGGAGCTCTTTTATTTACACAATAGGGGGAAACATCATTGCCCTCAAGCCAGGGTTATGAGATAGTTTGCATTATGAAGACAAATGCTATTGTAAGGAAGGTATATATCAGGAGATCCTGAGTGTATCTTTTCAAACACTGATAGCTGAATTCTGGCGTGATATACAGAGAAACAGAATCTTGAAGAAATCATCACTTAGCAAAAACTCTAACGTTGGTTTTTTTATCTTTTTCTCCTCGGAGGCTTTAATTACAAATATTTCTAAATATGTATCCACTTATATTAAAATATGTCATAAGCAGATGTCTTTTGAAGGAAGTCATGCTTCTTCAGACAGACCACCCTCAATACCAACTTAGAGTGGGAGGAAAAACAGCTAAACAACTGGTAATCTTCCACGTTATTTATACTTCCAGTATTCTGGTTTGTAGCATGTTTGATCAACTGAACAGCAGGGATCTGCACTGACTGGTCAGAAAAACAAATGAATTGTCTGCCTAAGGATTAGGCACGAGGACATGAAGGTCTAAACCAACCTGAAATGAGCTGGAGACTTTCTGAGCAGGAGGTCAGGAGCAGCACAGCGCAACACAAAGCCAGGGAATGTTTGGTCAGGCAGGCTGCACAGCCTAATGCTTTACAACCTACTCCCATAGCAGACGTCCTCCAGATGGGCTTCCAAACACAACCACTGGACTAATATTTTAAAGACGCAAAGATTAAATAATGGAAATTTGCAAAAAATAATACAGCAGAACTTCTAGGAAGGAGGCAGGAAAGTAAAAAAAATGCTTCAGAAATTTACATCTGTGGTAGATTTACATATTTTCCTCTCCTCCTAAGAAAAAGAGGGGAAATAAAAAATAACAATCATTAACTATTTTACAGGACATAAGATGCACCTCAAGATATACTGTAAAATATATTTTGACAATAAATCCTTCGCAGTTTATACTCAGTGTTAAAATCTGGAATAATCTGTTCACAGTACTACATGTCCTTAGCCTTCATTGATGAAAATTATTTTGGTTTTGTCTGCTTTTGCTGACTAACATCACAGTTTCAAATGCTGGCAATTACACAGAGCCAGGCTTTGATTGAGAACTAGTGCCAAAACTAAAAGGAATGCTAGTACTGATACCCATTTCAAAGTGATTGACTGCACATGCAGATGACAAAATAACTTATGTTCACTACAAGGTCCTTTGCCCTCAAAACAGACTAGAAAATTCAAGTGTCTTTTTTCTGTACATGGATATACATGGTTTTTCCTTCTCAATCTAGTCTTCAGGCAAGCAAGTAAATTTGAAATCCATTTTCTTCCCTTGCTCACTTTCTAACACAGTGTTGTGGGCTGATCAAGACTGATCAGTGGAGCCTTTTCCTGTTGAGTTTTCTTTAGCAGTCCTTGAGTATCTTGGTGTTTCAGCTTCATTCCGAAGATCCAGTGGTCTGCTAGCACTAAGTAAGTGCAACAGAGCCAGATCATGTGGCAGCTGTTATTGACTCATGCTGTGCATAAGGTTCACATTTTGCTTTCCACTCAGGCACTGCTGTCTCAGACCATTTTGGTACATAGTCTGTGGCTTCCTCTGGGACCGGCTGACCCCCCTACCACAAGCTCACTGGCTCCTGGCTACCAACGTGTGCCCTGTTGCAGCGTTCCATTGGTATTATATACCTCTGACCAGATGCATCTGCCACACCAGGAATTTCACTAATTGGAACTAATGGAAATGGCGATGTATGGAGAGGCCAAAAAGTAAATCGTCAACTCAAATTCTGTACTGAAGCCCTTGTTCTCCTTTTACCCACATTTACTCTCAAAGGAAGTGTTGCCTTAGAAGAACTCAGCTTATGCAAGAGAAGCCATGCAGCAAAGAACCAGGATGGCAGAGATTTATGGCTAGCAGCTGACAAATTATGTGGTTCCCAAACGCTGCCAGATTTTATGAAAAAATACCTGAGTTTATTGCCAATAAACCATGTCACTGCATTATTTCTACAACTTTTTAAATGTTTCTGAGGACCACCAGACCAGTTTGCTGTGCAAACTTCACGTAAACCAGACATTACCACAGATGCAAAATTTTATCCATCTAGTGAAGCGCACAAGACATGGTGGCAAGAAAGCTAGTAACACCTGTGTTTTGGGTCAAAATCAAAGAATATCAAGTGAATTTGAACAGTTAATACTGCTTTACATCAAGAGGCTGAGCATCTTTCAGCTGATATGGGAAGAGATTCGAGCTGAATCTGTTATGAGGATATTCACTCAGCCAGAGTCAGAGGACAAACAGAATTAAACCCAAGTGTCCTGAAGTCTCAACTACTACCATAACAAGTTGACCTTTGACTACTTAGGCCACTAATCAGAGCTTCCCCCTCCTTAAAATATCTCCTCCCCAATGCATACAACTAAACAAGAAAAAGAATCTACCTCTCACAGTGATTCAGCATTTTTCTTAACATCGTTGTATAGCTGTGTTCAGCAGGTACACACTTAGGACATTTGTTTCCATTGTAAAAGTCTGTCTAGTTCAGCAGGTTTCTTTCTTCCATCTTTTTCCCCCTCTGCTAAACTCCCCTTGATTTTTAACAAGACAGAATTAAAACAAAAGGCACATACCAAAAAGGTAGTGGGAAAAGGTTATCAATCAGACCAATATGGAATTCCTAAATAACCTGCTAGCTGTGAAAAAAACCCTCTGGTATGTTAAAAAAACTGTAACAGTATCTTAGTTCAGTGATTACACAGGACTGACGACATTTTATCACACAATTTGGCACTTAAGAAGCAATTAAAGGCTTTATAGCAAGAGACTGCAGCAGGTTTCTTGGTGGTGTAAAAACAGTCAAATGTCATGGCATTTTAGGATTCACTTCATTAAGGTTTAAAATACTCATCTTTGTCATCAGACTTCAGCTTAGAGCCATTTCCAAAAACTTTTCATTTCATATTAAAGGAAAATCCAATCAGTGTGTTCTACATGGAAACACAAGGGTTCAAGCACACTCAAAAAGTTTTCTGAAAAAGCTGTTAAGTTCAAGTTCTCAAAAGTAGAAGCAAAGTAGCATAGAATGTGATGAAACCATTAAATACCATAAAAATGTCAAATTATAGAATATGTTTAACACTCACTTTAGGGAGAATCTAACCTACTAATGTAAACACATTAGTGGAGGACAAAGCACAAAAAATTACCCTCAACTCCAAATGCTTGTCTTATTTTAAAAAAATCTTAGAGCTTCCATGAAATTAATAAAGTTGAATATGATGATTTTCTGTGACAATTCACATGGCAAAAAGCATCCTTGTGGCTTCAAATCACATTGACTGGTTTGCACTGTCTTCTTGTGTCAAGATGAAACGATTTTTGCTTATTTTACTCCATGAGCAAACAGGAATTCCAGTCTTTACACACAGTTGAATCACCTCAGAGACTATCTACTCACAGACTCACAATGTAGGGCAAAAAAAATTTTCAATGAAAAGTATTTTGCAATCCAGCTTTAAGTATACCTCCCACTTTATTCAAGAATTAGTTCAACATGCACTAAAGGTCATTTAAACCCACATTTCTAGAAAAGTACAGGGAAGAGAGTAGCTGGCCTTCACTGACTCAGTAGGATTTTAGACATGCAACTTTTCAAGGCCTCCTGGAAAAATACCAGTCTACTTAATCTGAAAGGGTGACTAAATTATAAGATTAAAACAAGTCTAGCATTTTTCCAATGATTTTTTAATATATTTTTCATTTCCTAAATGACTCTGTCTCCATTGAAAGAAAAAAAATAAGTAAATTCATGTTACTGTTTAGCAATTATGTCAGAACAGAAATTACCATAGCCTTAGTCACACATAATCTTTTCCAGTGGCCATTCAGTCTATTCACGGAACTGAAAAAGTCTGAATTCTTTATCTTTGCCCTAGACTGGAGTTCAGGGATTTTTTTCTGGGTATGAGTGTCTGGCTTTTGTTTATCTGGGCTGTCAAACTAAAGTATCTGCATGGAATAACACAGGAAACTCTGCAGCAAAAGCAACAGCAAAGCAAACTAATGATGTGGTATTTATCCCCCAAACTCAGATATAACAGACTTCCCAGCAGCAAAATTGCTTATTTCAGACTCTGCTTGACATTCTCCCTGAAAAAGATCTGCTACTTGGTAATCCCCTAACACATGCAATGTACTCACTTTTCTACCTAGCAGGGATGCCACTTCTACCGCAGATATTACTGAAACACTTTCTGGAGAACTTTTCAGTACCTTAAATCTGGGAAAAGATAGAACCCATACAGCCTGTTTCTTACAGCACATTACAACAATTTTTCCTATAAACACTTTCAGAACGCTTACACTACTGTGAATATATTGAAACATTAAAAAACTGGCAAACATTCTTCAACCTAAAGCTACAAGGAAATTAACCTCTGGAATCATTAATAATATTTTGCCCTCAGATGGAAGCATAATCTATTTGGCCTTGAAATCTTAAACCCTGAAGAAAACAACAAGAGCAGCAAAAGGCAGAAACTAGCTTCTACCCTGACATGCTTCCTGAGGGTTTGAAGCTTCTCACCTTTCTAGAATTCCTCACAGAACATATGGTTCAAAAACATCTCAAGTCTTTTTCTTCAAGACATTTATTAGCATGCCAGAGAACAGCCCACAAACCATTGTTATCTTGAGTCAAGAGCACGGTCAACATGAGAGCTCCTGAGGCACCTTAATGCAGCCAGCGCAAGGTGAAAGCCTTTCAGCTCGTGCAGAGGACGGGCTATCAAGGACCTGTAAGAGATTGTGGGCTGCTACAGGAACTTGGGACTTACTTCAAACACTCCTACTTTGTGTTCCTTAACTGAGAGCAGGAATGGAAAGAATTGTCAGCTAAAGGTATTTATGGTGTTTGTTGAACTGGTCAAAGCCAGAAAATATTGACTGTTGCTTCTGTTGGATTCAAGGTTATCAGCCCATTGAACAGAGGTCACTGTTCATATATTTCTTGATGTTACAGTGCTTAAATGGTTAGAAATTTATGGGCACAGCACTGAACTATTTAAAATCAACTCATAAATTTTCTTTATGCATTTATTCTTTTTCATTTAAATCTTTGTTGTACCAAAACTAACCTTGCTGGCTAAGAAGGCGATATAGGCAAACTTTTGGAGACTTTGTATAGTCAGAAAAAAAATCAGTGTCTAGTCAAGACAAGCTCTTCATTAACTTCAGATTTCTAAACTTATGCAGTTAAAAAGGACATGGTTGGTATACGCAGACAAGCCCAGGTTACTGAACACCCTTGTTTCAAGGACTGGCTTTCACACACTGAAGTACGGTACGTCACACCAAGGAAACAAACTTCTGGGGACAAGGAAACAAACAAAAAAAAATTTAAACAGAAGAAGATTGTTTTTAATTATCTTTGTTGATGCTAATGACGGGAAACATGGAAAAGGGCACTCCCAAAACAGACACTCAAGGAAAAGTCTGTGATCAACTTGCTTAACATTTTGCATTGCACACCTGAGGATGATGGCTAGAGCTATGCTCAAAAGACCATCTGAACCCCTCACCCTATACATATACCTCAGCTAGCACAGGCTAAAACATCTCACAAGACTCAGCAGAAGTGTGAGCAGAAAACATCAGGCTCTTCAGGTCCCAAGCCAGCCTAATCCACCCACCAGCTGCTGCAGGGGTGAGCACAGAGCCAGACTGCGCGGGGGCTCCCCCACACACACTGCAGCTCTCTACCACAGACAGAGGGAAGATCAGCCTTTCATTCCAGGAGAGTTTAAACTTTTTCTGATTCAGACCAACTCAAAGGGCAGGAAATCAGCACAAATAGCATCTTGGCATTTGGGACTAGTAAGAAAGGAACAACACCAAATCTCATTGTGACAACCAAAAAACCACAACAGCATAGAGGCTTTACAATTTACCAGTAAAGAGGTGGTTTCCTCTGTTTTCCCTTGTAAAGTCTTTAGTCTTTCAACACCACAAAGTGTTACATACATTTATTACAAGGACATTGAACAAACATTACTTAGTTGATTTGGTGTCTTTTGAAACAAAACTATGATCAAATACTTTGCTAGCCTCTATTGAGAACATTTTCACTTACGACTGGGGACACAGTTTAGTGGTGAACACAGAGGTGTTGGGTTAATACTTAGACTTGTTAATCTTAGAGGCCTTTTCCAACCTGAACGATCTTATGATTTGATGAACTGATAAATTTTTCTCCTTAATTTGAACTAGAAACATTAGAAAGCAATATAACTTGCAACAAACATTTAAATAGTATCTTTAAATAAATTCAGATCAGGTTTATTAACTCATGTACTTATTTCCTAGCAAACTGGCTCTAATTTATGAAAATTAAAGTGTAACATTAAAAAATACTCATGTTTGCACATGCATCATTTATGGTTTTTCACAAAAAATACATGGTTGTACAGATTACTGCATATTTTAAGTAATCCATATGTACCTACAAAGTAGGTTTTCTATTCCTATTAAAGATTTGTATAAAGGAAAACTTACTTGCAATCTCTCTGTAAATAAGAGATCCTGATCTGAGCCTGAATTACTTGACAGGGTGATAAGCCAGATAAGGACAATTTCTGGTGATTAAAATACAAATCCTTTCAGTGCTAAATGAATTTAAGTTCAATATTTTGCTAAGCAGTTTTAGGACAGATATGTCTTTCATTTTTTCCCTTTAAACATAAACATAGGTATCAAAAAAGGGAAAAACCCAGAAAATACACAACTCATAACCCGGATATGTGTTTTAGAGTCTTAAGGCAAGATATAATTTATTCTACAATATTCACTAAACACATTTACAGGATCAGACAGGTTTTCAGAATCTCTGAGACAAACTAAGACTGCAATCAAAGGATTAGCAAACCAGCTGCCTATGTGCCATTACAGCTGATTATCATAGACTGTAGACAGCTAGCTTACTTGGAAAGTGCTTTCAGGAATACTCCATTGTTGCCAGAGAGAAGGGTATAGATGGATAATGTGACAATAACTCGTTATTTTTTCTTTATTATACATAAAAAGGGAACTTATTTATTAGGAATTACGTAAGGTTTTAGAAAATCTTGTTATAAACTACATTTACAGCAAAACCTTACTAAACACTACCATTCAGAGGTAAGGATGCCATGCAGTGATGATTTGACTTTTCAGCCTTCTCCTCCAATCTCACTAAAAACTAAACCAATGCCAAAATTCACCTTATCATGAGACCTTATTACCTTACACATGCTAGAATAAAATCATGGAAAGAGAAAAAACGGAACAATTTGGAAGTTACAGACTTATCTTCCAAATGTTTTTAAGCATCTTTTCAGTTCATGTGTAGAAAAAAAACTGTGAAAGAGAAACTTCCAAGAGCCCTCAATAAAAAACCGTCCTTGTTATTAAATAGTCCTGTTATTCCCAAATACTTTCCCTCACTAAGGCTATGAGAAAGTATTGTTCTTAGTAGAGACAGCTTCTACTAAACAGGAAAGCAGCAGAACCCAGCATATTTAAAAAGATACTGATGTGTTTACAGCATTGGTTACAAAAAAAAGGAAGTGTCTTTAGTTTTCTGCTGACACTAGTAACCAACTTACTTCATCCCTCAGGTAGGTGGTAAAAAAAAATGTTAGCAGAGTAGAGCTGTGTATCTCTATCAGAAATATGGACATGGCATTCTTCTTGCTGAGTATAGTTTACTTTGACTAACACTGGCTGTAGTCTATTTAATTTGAAATTATATATTAAATTCTAAGAGTCCTGTACAGGGAGAAAAACAGGATCATCTTGATCACAGTACCTAGCTATTGATATGGCTTCTATTTCTTAGAAGAGGAAGCCAAAGTCAGAATTTCACAGCCAGTCAAAAGAGGACAGACTGCCTAGGGGGAACTACAGACGTATAAATATGCACCAGTTATTCAAAGCACAGCCTTCCAGAAGGCTTTTAGATTAAACAGATTATTCCTTCCTACTTGCTTCTTCTCTAGGTTGTCTTTTCTCCCTCACCTTCTGGGGATTTAAAGGTCTTTGAACATCCTGTGTCGGAGATAAGATGAAACAACAGCCATTCACAGTTTTAAAATGCTGTCTGAACGAGGCAGAGTAGTTAAAGAAAAGCAGCTTAGCATAGTTTTATCCTCGACTTCTTTGTTTACAACATGGTTACTCACCAGACCTTGCTTGCTGTCTCTATCCCATAATACTGAAAGGTAAACCTCTCAGGTTTGCAAGCTTTTTTCACTCTTACATAAAATCTCCCCTCCCTATCCATTCATCCAAGTAAAGATGTCTAAGAAGGTCTGAACACAAGTTCATCCACACTGCTTTTGTCTTCTTTATTTTTAAAAGCTGTATTTTCCATTACACCTTTTTTTCTAAATCACAGTTGCATGTCATTGAGGACCATGAGGATGAGAAAACAGGAAATACTTTGATTGATGTGGGGTTTCATGTCACCCAGTCACTGTATTATTCTGGGAGCAGAAAACACTAACAGAAATTAAATTAAGAAGATCCCATCAACAAAATCTGTTGGATCTCACAAAGGAAATATAAAAGGAGCTAAATCTCAGCTTCATTAATCCTTTCTCCCTGGCCCCCTGCCTCTAATTAGTATGTTGTAAGTGCTCTCTGAGAAACTGAAAATACAGACACGGTAAGTACAATGAAATTCAGCAATCTCCGAATACACTGAGTAGTTTACTCATAAAATACCATCATTATAATAGCACTATTTGGACTTTAAAAGCTACTGAAACAGTGAGTGCAGAATCTGTCCCACGACATTTAAAGTTCCAGGTAGGTTTTACACCCCCACAGAAGTGATTATTATGTACCTTTCCACCTCCCTGTTGCACCCCTGAAGCAGTAAGGTTCTCTCTCTTGCTATTCTTCCCCTTGATGCTTAACCTCGTTGTACATTGCCTTTCAAAGTCCCACCACGTTCAGTTCCCCACTGACTTCTTTTTTCAATCTGCTTATCATTTCTGTGCCTGCTCCTCCCCTGGTGCATTTGATAGCAGCTGCCAGTTTCTCTCTTAAGCACCACTACACCTTTTCTGGGTCACTCTATACATACAGCACAGTTCCTGTGAGCAGCTGCCAAGTTGCTGTCACTCTCACCTGATTTTATCCAAGCTTGTGCAGATATTAATTTCCACCACAATGTAAGTCCACCGTGAGGAAACTAGTTCCTCTTTTTAAAACCATTAAAAAAGGACCAGCAAAACCCCCACACTAACAGAGGCATGAAGTTGACATGACACATGGCTCCATTGTGACTGTCTTTGGCATTCTTCAGCCTGTGACCTGTTCTCCACACTTCAGTATTTTTTGCCCCGAGTCATTTCCCTGTGTCTTTATTCTGATTATTAATAAACTGAGACAAGATCCAACTCGGGCTTTCATCCAAATACATATCAAAAAGAATAAATAAGAAAGATAAAATCCATCCCGGTTACTATCCCGTTGCCTGTTACCACAAAGTTCGTATCAAAGCCCCTATTCAGGAGAAGCAATCTGTTCTCTCATTTCATGGGATAACGCATGGAACTCCAGAATCTGAGGGAGGGAAGGTGAGGACTTTCCCAAGATCTCTGTGAGCCCCAGTAAACTGACTGGCTGTGGAAGGTTCTCTTGGTGACCCCAGGTGAGCCTGCCAGCCAAACCCACAAACTGACCCGCAGGAGCTCACCCTGAGAGGCATTCACCAGTGGATGGGCACAGCACTGCAGTAAGAATGACAGAAGAGGGGATTTACTCCACTAGTTTGTTTCGACCCACACAAACTTCCCTTTCTTAACTCTGTGTCTGCTCCATAACCTAGAGTCACCACAAGCTAAAACAAGAGAAGTTCTTTTTTACAAACTCTGCCCTCCTTTCCTGCCGATCATAAAACATTGCTCACTTGCAATTTCCAATCAAATCTGACAGAAAAGTGAAGACCTCACGGATACTCATTTCTCCAAAGAAAGCACGCTGGGTAGAGGCAAGTGGCACTAGAACCAAAGCAACGGAAAGAAAAGGTGCTTATTAGGCACAAGAGATTTTACAGCCAAAGGAAAGATTACATAGAAGTGCCTCCTACTTAATCTTAGCACAGCAGCTCTCAGAGGACCTCTGGCAAACACAGCGCTCCCAATGGGGCCACAACTTTTGCCATCATCAGACCTAGACCACATTTCTCACTTCCATAACTTTTTTAGCATACGCATGTAACCATTTACACTTTACTTAAATTGTACTGAAATTAAGTTCCGGTCAAGTGCCAAATGGCAGTGTTAGAGGCAAATACCATGTCAGAGTGGAAGCTGAGAAACATTGCAGAGCTGTCTCTGCTCCTTCTCAGCAGAGCAAACAGCTTCCCAACCAACTTCAGTTGCAATGGAACAGGGAGGTAATGGAAGAAGAGCCACATGCAATGTCTTGCTGTGTTTTAATCTAAGCTCAGCCATACGCTCCTCACAGCAGTGTCTGTTCTTAAAGCATTACAAACAGTTGAATCCTATGGGATCGACGCTCACACATCCCCATCACCTTCTGCTGAAGCACACACTTACGTTAATCCTACACTGGCACAAGCAGCATCTTGAAAGAATCAAAAATTTCGTCTATTAAAACCCAAAACTTACACTTGGCAGTAGGATGAACAGAGCAGACATTCTTTTCATTTCACACAGTTTTCTCGACATGCATAAATCGATTTAAAAGATTACACTCCAGACACCATTTAAAGCTAAATGAATCTGAGGCTGACAATTTTTATTTTCTTAAGCTTTATTTTTTATATGGGTTCAAAGAAAATAAGTATTGAAAAACATCACTGCAAGCATCACTATAGCAACTGCAGCTCTTGAAACTTCCTTGCTGCAACACACACAGATTCCAGATGGAACAAAATGCCATGTCTATCTTGCTTTTCTAAGGAGCCTCTCTTTCCTACAAAGCCTCCAAAGACTAGCAGGGACATCTGCTGCAGAAGTTGCTCTTGCAAAGACCACACAGACTTGGATAAATTCACCTATTTTCACAGTTCCGAAAAGAAATAAGGCAATCAATATCCACACCCAAATGCCTGCAGGAAACGTCACTAGAACAAGAAAAGAGTTATGCAAGGTATTTATTTGAGTCCCTTTACAACCCAAGGGTTGACCTCATTAAATTCAGAGGCAGTTTTGCCACATATTTCAGCAGAGCCAGAATTCCACATTTACAGATTTCTCCGGTAGCCCAGCTCTTTGACTCACCAGGCTGCATCCAGGGTATTTTGTAACATTTCATTACATCTGCTGCAAACCAATTCTGCCTAACTACCTGGATGCAACTCACAGAAAAGACTGTGCATCCTTGAATCAGTATCTTAGAAAAGACTAATAGCAATAATATATTATTTAAAAGTACTATGGAGACTGTAAACAGATCCAGGGTTGTTTTATCTCGAGGAAAAGACAGAAGACTGGAGTAAAGGTACCGTTGGCTTATCTTTTTTATGCAGCCATCCAGGGGTAAATAACAGACAATTGTGTATTTTGTTCATTGGTTCCACCGTTCCGCATGAAATTCAATGTTATGGAAGCAAGACAAACCAGAAGATCCTTTCAGGTGCCAGTACAAACTATAACTGCCATTATAATATTTAGGTAAAAATTAGAACACCATCAGAATGCATCAGTTCTCCACCGTATTCCTGTTGCCAAAACCACATGGAATTAATGAAAATTCTGACAGATTCTCTCGTTTGGCTCCTATTCTGAAAAATAATTATCAAGACATTCGCCAGGCTCTGGTCTAACCCATTTTTTGAGTTTGAAGTCACTCCTCAGCTACAAGGTGAACTTCTGATATTTATTGCATGCCAAATGAAGGCCCTGGGCAGGACTGTGGTGCTGGAAAGACAAGCAATTCACCACTGCTAACGGCAGGCACAGATGCCAGCATTTATAGGGGCTTGCAAGCCACCACTTTCAAACGGCAATATGGTCGTGTACCAGTAACATCGTTATGCCCCAGAGATTCAGCCCTTTGTCCTCCGGTCCACATAAATGAAAACAAGTGTTAATACATCAAAGAATACTGTCTGGAGTTCTTATCACAAGTTTCTGCTATAGCTGACAGATGGCTCGCTTCTTACGAGTGGAAGAAAAAACATTTCCTAGCAGACACCAAATATTTGTGCTTCCTTGGCACACCTCTCAAAGAACTCAAGTGCAGGAAAATGGGGACAGTATGAGTTCTCTTTCTGAAAGGAAAATAAATAACGGAGGGAAAAACACAGGTCACGAAATTAATTCATATTGTGCAGGCATCTATACTTCCCTTCTAGAGCCCTGGGCATAACATTCATAACCTCAGCTGCCAATTAACTGGAGTCCCTATAAAATCCATCTATTGCAGTGAGGGATCTGACAGTCACTAGTGGAGGGAATATAATAAAAAGGTTTAAGTTACCACTGTCATTTTACAAATGTGTAAGTAGTAACTTAAATTCTATTTCTTCAATAATAGTTTTTCATTTTTAAAATCATAAATGAGGGAGAGTCGACAATTTCTGATGGCTCTCTTATGTATGGGGTTCAGGTCTGAGAAAAAGTTCAAGTAGTATCAATATCTAACCTGCAAGCAATGATGAGAAACTACCATCAACAGCAATAAGAACTGAAAACATTTCTTAAATGGTTCTCTAAATTCTTAATCCAAATATCTAACCAAAAAGTATTTTCTAAATTGTATACATGGAGCTTTAGACACTAAATGCAAACCCAGACATGCAAATTTGATTACACATTTCTGGCACGCTATCAAGGCACAGAAAAACGCCACAGTATACTTGTCTGCTTAACTCTAACTAGAGATGGTTCCACTTGTAATTACTCAGAATCTTTAAAACTTTTTTTTTGTGACCTAAACTAGTTCAAGGAGATCACCTCTCACTTGTGCATATTTTGTGGGGGGAAAAGGTAAAACTTCAATGAAATTACTTCCTTCTAACTATCTCAGCTACTTTTAAGCACAAAGATGGCATGCAGGGTCTATGGCTGTAGAGCTCCCACATCTCAAAATATGGGTCTAAGAACATGCAGCATTATTCAGACCATGTCAAGGAAAGCTACAGCCTTCTAAATTTGCAAATAGATACATCTTTCACATCTGTGTCAAAATACATCACTGTCAAGCTTGGAGGGAAAGAAACAACAAATGCTTCTATGAGGATTTTTAAGTTTGTTTTTTCACTCATTCTGGCATTACCAAACAAATAAGCTGCAGTGGACAGTTACACTTTTCTTACACACTATTATCAATACCTGTGTACTACTAACATAGTAAATGTTCAAATCAACTTATCTTTTCCAACTGAGGGGGAAAAATCTGAGTTTTCTGCTTGGTCAGCAATACTTCCAACATTTTTTGCTTCTGACAGTGTTGTTTTAAATACTTGCGGAACTGCCATTTCTTGAAAAAGAAATCTACAGAAAGTAATAGCCATTGGTAGGTCCTCCTCTCTCTCATGCTACACCCCTAAAAATTAAACCAGTGTTTTATGAGGAATTGTAAATCAACTCCCTCTAAGCTCAAGTACCAACTATATGTCAATACTTGTGTATGAACTCAGTGCACACTCCTCTCTACACACATAAGATTTACTAGCAGAAGAAAACCACTACACTGATTTAACATCAGTTTGGGGAATCCTTACAGTAATTCTAAATCCCTGTGAAAAAGCAAACAAACAAACAAAAAAAAGCAGCACATTTTCTTACCACTTATGTGCATTGTAAAACAAATGTTGGTTTAAAGCTAACTGTAACCACTCAGCAGCACTGCCCCTTGCACTGCCCTGCTCCCAGAAAATGATTAACACCACCGTATGGAACAGGCTGCTTCCCTCCTTCATAATCAACCCTGCTAAGTTTTCAGACAATATGGGACTATTCAGATCCCCATCCTGGCCTGGTTCTTTATGTCTCTATTAACTGACCTGCAGCTGTACAAACAGCCGTGTTCCACCAGCATACAGCCTCCTTTACTACAATTTATCTCATTCAGTAGCATTTCCTTAAGCTCAAGTAAGTCCAATGTCTGAAAAACAGTAACAAATACCTTCAAGACATACTCCTTAGTCTACAAAATGATACACACAGGTCCCAAACAGTAAATTGCATGACCGTCTGTCCTACTGCATCTTCACAAAGGGGTTTTGCTGAAATCACAAGTCCTGTGGAGTCTGAGGGGCCATGTGTTAGTTTTATGAATATTCTGACTCATTATCAGGTTCTGTTCTCAAAACAGAAAACAGCACTGTATAAGCTTTGCCAGGACTACCATCAACAAAAGCCGCCATTTATTTCTTCAGGTAGAGGAGGTTTCTCCAGCTGTGCTAAGAATGCCATCATCTTCCTAAATAAACTATTAAACTGATGAGGGGACTGTAATTTCTAAAGAGAAGCCTGGAAAGAGTTGTTTTTTCAAATTTGCAAAACAAGGCAGCTAACACAGGCAAACAGTCCCTCTCACAGCTGACAGCCCTGGCTGGCAGCAGGTTGTAACTCATTCTCATGCTTCCCCCTGCTCCCCCTGCAATCTTTTTGGGCACTTCTGGGTAAAAGACAGAAGAGAGATCCAGATACATCCACGTAACACACATCCAATCCACTGTTAAAAGCAATCCACATTACAATGGCTCAGCTACACTAAATTATTCTGGATTGTCTTTGCACAGACATCTCAGGGCACAGTTTTTCATCTTAGTTGTTCAAAACATTCAGCAGGGGAGCAGTTAAATTAAAAGCTTTTTATATTGGCGCTGCTCAGAGCTATAGTGTTTTTCAGAAAGCCTTAAATCTTATCCAGATCAAAATCATAGGTTCAGTACAGAAGGAAAAGCTTGCCATCAGAGTTGAAAATCTTTTGTCAGGCAGAACTTCCCAAAGTGTTCTTTCTTGATCTCTCACAACAGTTCCCTCAGTTACTGAGTATTTCAAAAAAGTTACAAATTACCTGAAGTTTTCACCATAACTGATACAGGGAATATACTTTTAACATTATCCACAAAAGCAGTTTTATGCCTTATAGAAATTATTATTTTAATCATTTACAGTTTAAGAAAATGGATTTAAATACTTTTTCAAAAATAACTTACAGATTGCAAAGAATGGGACACGTGAAAACGAGACTGTATTTTTCTAAGGTGGCGGCGATGTTCACATCTTTAACACATTATTTCTTATCTGAGGTCGAGTAGAGAACAAGAGCAGTACCATGAGTAGCGGAAAACCTTTGACTGTCCTGTTACAGCTACTGTGTCTCACTAACACCAAGGAAAAAGGCAAGGGACAGGAGGGGCCACATTCAACTTTTACAAGAGCCAGCAGAAGTTACGGCCTGGAGTTTATTTCCAAGAACTCAGCTAACCCCTTCAGCACAATAAAACACAGCAGTTGATGGGTGAAGCAGTCTTTTCTTTCTCCCCCTCCCTCTCTTCGCAGGGAGAGAAAGCGCCGAGGCTCCCCTGCCCTGAATGCCTGGCTCAGCTCCAAGCTGCGCTTAATGAGGTCCTGGCAACTCCCTGGCACTGCAGACGCCTCTGAGCGCCACAAACAGCCTTCATCAAACAGACAAGGACCGCGGGCAAAGCCGCGCCTGACAGCAGGGCTTTTACTTCCAAAATAAAGAGACAAACAGACATTCTAGAATATCGCATACCCCCGACTTTATCTGAGTTAATCCGGTGTCACTTCAACTCTCCTCCAAGAAAAGCGGATGCTAATACCTTATAACAATTAACAAAGTTTACATATAGTGCTGGTCAAGTCAGCTAACACTTGATGCAAAAGAAACCCTTAACTCTTCCAATTTCAGTTGCTGGAAACACAGTGATATAGTCAATATTTGAGGGGAAAAAATGACTAGTAGAGAAGTTCTGATTTTTTTTCTAAGCATCACTCATAGGGCAAATAACTACAACAGCAACTAAATTCTACAAAGCAGGAGATTCATTCTTTAAACAAGTATCAACTAAAGAAACACCTCAGTAACACATTAGTGACATCACTTTAATTTGCTGAACAACCTAATGCTCACTCATACTTCCACATTTTTTAAATGACAGTATTTTTTATGCTTCATATCCATATTTTAGATTATCTCCTTTTCTGACTGACTACAAGCTTGGTTTAAAACAAAGAAGATTACAATACAACCTAAGTATACAATAGAGAGTAGTTTCTCTGCTTCCAAGCAGACCTATATTAAGTTTCAAGTTTAAAAAAAAAAAATAGCCAGAATACAATGAATTGTGCACAAAAAGTCTTGTCTCTTACCATTTATGGAGTAGGGTTTTCTTGTTTGGCTTAGGGGTTTATTTACTTGGAAAGAAATGTCACTTTTCTCTACAATAATTTGCAAACTTTATTAAAACTGTAATTTGAGTTTGACTGACTATCATACTGCAGGGTATAACCCAAACCCTTGCTAAAAAGGCCCAAAACACATCCTTTCAAAAAGATCACTTGTGCACAGGAGGGACACCCTTAGAGAAACCACACATTCAGATCCTACTGGCAGCCAAGTTCCATCTGAACAGGGTAACTTTTGTAAATTACCAGCAGTGAACCAACAAAGAATCCCATCTCCTCAGGCTCAATGCCAGCACTGTCCAAGCTCAAAACAAACACATAGGAAATTTAGTCCCATTACCATCTTGTGCTGAAAGCAGTCCTCAGCCCTAGCCTTTTGTTTTAAACATAAAAATTACATACACACTACAAATATACAGTATTTAGCAAAGGCATTTACTCTGCAAATCTTACATGGTAGACATTCTGTTTGTAGTATCTAACGAACACACCAAGTAAATCCTAGGTTAGCACCAGCACCAACTCTCTCCACCCATGCCAGCCTTGTCAGAATGGACGAAGCTTTTCCCAAAGGTAAGGGAGATGGTTGTTGCTTGATCACTGAACAAGGAACTAGGAACAGCTAGAGATTGTACCCAATAAAATATGTGTGTTATAAATATAGTGAGCCAAATCGTAATCAAGAAAAAATAAAACTTATTTTCTCGCTACTGTGAGCAAAAATACAAGTAAATAATAAAAACGCAGGAAAAACACAGCCACGCTAAGACAAATCCACCATAAAACAAAGCCACAATAAAGAATAAATTCGATGGAATTTGGGAGTCAAACGTGGGACCAGTCTGCACCGGGTCCTCCGTCATTCGCTCCGAAATCATGTTTTCAGGCTTCAGTTTTTATACTTTTTATTTTCCCCGAGGCCAGGTCTTTTCTTTGTCTGTGGTCAGATTATGACATTCATGAGTTTTCTATTGGGATTCTGATTTCTCCCCGAGTGGAATTATAATGGTGTCTAAGGGTTAGCTGTAAATCATATTCAAGTTTGGAGTGGGGTTTCTTCGGCAGACAGGAAAATGTCTATTGGGAAGCCAAAGCTGTCTCAGAGCTGATGGTCCAGTCGTTCAATATGTTGGTTCGATCGAAATCCCTCTTTTCAGTTGCTGATATCTTCGGATTCTTCCTCCTCAGCTCTGTCTCCTCCTCCCTGCCTGCAATTCCTGTATTTCTTGAGCACAAATTAACACACATGGCTTATTGACAACATGTGGATGAGCTTTAATGAGCACAAAGTTGTAACAAATGCTACAGATAGAACCTAATGCCTCCCCCACTGCTGAGAGGAAGAAGGGGGTGCAGGTCTCCAGATGACACCTGGCAATGAGACATCTCTTCCTCCGAAAGGCGTCTCCTAGCACGTTGCTCAGTAAAGCATGGATGGCATTTGGATAATTTTGCCAAGGTGAACCATTTAATTAAATACAGTAGTAACAGGGTGTGGGAAATACAAACAGCAAACAAAAAGTACAGATAAGGAAGGTTAGGGTACAAGAGAAAAGATGGTGGAAGACAGCAGGTAAGTCCATCTGCCCAAGAGGGGCAAAGCACTGGCTGGGTTACCATTGCCGTGACAATCTATTCCCCCATTAATCAGAAATTATACATCCACTGATCATAACACTGCTATCAACTGAGATGTAAAACCACCTTTATACCTAAATAATGATTTAGTGTATTAGATATTACTTAATTTTAAAATGAATTAGCAATCCACTACATGGTACTGAAGGAAAGGGTTGCAACTAATATCATCCTCTCATCCTCGTAAACCTTCAGATTATGAAATACACACAAATGAATGCCTGTGAATGCAAAAAAGAGAATTCATATGTAAGGATATTTGAGAAGAGACACTGATTCTGCATAATTAAGAAGATGGAAGAGATGGAAATGTTTGCTCTTCTTAACAATATTCAGCAACCTGTAATTTAGCAAGCTGCTATCACGAAAAACCTGTTATTCCTTTTATCGTTTTCTCACCAAACAGGACGAAAATTTCAGTCTGGATTCCATTTAAATCTTTGTAACAGTGCAGCTGAACATCGTTCCATAATCACACCACTGAGTATTTGCTAAGCAGGCTATATTTTGAGAGAGAAGGAGGTGAAAGACCTTTTCCTTTAGATACACTAAAGTAGCCTTTGAATCAGACTGAGGGACAGAGTGAAAAGGCATCAACAATGCCCACATCAGGGTAATGAAGCAGAAAAGCAGCAGGATCAGCAGCAGCAGAGCAGAAGCGGCGAGCACACCGGACCTCCCCCACCGCAGGCAGGATGGCACCAGTGCCTACGTGACAACACGGTGACAAAGCACACACACCACAGTAAGGCTGAAGCTTCAGATTAAGGCCATTCACCTTCCACATACTCCTTCAGAAAGCAGCTATGTGCTTTGGAAAAGCACACTTCTCTATTTGTACCACCACCGGTGTGCAGCACAAATCCCCTGCGTGACGCTTAACAAGGAGGAGACGGGGGGAAAATGCACAAGACTGGCCTTTTGTCATCCTTAATGTATGGGCAAAATGATCACAAGACCTTTATTTTCAGTATGAGAGAAAAGAGTTTTTCCCAATGACCCAATGCACATCTTTTACAAGGATTATCCTGCTGGTTAAAAGGCACTTCAGCAAGCTCACTGCTCAGGGTGTGAAAAGGTTTTAGGGTGTTACATTAGTCTACCCCTCCAGCTATTCACTTGGTGCCAGTAACAGCGTACAGTATTTTTTGAAATCCAACACTTATTGCATATGTTTTTTGGATGATTTCCAATTCTGACCAGTTTCAGATGTCAGACACACAAACATACAATATTTTCCAGTACACTTTTCTGGTTTCTAAGCAGCAGCAGTTTAGGACTTTCCAAGTCAGAGGTTATAGCATTTTGTGAGTGTGTGGGGGGGGATAAAAACCACACCAGAAACCTCTAGAAATTTTTCTTCCACAGATATGAAATGAGTATTTCTCCTTTTCATCATCCTGTTCTATCCTGCACATGTGCCAATAGTCTTCAGAAAGAAACCAACTGTATCAAATCACAGCTTCCATAGAAAAGCAACAATGGGCTTTACCCAACTAAAATGCAAATATGGATGTTAAGCAATTCGAAATTTGAAATGCAATTCAATACCCTTTAATGTCATTAATCAATATTCTCTTCAGGAAGGTAATGGCATGAAACAGCTTGCATTAAAAACAGCAACAAAACATTTTGCTAGCAACAACCTCCTTCAATCTTGCTAAGATTGACATCTTTCTCTAGAGTTGGAATAGACAATTACAGCCTTAGAACATCTAAACTGACATTTAAAATGTCCACAATTGACTACCAAAACCATTTGTTTACCAGGTCACATTAAAAAAAATCATTATCCAATTGTGTAAAAGTCCATTATAAAGTATTATTTTATAAAAAAGCAATAAAGCACCAAGAAAAAGCTGACTTCATGCAAACCTAAGCTGTTTATTATGAACACAAGATAAATGTCTTTGTTCAGCTTATCATTCAAGACTTGTATTCAGCAGAACATAAATGTATCCTTAACTTTGTGCTTATCATTAAAGATTTGTTAATTTTCTGTTGGATGTGCCCCAAGAAATTACGATTCTGAACCTGGTATTTAGCAAGTTTGCAATAGATCATAAATACCGTGATAAAATCAATCGTCTTCGTGTCCTTCTTTTCTTGCTCGTGCTAGTATCTATAAAAACCATAGAGCTGTCGAGCACCAAGCATCAGCCCCATATTTTCTTCAAAAATGAACATTACGTTCTTAAAATCTCAGGCAATATACACATTGCACATTCTTCTGCATGTCATGCTTACAGCTTATCCAAACATGATGCAGAGTCCCCTAGTAACAGTTTATGTCCATAATGCAGCTATCACTTTACCAAATATTCTAAAATGGAGCAACAGATGAAATGGGAGAAGAAAAAAAACCCTAGGCATAATCAACTCTTCGGTATGAAATATTTAAATTATAAATAGGTAAGGTATAAGCTTGTGAAAAATTGTACTCATTATTTATTTAAACAAGTAGCTTCTCAGAATAGCAACAATATTATTTTAAAAGACATCAAATAGATATAGTAGCAGAGCTAGAAACAGTTTCTCAGAGCTCTGCAAGTTTTCTGTTTCAATGTCTCTCTTCCCTTACTATCTCTCCCACTACGGAAGTCTCTCACAAGCCAGTTCTATCTACAGTATCCTTTCTAGACAATAATACCCACATCGTTTACATATCTTTATTATTTACATTTTCTTATTATCTTAAGTAACCAAAGGCTCACAAACCCAAAAAGTTTATAAAGCCTTTACCCTCCTTCTGCCAGGGATTAGCATATTTAGGCATTCTAGGGAGGCCCTCATGAAACAAAAGATAAGGGCTGGGAAGTACCACAAAGAAATGCTTCTCAAGTAGAAATGGGTGCTTTAAAATAAAAGGGAAAAGAAAAAAAAAAGAAAAAACTCCAACACTCAAGCATTCACACCACTTGCTATTTACCCAGTGACAGAAACAGAGGTTAAAAAAAAATCACTGCAGAAATTCAAAAGATGGTAACAAAAGTCGGAGTGTCACAGACAACCAGCTCAAAGTTATTCAGTTCCTTTTTCCTTGCAGCAAAGGTCTGCTCCAAAGATCACGAAAAAGCACAATATAGTCAAGCCTCAAAACAAGCCCCCTTCTCCTATAAATCAAGTAAACTATCAAAGGGAATGGAGAAGAAAAAAAAGACATCGCTCTCTCCTCAGGCAAGAAGTTTCCAAAACATCAACACTTAAGCCAAAATTTTCATTGAGACAATGCAGTTTTAAGTTGTTTAATGTGTTTTTTTACACATCAGTAGTGAAATACTGGGTCTCTTGTGCTCCACGGCACAATTGTGGTGAGACAGATTTTTCTCCTAATCGGCTGCTCAATAACTCTAGACAACCCTGTTATTCAGTAATCCAGGAATAATTCTCTCTTTCTCTCCTGGGGCCATTACACTGCCTCTCAACCCAAACTGAAGTAGGATTAGCACCACTTTTCCTCTTCCCCTCCCCTGCTTGCTGTTTCTCCTGAGACAGAGCTGACACTCACGGAACTGCAGAGAACCAGTTTGGAGAGATGCTCCGGGGAAAGAACAAACTGGGAGCAGGGGGAGGTTAGTCTTGAGAAGCCCACTCTTGGAAGGGTCTCACTGAAGCCCTGGGGCTGGCAGGGAAGAGAAGGCAAGGCCAGCTGGCTACTCCAGTACCTACTGGAGGTGGGTGGAAGTTCACAAAGGTAGTCCCTGCCAGGTCAAGGTTCAGACCAACTTCAATCGCCAGAGAACTGCACCCCAGGCTTCACTGCTTCTTTCAAAAGCAAACCAAACATCAAACAATTCTACAGATTCAAAGACACCAGTCTTATTGAGACAATGGTCACATCACTGAAACAGAAATTTGTACTCATCAAATGCTGGCTGGAGACATGTTAGAAAACTGCCATTGTTGCCTGATTGTTCCAGTATTCCACTGTGTGATTCCATCCACACACCCATGAATTAAAACCAGGAACTTTTTCATGGGGAAATTATTTTTTAAATCATTGACTTGTCATGGTGCCTTCATGGGAATTTTACAGAAGTTTTAAGCGGCAGCCTCATCCTGGACTGAGTAATTAACAGTATAGAATTCTACAAAGAACAGTAAAATACTAAACCTCTGAGCACTTAAATGTCACTGCACTTCACTCTTTGACCTCTGTGAAGCTAAAATGTAACATCATCTATTTCACAGCAACCTATTACCAAGTACATCCACCAGTCAATGAAGAAATTTCAAATTTCTTGGTAAAGAAATGAGAAACACAAAGAATCTGCTATGTTACTGATAATGCTTCAGGATCGCTTGGTTCATTTTTTTTAAGTACTTTAATACACTTTTGATAGCTCAGTTAATGGACTTCTGGGTAGTCAATTTGCATATATTTTGATAGAAAATGCAAAGAGGTTTTTCTGAATATCCCTTTAAAAAAAACTGTAGAGAAAACATTCATTGTTTCAGTAATGAATGATCGATTCCTCTGTCCCAGAGAAACCAGACATCCATACATTCTCTGCATTAAAATTTAATTGGATTATTTACTAACAATGTGACTTCCTTCCTGAAAACTATTTTATATTCTTCTCTAACAAGCCTCTAGAAACCTCTAGAAGCCAAGCAGAAAGTTGAAAATTTTACCAGAATTATATATTTAAAACCAGATTTTTATTTTTTCCTAAATAAAAAGAAACGAATCCACATTGAAATACCCAAAATCAAAAGCAGATTGTTGGGCAACCATCACTCAAGTTGAAGAGCAAAATCAGTGATGAGCCTGCTAGTCACAGGTGCCTGGATGCTCCCCAAATGTTATAACTCACCAAATTTGGCCTTTTCAGACCTCCTATTCCCATATAGCTCCCTGTGAGTAATTACTCCACACAGACATTTCCGAACCATCTCTGAGCAGCAGATCTGTTACTTCCTTCTTTGTGCTGACCCTGAGTAACTTCACTCCTGGACAAATACCAGTGGAGTTTGGAATTTCAACTTGCAAATAATCAGACTTGCCTTTCCTTACACACAAGTATTCATGAAATTCAAGACCACCTGTCCAATGCAAACATCTCAGGTTTTCCTCTAGGATAAGGTAAAGGCACTGGGAAGAGGGAGCGTTTCACAGAGAGATGATGTATAAGGAAAGATTAACCACACAAGACAACTTCACTGTATCACAACAAAAATTACCTTAGTTTTATGAGAATGACCTTTGATAATAATGGAAGATAAAAAGGTGTTTGATTACTCAGAACATCTTTTCAATCTCCTTAACAGAAATGGTTACTAAAATAAGGAAAGACAAGCAGGCAAATAGCTTCCAAGCTTTTCAGTTTGGAAAGCAAGTCAATCTATCTGTGAAAAAAGTTCAAAGATTTGCTGTTAGAAGAAAAATACACAGCAACAGTCTTAAAAATTTGTATCTTTACTAGTTAATCACCCAGATCTTTCATAATGAAGCATTTCTTTTAACTGCTTACACCTTGTAAACCATTTTGTACGGCACACAAATACTGTATTATTCTATAGAATTTTACAGCAAATTTCATATCTGAAGTGTTGTGACATTATAATATCTCATGGTGTTACAATCATTCATCTCCTATGCAGAAGAATCCTGCTTCACCAACAGACATGAATTATGTTATCAGTCTGATACATGTTTAAAGGGTAAGTTTAGATAGGTAGCTATGAAACCTTGCTCCAATAACATAAAAGAAGAAATACAGATCATTCTGCACCAGGAGGAAGTGCCACAGGCTCTTCAAATTTATGTTTACAATTAGAGAGACATGTGCGTTATTAAGAAACCCATCCACACACAGAATCTAAGTACATACATAGATTGTGTTTCACCATCCAACAGCCCTAAGTTCCTGAATAAATAGTGAGCAGGCAGAGCTAAATTTCTTTCTCAGAATAATTGCCAGAAACATTAAAAATTTCAAAGCCGGGTACAAAAGCACTGCACACTCCCACTACTTAACAAGTGTTGGAGCTGACCCACAGCAGGAGCCCCACGAGCTGCTGTAACTCACCCATCTGGCAGAAAACTAGGTCAGTAGCCCCACAAAAACATTGCTTAAATTTCTGCCAGTTAGAGACTTAAAGCTACTTAATGAGGGGTTCCAGATGAGTACAAGGTAGAGGAAAGACTACATTGCTAGGAGCAGGAGAGAAGCTGGGAGAGATTTCCTAATGGATTGCTGCTGTAGAAGGATGACTAAATCATTAGCTCCAGAAGCCTCAGCCTCCTGCCTAGTTCCTGAAGGCTCTTGCCAGAATAGGACAAATGGGACAAAAGTAGGCAAAGAACTCTAAGTACCCCCCTGCCTCTCCCTACCTCAAAAGGCACTCACTCACCAAACCTCAACTACTGTTAATTGCAGACACTTTTTCAAAAGCAATGCCATGCAATTCCCAAATTCGGTACTCATAGTTACAAATTTATATATTATCTTTAAAAATGCATTAAACACCATCCCCACAGAGAAATTATTTCTGTTTGCCCTGAAACGAAAAAGAAGAAAAGAAGGCTGGCAGGGGAAGGGGTAAGGCAGAGAGAAATGTATTTCTTGATCAAACTATCTACATAAAAGAAGTGCAGCTAGAATTTTGTATTAATAAGTTATTCTGTTCTAAAATGTTTATCTCATGGGTTACCTATTTTCAAGGTAACAAACTGCTCACTAAACCAAAAACTGTATGAATGGTGACACTGGAGCACCATTTGCAAACCTCAATGCACTGACCCTGGCAAACACCATTCTGCATCAAATTAATGAAAAGTGAATATTACCCTTTCCTTCCAGCTGCTGAACTTACATACCGGTCCTGAAGTTTTCACTTTGCCCTACCTGCTCCAAGACCATCAGTCACACAGATTACATTTCCAAACCACCGTAATGCAGAGTCCATCCCACCATATGACTATCTGCAGCTGAAAGGATTTGTAGTATCTTCCAGCTACTTGTGTGTATGTTGAATGAACACTGCTCAGCTGCAGCTGTTAAGAACAACAGCTAACATTCATAAAAGGCTAAGTTACCCATAATTCTTCAAAAATTGACTACCTAGCCTTACCTTAAACAGGAACCATGAGAAGGCCAAAAAAAAAAAAAATTCTTACAGTGGTATAGATCAGCTCTAAAACTGTTTCCTGTGGGATAATGGCTTGCTTCTGATGAAATAATAAATCACAGTGAACAGTTAAGATTCAGAAAAACAAACGAGGCATCTATTACTGTTTATGAACAATATCCAGCCCATGCTGGATGGTCACAACAGGAGGTTACTATCTGCTAACAAGTCTGTTCTCAGTCAGGTTTTCACCTGGGATGTGGAGGGTGGGAGTAAATTTGGAGGTAGAGAGAAAGAAGTGTAGTTTTGTTGCTGTTGTGTTAAACACACTATTTCTACCATAGCAAGAGTGGTCAGCATCCTCTTCTCAACCAGCTTGAACTGAAGTGACCTTGTCTCCCCAGCCTTGCTCATAATACCTGAGAAGAGGATGGGTGAATCCCTAGATAAGCAAAGCCATAGTAGCTTATTAGAAGATGCTATGACAAACACACATTTTACTCACCTTATAAACAAAACAAGCTC
The DNA here is from genome assembly GCA_008694505.1 of Cyanoderma ruficeps. Classification (NCBI taxonomy): domain Eukaryota; kingdom Metazoa; phylum Chordata; class Aves; order Passeriformes; family Timaliidae; genus Cyanoderma; species Cyanoderma ruficeps. Next base: position 24,526,636 of record VZDJ01000594.1, read on the forward strand.
TACAAACTTCCAGCGCTGCGGTATCAGATTACAGAGACAAACCCAGCCAGTACTTCAGAAAACCCGACCTGACCTTCTGACTGGCTGCCACAAAATCTCTACTTCATTTAAATTCTGCTCCAATTCTACTCTCTATTGTTTCATTGCTTTAGGGAGCTTTCACTTCACAATGAGAGTACCTCTGCCAGTGCAGCCCTGCCTCTGTAAATAATTTACTGGTGACATGATTTCATCATGAGCAGTGACTGGAACTGCAGCATTGGGGAATTTAAAACATGAGTGTCAAAAGATGCACTTACCAGAATCCCCCAACAGCCAGTGCCCTATCAACTGCAATACCTGGCAGACCTGGAGCAGGTCTCTCCTTGCTGCAGCAGCCACCAAATATGTTTCATCAAGATGGGGATGAAGAAGTCCCTCCAAGAAGGGTACTTCAACACAGCCACTGTAAGCTTCACCTGGCATACACAAAAGCAGGGGGTACTCTATCTACACTGATCCCCCCCTATGCCTTTCAGCCAGTCTCTCATATTCCTTTTAAGATTCAACACATCTCATGCCCACACCTCATGGTCTTGTGTCAATTAAGAAACATCAAACCTCTTGCTGGCCCCATTAGAATACTATACTGCCTCATGCAGGCTCTTAAAAATATGGAGGGTGTGATAAGATACCTCAACCACACCAGCCAACTGCACACCTACAGCCATTACAACACTGTCTTCACAAGAGGGACCACGACAAACATTTACTTCTCCTGTAAAGGCCTTTAAAACAATCTTTCATACATAAAACTAGTTGTCATACACACAGTTTATGCCACTGGGACTGTCCAAGAGACAGAACACAAAAATTTCTCTCCACTGGGATACAAGGTTTTGCTATTCAAAAGCCTGATTGTAAAACTGGAGCATGCGCAGCTCTGAGGAGTTTTATGCTCTTGTGAACAGGTCCATTAAAAACACTCACCTGAATACACATTCTTCTGCTTACAGAGCAGAAAACAAGCTTGAGCAACCATTAGAATATTATTCCACAGATGGTAGCTTGTTTGAGAAGCATCAGAAGTAGGGACAAACTGCAGAATAGCAGTGATGTCAATTCTCCATTATCAGACAATGGAGTGCCTGCCTGCCTTCTTCAAAAAATTTTGCTGGTAGTCACAGATTTCTCCATGCAAACTCCATGAAATTACTGAGTACTGAATTGATATTTTTTAAAATTTGTTAACAATGTTACAAGACAAATTCAAACAGAAGGAAGGTTTTCATCAAAATTGCCAACCAGTGGAAGACAATGGTAACTCCAGTCAAATAGGTTACAAGTATTTACATTAACACACTGGGTCTGTTTTGTCATTGGCTTTTTATCATGATTCGGTTTTGTTAAACTGACCACCACAACAAGTACTCCTGTTCTCATTTATCTTCACATTATTTCACCTCAGTATGTTCATATACATAACCTGAAATTCAAGTTTCAGGACTTTTTCTAAAAACTAATTGCACTGTTAGCCACCTTTTCAATGTTAGCCAATTGACGACAGCACTGAGGGACAGGTGGGTTGACATTATTTATATTTACTTACTTTTAATTTAAATGGAGAGGGGAGGGAGTAATTACATTTATTATAACCCAGCCTGGAATTCTGCCTGTAATTAAGGATCTGACACATCTTGGAAGAACTCCATTTTCAGTTGCTTAAGACATTCACTGAACTATCAGTGAGGTCACAGATTTCATACAGCAAGCACTTTTCTACTTTTTTACTTAGAAGTTAAAAAAAGACTCTGTTAAAATGATGTTGTCATGCCTGCAGCGAGACTAGAAAAAATAGGTTGTGAAATCCACATGAAAATACTTTTTTAAAGTATTCTGTTGACGAATTCTAAAAGTGGAAGAAGCTGAATTTAAGCTGTGGCAGACGGGCTGCCTCATACCGAGGGTGTGGCTCCTGGTTGGTTTGTGGCGAGCTTTTTTTTTTCTTGTGGGGAACTAGAAGGAGAACAGAGAGAGGATTGCTCATTTTCTTGACAAAGTACCAAAATTATAGGCTTCTGAAAAACTTCAGAAGAAGCTGTTAGTATGGAAACTCAATTTTTCACAGACCAGCAGCACTGGACATGCTCTACAGTCTGTCTAGAACATGGGATTGTTGCACATGCTGCTTCTATAGGCAGGGGAAAATCTGGTGCTTTTCGAATAAACTGAGGTGAACTTCAGCTCCTCATCCAGCAGCCAAGCACCTACTCTGGTAAAGATGGAACTAAAAGCATGACTCTGTCTTCTAATCTTGCTTCTCCAAAGGAAACACACAAGACAGGAAAAAACCCAAAAATATGAAGAAAGCTGGTATGTGAAAAACGGTGAAAAGGCAGAACACAGGTCAGTGGAAAAAGCAGCAGTGGTGCCACTGCTCAGGAAAGCAGACAAAAGCAAAGAGGTCAAAACCAAAGGAGAAGACCAAAAGCCAGGGAGAAGCTGCAGCTGCAACAGAGAAAAGAAAGACTGGAAATGCTTGTGGTCTCCAATAAAGAGCAACTCTGCTTTGTAGAAGCAGCTTTTTATTCTTCCCGTTCCTCTGCTCACCCTCTACATCCCTGGCATTTATTCTATGATTCTGGTCACAATGTTGTGCTTAGGAGAAAAATATTATTGTAGCAAACAGTAGGAAATAAACTGCTTACTTCAAAGCATACAACAAGAGATCTTTTTAATAACATCTTGTTTTCACTATATGAAGTTTTGAGTTTGTGGCTGGGTTTTTTTTCTCTTTTTAAATTAATTTTTTCCATAACCTTACAGCACAAAACTCTCACTGGGGTATCTGGATGCAAGACTGCATATTTGTATTCCGTAGTATTTAGAGAATTACATCAACAAATAAAAATTGTAAGATACCATGTATTTTTAATTGGTTCACTGCAGATTCCTGCTTAGTACCAACAAGACTACATACTACAGACCTGAAAGAAGGAACATGTTAATACCATGGCAGAGACAAGATAATTATGCACAAACTGTGTGCATGTGTCATCATCAAAAATCTACTGCTTAGTTTATTTACTAAGAAATCTACAAAGGCTTTAAGTGAAGAACAATTCCTCTCTGTCCGATCTTTTCTGGTGACTAACTCAAACATGGGGTTTTTTCCCACATGCTTAAACAGATCTTTATTCTATGGCCCCTGTGAAGAGGATTCACTCTTCACACTAGCCTAGCGCCTATCTGGTGCTTCAGCCATTCAGCCAGAGGAGAATCAAGAGAGAAAAAAGTTAGTCTCCAGTTACGTTATCAGCATTCTTGCACCTCACTAAATTTTCATGTGCTTCCAAGTAGCAAGTCATTGAAATAACCTTTTCTGTTAGAGATCTTATCTTCCCATCTAATAACCAATACTCTACCACATATTCATCTGTATGCCACAACAGATTGTGATACCTTTAATTCTACTGTACTTTTTCGGTAATACAGTCTGAAGTCTGCACCTAGTTAGAATGTTTCTCCCACAGTAAAAAAACTATAGCTCAGTGTCCATGCCCACTTTCATAACAGTTTTCATATGGTCATAATGTAAGGTTTGGCAACTAGAGCATTTTAATTCAAGAATCTAATAACACTACATTGTTCATTTGGGAATTTGGATGCTCAAAGTTCCAACTGTCCAAAGATGACTTAAACTGTTGTCTCCTAACTCCAAAGCCAATAATTTCAATTAAGACCACAGTCATCCTGAGCTTGCTCTCTCACATACAACAAACCTTAACAAAAATTACAAAGCTCACCATTACCAAAAAAAAGGGCTGTTACAAATAGGAAGGTATTGGAAATCAAATGATTACAAGAAAAAATAGCCAAAACTGCATTAAAGTTTCACCATAGTATGTGTACCTTAAAATTCACCAAACTGCACTGAGAACTTGGCAATATCTGAGTAAATCCATATAATCTGCTTTTATTGATTCTCAGACAGTAGCCCACTGGACTCCCTCACACTAAACTTACTACTTGAGACGCAAAAACTTAACAGCTTCAGAAAAGGTTAAACGAAAACACTCTGGGTTTCATATGTTCATTTAAATGTCCTTTGGGTCTGGAAGTTTCTTGGTATCCTCAAAGAAAGCAGGACTCAGAATAATTCTACATGTACTAGTATTAGACACCAAAGCATTCCAGCAACATAACTGGATAATGCTAAGGCTCAAATTACATCTTCTCTCCTTTACACAGGCAGAACAGGCACTTGAAGAACACTGGGCAGAAGAGAGAAACAAAAGTGAAAAAAACCAAAGGAAATACACAAATATGAAACAAAGGAAATAAAGTAATGAAATTCTAGCCATGTGTTCATGTCTCTTGTTCATGTCTCTACAATTTGTTTTTTTCTTGCAATATAAAACCCCAACTAGATTCACTGTCAGAAGACAAGGAAGAAAATAAGTTATACAGGGAACATTCTAGTTTCCTGCTGCTTCTAAGAAAAGCAGTGAAAGCATGTCAGAGTACAGACACTTGGAACTGCTAATTTAGATGCAGCTTAAGATTAGAAATTCACTTTCATCTAAAACAAGGAACATTCACCATGCGTCTGCCAAATAAATACTTTTTGCTGAGTCAGTAAAATATATTTAAGTAGTTGGGCAATTGTACATACTACCTCTTTAGTCATCTGTTTCCTAGCTGCTTTATTAAACATCTCAGAAGCAGCTCAATCAAAAAGACAAAGAGCATAAGTGGATGATACAAAACTACAGATATTTGAAATCTGTGGCCTGCCTGGCATAACAAGTTGAAGAAATGTAGTCGCCAGGAATGATTATAAAAAATTCTAGTTTTTAGATAAAAAATTAATTAATTTAAACTAATCAGAATTCAAACAGCAATAGGGTAAGACACAAAGTAAAACACTCCAAAATATATTTGAAATTACTTCTGAGCTTTTTGAATAGAACTGAAAGAGAGCAGTTAGCATTGGTGAGAAAGTAATAAAAGAACTTCTAAACCTTCCAAAATCAAAATTTCCTTTTAAAGTCGGGATTTCTAATAGTTATATGTTTTGCAATAAAACTGCCACTTTTCACAGCTTTGCTCTCTGACAGCAGCTTTACTTAGTACAAAGCTATCACAACCAGCTTTCTACCATGATAAATCTCAAAAAAATCCATCAGTTTGGCATCATAATGAATGGATGGTGAAGTGAATGACAATGCACTCGGAGGCAGCAAACCAGGTATCTGCTCCTTTTTGCTGGGAGCACACTCAGCAACAGCAAGATACTTCATCTCACTGTGCTCCTCCTCCCATCCATTGTCTATATATTTTTTAAGTATCATCATGCTTTTGCTCATTACAATCACAGTTGGGCCTCAATGTTTATTTTTTTCCTTTTAAACATCTGTACTGCAATAACCAACGTGCGCAGAGCAAGTTCTCAAAACGCAACTGGAGTTTCAGGACAGAACACCCAGGGAATGAGGCTTGTCTCCACGTCCCAAGAAAAAACAAGATTTATGGTAACTTAGACAATTGTTTAGAGGGGAAAAGCAGCTATTTTTAACTATCCTTCTTAGTGGCTGCACTTAAGGGAGGCTCCCATTTCCTTTCTTCATCTTACACAGAAGCCGTAACTACTATTTCCTTTTCTCTCAGCTGTTTTTACAAAATATCAGGGCTTGCAGCTTGCAACTATGCACTGTCTTCAATACTGTCACAGGTTCAAAGCAAAAGCCAAATACTGCTTCCAAACCAACTTCTGCCCTGAAGGGCAGCAGGCAACTTTACCTTTGAGTGCATCTATTTCTGTTCCACACAGAAATAGCAAGCCTGAATTAGGTAGGGCCCTGAGGCCAGCCAGGGGATTCAGATTTAAGCTGCTGGTGTATAAATGTAAAAGGGAATGCAGACCTCACACAAACAGAATTCTGATTGTGCTGCTCAAGCACTGCTATTTGGTGTGATCATCTGCACCTGGAACAATTAAACTCAAGTACAGGAATCTGTAGAGATGGACAGCACTGCATGAATTGTCAGCTCCTGATGGCCAAAAGCAAGTATTTGGTGGATCACTGAAGAGGAATTTAAGAGCTTCTCTCTTGGAGTACCTTTGCTGAAATCCTAGTTAACTCTGACTCCCATTTAACTCTGTTTATTTTGAAGCTGTGACAGGTTTATTGTCATATGCTAGAACAAGTCTTCTGCTAGAACAAGTCTTCTGCAGTCCTTAACAGAACTAGATAAATGCTACTGTATGTAGCAAGTATGGGACATGAGAAAGGAACTCTGTCTTTGTCCTCAGATGGAGACATTTGAGATGAAGACAGTATTTTTGCCCACATCTGTATACATTTGGTGAATAAAAACCGGAAGGATAGGAAGGGCAGAGCAAGCAAAGGCTACAGCAGTTCCAAGCTAACTTCCAAAGACTGATCTCATCAGTCTTGCACAATACAATTCTAAACACAAAGATGAGAATTCAAAATAAATCTAGCAGAACTACAAGGTATCCGCTATCACACTAGTGACTAGATACAGATCTCCAAGAGAGCATGATCATTTTCCTTTTGAATTGTCACACCCACCTTCCCCTGCCACACAGGAGTTGATAATGCTGAGAATAATTTTGGTTTTTGTCCACACGGTTACAAATTATATTACCAGCAATTAAGATTCTCAGAGTTTGTGTTCTGCAAGACAATAAAAGTAGAAAAATAAAGGAGCCTTACTTTTTTGAAAGCATACCAGAAGAGTCAGAGAAGCTAAGCATTCCTCTAGGGAAGAATAAACTTCAGTCTCTTGCACTTCCTTTATGCAACCCAGTTGATCCGAGCACTTATCAAAGATCTCTTTTTAGTAACATGATACAACTCATTTCTTTTCATTAAAGAGAAGAAATGCATAAAACAGCAATATTCAAGTGGAAATAAAAATGTCTTTCTACAATAACTGAAATAAGGGCAATAAGTGAAATTTAAGAAGAGATAGTATCAAGAAAGAAGCACACATAAAGAATCACCTCTGAACTGGGGGATATAACACCCATGGGGAAGAGAGAAGCAGGAGAGTGTGCAACGGTGAAAGTCTATTGCCTGCAAGGCCTTGAAATTACCCCATTTTCACCAAAAGAGGCAAATACCCTGCAGAGAAAAACACCTCATAAAAAAATCACAGTTATGCACAAAGCATCTGAATTAAGGTCAGATAGTTGTTATAATGATAATTTAGGGGTTTATATGACTAATTTCATGTTCATTTATAATGCTCTGTTTTTAGGTAATTTTGATTTTGCGAGTGAAAACAAAATTACAGAACTGTGCTCATTCTCTGCTAAGAACATTTGCATCTTCCCTTTTTTAAATGCTCCACTTGGATGTTAATCTGCAGGATTATGATCTCCTGCTCAAGCAGAACAATTGACAAGGGACAAGGAAGGAAGTCCACAAAGCCAGATAACATAAAATATGAAATGACAGTGTTAATTTACTTAATTTATCCTACAGCAACTGGGCATCTGCATACTCAAAACTTCTTTCTAAGAGCTATCTTAACACTTACGGCAGGTTAGGAACATGCACAGAGTCAATCAAAGCACAGCAGTTGGCAAACTAGTTTCCATCTGAACTCACCCTCTTCCTTTACATCTCTTTGTTAAGAGTTCTTAACAATTATCCTCAAGCTGTCATGGTACATCTCACTCTTTGTGCCTCCTGTGCTATTAGGAGCATCTGCTATTAACTGTTTGTCCTCACATAACCAAGAAAACTTGAAAGTACCTTTCCACACTCTCCTCAATACCTCCTGTATTTTTCCACTAAGTCCTCTCCAACTAATTCTGGTGGTGTCTGTGTAGCAATTAGGCTACCAAATCCAGCAGAAATATTTAAACAGGGCTCACTTTGTGCTACATGACACTTACCTCTTAATTTTGCTATGCCTTAGAAGTAGCCACCATCTACTTTCATTAAAAAAATACAATAAAAAAGCCCTTTTCCTGTAAATGCTGTTTGAAAAAGTCAAAGCTCACTCTGTTACTCTTCAATGAAAGGGAGCTGAGTTTCTACTAATGCTTCCTAATACTTACTGCTGTAAAAGCGCACTTCAAACTTCCTCCCACCTCAACTAGATAATAAGCTTTTCCTTCAATCAAACAAAATTAACTGTACAGAAATTCATTAAACCATTTCTTTCAAAAACCACCGCCCCTATAAAATGAGGAGGAACCAGCACTCTGCAATTCTGATCGCATCCTTTCAGGTGAGACCCTTAACTCCAGGACCTGTGCTGCTGGTGATGGCACTGAGCTCTCTACTTTGCCTTTCTGTGTGCCCACCACAGCACATTCTTCATCTGCAAGGTCACTTTTAAGAAGGTGATTAGCCTGCCTTGTTTGCTACGGGATGAATGATGCTCCAGTGCCTGTCTAGACTGAGACTTGATGGAATGCAGTTGCCTCTGCACCTCGTATTCCCACACCTCACGGAAGTGAAGCAAACTCCAGTGTTACCAATTAAGCACTGAAACAAACTGCTTTATGTAATTGCCACAAAGGAATTTACTATCGGATTCCATCGCATACGTCATCCTCCTGTGCTATTAAATATTTCAGCTAAATGTAATAACTGTTTGTTTGTGGTATTCCCAGATTTTAAACTAGTCGGTTGCAGTTACATGTTGAAAGCACACGTCGGTAACATAAAGGTAAATTCGTGACATGCTTATTCTAACCAGCCTAAAAAGAATAACAAAACCCAGGGTGGAGAAGGATGGACAAATCTAGGAAAGAATCAAGACACAAATACCTTCTTCTGTAATAACACTGGTAAACATCCAGCCAGGATGTCTAGCTTTATCTGGGGAAGCCAGGATATTGCAATAGGCTTACTTCTCAGGGTTTCCTGGCAGTCTCACTAAAATGCCTGATCTCCAAAACCTCTGTCAAGTTCAAAGAACTAACTACAAATGTGTACAAATGAATAAAGTATTTAGAACACAAGAATACTAAAAAGGCTTGCGGGATTACACCAGCATCTTGTATAATAAGCATATGGAAATAGAATATAACTGTACGGGACTTCATTGTCCCAAAGTGACTTCGGGTTTAAGCTTATAGCATGAACACAAAAACTTGAAAAAAAAGGCAGCACTGAGAGGCATAGAACTGGCATCACGTCAGCACAGAAAGGGAAAAGGGACTTATATAAATTTCCATTTAAATACAGAACAGTCACATAAATGTTCATTTTCCCCTCAGCAATCAGATACAGAAGACAAGTTAGTTGATATAGTAAAAAAGTTCAGTAAAATCATCTTGATTTATCTTCAATTACAAGCCTGTCTAATGGCTGTTGATGTCTCTGGGTTTTTCTTTTGCATTATATACATGAACATATTGCAGGAAGACTGGGAGAGAGATACAACAGTGCCGTTAAATGTATGTTGAATTCTGATGTCTGAAAACTATGGCTTTAACTATATCAAGATTTGAACTTGGCAGGAAAGACACCATAAGCACAACAAGGTCATGAAACCAGCACCAAAGAGAAGTCATACCTCATCTTGCTGTAGTAAAGCAGCAGTAAAACATAGGTACTCTATGTAAAACTCCATAGCCATTCAATCACTTAAATTAGGCACTAGTTTTCACGAATATATAACAACAAATTTACGGAAGATTCATCATAACCCAAAAGACAGTCATAAAAAAGGTTGAAATTTTAAGCAAATTCTTATTTCACTTAGTGCAACTGTGGAGTATTCAGGCTGTCTTAAAAAGGCTTTGTAAAGTTTTGCATATGCCACATAAAAGCTTTTTAAAAACATTTTCTAGAAGTTAAAATTTTGTTTTTCATCTGTTCCTTTACAGTTCAAACAAAAACCTGTTGCTACTATTATCACAAGCATTGACTACACACAGTGCAGTTCAGCAGAATTCTAGGGCACATTTTGGATTTACTGGCAATTTCAGATGCTGTTCTGAACCAGGGCATCCAGGAGTAAGAGTACAATGCACACTGCCCTGGTGCTACACACAACTCACTCTTCTGCACAATGGGTCTCCCGGTGTTTAATGAGAACCTTAACTGACTGCAGAGCTGTTTCTTTTTCACCTATCTTTTTCCCTCCTTACTGGATCACACCAAGCCTATTCCTAGTTTTGTTTATATCATATTAAAAGTCCATTCTTTGTTTTTCTGCATGCTCTATTATGTTCTCAGCTCTTTTGTTACTAACTCTTCTCCCACTCTTCCAAAACCAGTTAAGAAAATCAAGTTGCTGGCCATGATATCACTTTGACAATATTTGCTTCCTTTCGTAGACCTTCACTTCTTCAAGATAAAAGACTTCGTTTTGATTGACTGCTCCAAAGCATCTGAATAGTTGTTTCCATATTTAACTCTTCCATTCCTCAACAGAACTCAATTCAACATCCCCTTCAGCACATTCTCTCTTAAATGCCTCTAGATTTCCTCAGTGAAGTGATTCCTGTTCACGACATTCTTACCAGTCTCATATATTATGGCACTGCTTATTATTCAAGTGTCTTAGGACCTCACTGATTTTTTCTCCCCTGCACATTGCAAAATGAGAAGAAAATATTCTTACATTCTCAAAGAGAAACCACAAAGTTGTTTGAGTTATTGTATTATTACTGCATCACTAGTCTTCCTTACTTTAAAAAAAACCCTTCTGCCCATTTTTTAAATTAATTTACTATGTGATGTCATATTTGGACTGTGTACTCCTGAGGCCAAAGGCCACATCTTCAGTTTTAAGTCTCTATGCAGTCTACATACAGATCAGTAAAATAATAATTAGGGGGCAATATTTGTTTTGCACACATACATTCTATTCCAGTATTTCTTAAAATAAGGGAAGCTAAATTTGTTGACAGCTTCTTTAATGGTACTACTTCTCTGACAGGAAACAATAAGAGCAAAGAAAGCCTTCCTATTTGCCACTTTAGATATTTCTAAGTCTATATTGAAAAAAATCAGGAAAAATATTTACTAGATTTACAATTCTGGGCTAAAACAATGAGAAACAACTGTGACCAAATAACTGTGTTCTGCTGCAACAGCATTAACTACTACAGATTAAATAACTAAAATTTAATTAGGTTAGATTCATCTTAGCATAACTAAAAGAGAAATTATTTAACAGGTCCTGACAGAATCTGGATGTAATTAATATGTGTAAGCTTTACCCATCCTGCAAAATAAGCCATTTATGAGGACTTTTTGGAAATTAAGTCCACCATGCAAACAGTAGATTTGCCAATATTAAAATATTAGGTTTTGGCAGTAGAGCATACTGTTAGGCTGGAATTTTGGTAACATACTGAGTACATGAGGATACATACAGACACACACACACCCCCCCATATATACATGTATGTTTTATAATTCATCTTCACTGAATCTATGTCATACACATTAGAACTGAGAATTTGCATATTTTCTATATTAAAAAGTTTACAGAGATCCAAATACTGCCGCAGTAGGCATGAGGAACGATTTATCCTACTGTTTCCACATCTTTTTTCACTCATTTAAATTCACTGAGTCATTCATCCCTGCCTGCAGAGCCGAGTAAGAATAGCACAGAAGGCTGGAACGAGTTCTTCCACTTCTCAGCCGAGTGGTTGTCCAGGAGGCGGGGAGGGCCAGGAGCCTGCCCTGGGCTCCCGCTGCAGCCGCACGGCCCAGGCCTGCCCGGGTATTTCGGTCGTGGCAGCTGCTCCGGCTGCGCCTCCCCGGCCCGGGCCATTACAGCCAGAAATAAAGAAAAAGAACTTCAAACATGCAAACATAAGAAACCAACACCGTGGTGGCATCCAGACGAGCTTCATTACAGGGTTCCTTTTATCCTTCTTTGATTGCAAGTGAAATGATTTTAATACAGCAAGCTTCTTCTTGGCCTAAGTGCCTGCCTTGCATATGCATGGCAGTGCCACTGTCTAAAAAGACCGGTGCTACGATTTTCCTACTACAACCTTAGTTTTTTTCACCTTACTATATTGGTTTTACATACCATTCATATCTCAGACAGGTAAATATAATTAAAAAATTATATTTAAGAACTGATAATCATTTTAAAACATCTTCATTTTCAGCTATGTCCCTTCTTTATAAATAAATATAGGAAAACAATTTCTAGTGTTTAGGTCTTAAACAAATAAAAAGATTGACAAAAATTCACAGCATACAGCACATTATCTTCTGCAAAAAAATATGCCCACACCAAGATTTTTGCAGCTTGGAAGGTATAGGAACACTAAGCCTCCCAAAGAAATCAGCTTTACTGACTTCTCTCTGAAGGACAGCATCAGAAGGAAGGACTAATTTTCAAGTATATTCAGCAACAAACTAGCTACAACAGAACCACTCCATCACTAACAAAAGCAAGCATTTTTTACAGCGGATAACTAAGCATACTGCTGTGAGATCATTTATTTAATACAATCATTACTAGAGAAAATAGCTTTAATAGTATCACAACCCACTATTTTTCCTGATACAAGTTTGTGAAGTCCAACAAGGGACTGCAGATTAACTTCAATTCTTGGCAAAATCTAATTAAGGTTCTTTAACATGGATGGTCTAGGAGTCTTGTATCAAGTATCTGCTGTGTTAATTGTAGAAATAGAATGTTTTCTTTTTAACAGAAACCAAACCTTACTGAGGAAGTCTCATAAGGCAAAAGCAAGAGCCGTAGAGCATGTTTAGTCAGTTGTTCTTGTCCCTGGACTACATTAAAGCTTCTCACACCAGGTAAACCTGACCTTTGTGACTTATGCAGAGGGAAGTGCACCTCATGCCATGAATGATGAGCCTGAGATGACACGGCCAACGCCCAACACTTTGATATTAATTAAGTGCTGCATTCTCTAATGTATAAATTATGGAGCCCAATTAACACACATGACCTACGACCACATTTACAGCCATCTCAGCACCACCAAAAAAAACCAAAAAAAGGCTCTTAACCATCTCTTCTTACACCCATCCTCCTTACAACTCAAAATAGTCAAAGGATCTACAGTAGAACAAGCAGGATAAATGTCAGCTTTTGGCTGGACATAACAGTAAGAGCTTCTGTACTGCCCTGTTAGTGGCAGGTGGGCAAGATAATGCAAGGTTCCCTGTACCACTACCTGTGTCATTGTCTGCCACTTACTCCAGCCCAGAAAGGGGCAGTACATACCTTCCCATTACTCCTGCTTAAACAAATAATAAAACTATTTTTCATTAATTTCACAGACCGAAGCAAGTATAATACATTACAAAAACGTTCAAAGGGACCACAGGAAAAGCCTGAGTTACAGCACTGTTGAAAAGAAGACCATAAGGATGCTCGGTGTGTGGGATATCTGAACTACAGTGCATACACAGGACAATCAGCTAAATGCAACTTTCAAAGGGTGAGAAACATTGCATACCATTTAAGTTACTCATACACACTGAGAAGTACATAAATGGATGACAGCCATTCAGTAAAGTGATTTGGGCACTGTTTTGCAAGTTCAGCCAAAAAAATTGGCTACTACATTGTCTCAGAAATACCATTTGTCCCATAAGCAACAAACTAATTGCCTAGAAATGTGACTCTTCCCCCACACTTCTTAGACAACTCCCATATCTCCCACAGAAGGGATCCCTCATTCTCCCCCAGATCTCCTACAGCATGCCAAGTGAACAGGAAACAAAATATTCTGTGCATGGTCCAGAACAGTGTATGCACCAACACTTACATCCTTGCACTGACTGGGCAGCCAGTTATAGGCAGAAAGAATTACCTGGGCTGAGTTATGCTCCTCTTTTCCCTTGAAAAACCTCTACCTTGGAACTGTTTCCTCTATTCAGTTCCTATTTCTTCATGAAAATAGTAGCAAATTAATCTCTTGAGACTTTTCTCATCTTTCACATATGGTTGAAATTGGCTAGCAGATTATGGAGTTAGAGGTGGAGACAGAAGGATTCACAGATGTCAAAGACAGTCTTCTGGGTCCATAGTGCCTATTTTTCCTTCCTTCTCTCACAGAAATAATAAACCAAAGAGAAAATACAGAGTAATGAGAGACGCAAAAGGTAGACACATTTACAGTTCAAAACTAAAGATTTCATGCAAACTCAAGAAGGCAACTGACAAAACTGACACATTCCAGTCACTAGGAACAAAATGCCATCACCACCCAAAAGCTTGTGGTTTCCAAACTTAGAAGACTGAGGGAAAAAGAGAAGGGTAAAAGCATCATCTAAATGGCTGTGTGTCTCATTCATTCTCACAAGAAAGAACAGAAATCTTCAAAACTGCTATCCACAACTGTGCTTTCTCTCTTTTCCCAGTGCAAAAGGTTCATTCCACTCATCATCCAAGCAAGTCTGACAAATGTTCAGACACTATCTCTGTCTGGCTGCCTAACACCCCTTGGTCCTCATCCCACAGCAAACCAGACTGAATCCTTCATCCTCTCAAATCTCTCCTGTCCTAGCCTTTCTTCCTCCTCACCACACCCCCTGACTGACCTCTCCTATCAGATTCTCAGCTCCCAGCTCTGCATTTAACAGATTAACAGACATGTCCAGTCAGGGAGGCACCATCAGAAATCGAAATTTTGGGAAGAGCACAGTTTTCAAAGTTTTTTAAGACTGCAAAATTACATTTTAAAACATTGATGATCAACTCAAGGATTTAATCACTAATTACTGTAGCCAAGATCAAGACACTAAGCTTCAACACGGGAACTTATCTAAACTGATATTCCCTGGCAATTGCCTGTGTACTCCACACTACATTTACAGGTAGATTGCCACATACTAATTAAGGCATATCTTAAACAATCTTGCATTATAAAAGAGGCAAAAAAAATCCTACTCCTGTTGCATTATGAAAAACATGATAATTAAGCACTGTAACAGGCCAGACTACCTAGACAGGCTGTGAAATCCCTCTTCACTGGAGATTTTAGAGATGTTAGACAGACATTATTATCTGTACTTACACAACCAGATCATGGAGGAAACAGAGAAATCACTTCCAGCCTTATGGCACTCTGAACTTATGCTTAAGAAAAAAAAAAAAAAAANAAAAAGAGGAAAAAACCCCCCAAAAAACACCACACCACCACACCACCAAACCCCATAAACAAGTAAATAAACAACCAACAAAAAAACACACAAAAAAATCCAAAACTAAACACCATAAAACCCACACTGCAGGAAATCTGTTTGCATACTGAAATGTTAGTCTTCTGGGGGACAGTTGCTGTATTTCACTTATTCTTAAATTCAAAATCAAGCAGTGAGTAGCTCCACTAAGTCTACAATCTCAATAAAATTAATAGTTACTGCCTGTAAGCTGTGCACAGATTCCAGTTCTACCCAACCTAAATCATCACCCAGCCTGTTTTATCCAGGGCATAAACATTTTGTTCCAAATGAAACTTTACTCTCAGTTCACAGCCCTAGCTATAAAGTTATATTCTGCCCAGAAAATGACAGCACATATTCATAGCACAGCCAGAGCCAGATTGAGTCCAAACACAATGCAGGTCCTGTACCAGGCACTCTGTTGTTAGGAATAAAACATTTCTGAAGAACCCAATGTAACTTTCTTGTCTCTCCGGTGAGAAAGGCAGAGGAAGATGGTATCTGCCAAGGAAACAATGCCACTGACTATACAAACTACTGATAAATACTCAATGAAATACAAAAAGGAAGGGGAACAACAACAACAAAGAAGTCAACAAAATTTTTTTACAGAAATTTGTAAAAAGTGCTAGGGAGATGCCATCAAAATAACCACTCTGACAAACTTCACTGTAAGAATAATTTTAAGAAATACAGCTATGCTTCCCTCTTTGTCCAGGGTGAAGTGAGGTTGGGCTGCTTTCATCAGAGAAGGACAGGCAAACGATTGAGCCAGATTTTTATACATGGTTCCTCCGAGGGTAAAACCATTCACACTGGAGCAAGGTATCTGTGTAATGTCTCAGGGCTTGAAATTTGGGTTCCTTGGCCACCAGATGAGCACAGCCTCCATTTCCTCAAAGGCTGTGGCTGCACAGCACAGGGCAGTACCCAAGTACTGAAGTTTGCTTGGAAATGGGAAGCACCTTAGTTGAAATATCAGAGGTCCATACAGGCTGCTTTAGCTAATGGAAAAAAGGTAAATTTTTTTCACCCCAGCAGAGTGAATGGCTCTGTGCAGAACCCTGGGCTTCCACAGCTACATAATTTCTTTACACAAGCAGACAGCCCATGAAGGCCCAGCCTGGCATCCAGGCTGTGCTTGTGCTGAGATTATCCATCAGGCATACCAGAGTGCTCCTCAAGCCAACAGCCTGGTTTCCGTCTCCCAGGCGAAGATTTCTGACACGGCTCCAGACACAAACAGAAAAATAAACTGAATTTTTAGGTTACATTTGAAAAAGCCATAAACAATGGGTGCAGCACTAGTAAATAAGTAGAAATTGGGGTGCAGATAAGTTAAAAAAACCCCAACTGTTTAATATGCAAGATACCGAGAGTCAGTTGCTAATTCGAAACACTGAATTAGAAGAACTGATTAGAATATCCAAAGGAGATTTTTCCTTGTGTCACTCAATCCACATTTCAAACAAAATACATTGAAATACTAAAGTAACTTTAACCAGCAGGACAGAATTAGATAAAGAAGCTTCAGTTCACTCATTTTAATTAATAATTAAAACTATAATTTAAAAAAAATAATTCAATCTCTATCCAATTCCTTTCATGCTTTAACTTTTGCAGCCCTGTTGAACCTCATAAATACAGAATTATGAAAATACTCCCAAAGATAAAAGGACATTCTGTTTGCTTTAATTTTCACCTTATACTTTCTGCAAATAATTTACACATTAGACAATGGAATGCTGGACCCTGGACATGTATGCAGAAGGAAAAGTGGTTCAGTATTGCATATCAAAGAACGTAAGCAAGTGAAATGAGGAAAGATTGTATCTTTAATATCTGGTCCATTCGAACACCCAAACAAAATCCTTTCGCAATACTGGGGAACAGCTCAGAGGTTCACCAACCACCTCTTCAGGCACAAACCCTCATGATTAACACACCAGAATCCTCTACAATATAAAGACATGTTTATATATGTCCCATAGTTCTACACAAAATATTTAGAAATAGGTATTTCAAATAACTTGAGAAATAAAGAACAAAGTGTTGCAAATAATTTTTGTCCAATACTGCCTTTTAAAACTCTACCCGAGACTGTTGTCAGTAAAATGTCCTCACTGAAGCATTTCTCTTTACAAAGACCAATACAATATTTGAATGCAGGCTTACCAAATAACCGGTAAGATCTGTATTTTATGGAGGAAGTAATATTTTCCTCCTAATAATCAGCAAATATTTCTGAATCTAGAGCTAGTTCTTTGTTATACCTTCAATTACAAAGGGGAAGGAAGAACCACATTCTTTCTTCATTCATATTCCAGATTATGAGTGGAACTATCATCTACAGCCCCACGGTAAGATTTTTTTTTGTCATCTTTTTATCTTCCCTTTCCTGTCCATACTAAGCCCAGGTCTTTGTGGAGCTCTCCCCAGAGAGGTCCAGATATTCTCCTCCAGACAGAAACTTAAAAACCTGTTATCAAAATACTTTCCCTCTGATGTAATGATTTTGCATTTATAGGCACTCAATTCTATACACTGCTGAGATATAGTATCTGCTCACTAATCAGAAGAAAGAATTAATAGGGGTTTCAAAGCTACAAAGGCAGCATTTTCACTCTGATGGGAGCATACAGTTCATACTTTGGGGGAGGGGAAGAGAAGAAAGAGTGTTGGCTCTTTCATGAACATAAAAGGGCAGAATTACACATTAGTGTAGCTTCCCCATGTATAGACATTTTTTTCTGAAATGCAGGGTAAACTTAACATTACCCATTAGCTTCTTTAACTAAAGCTCAAATCATCCATGTAATTACTTTTACAGAGGATTATGACCAATTTTTTTTTTCATGTGAATTGTTAAAATTTCACAATTAAGAAATAAATCACAATGGGAAAATAGGTTCCTATTCAAAAAACAACCAACCAAGCTGGCATCATTAATACCCTTTTAACAAGGCAGAACTGAAATACTGGGAATGCTGTTGCCAGGTCAGCATTGAAGTGAATTGGGTAAACCGTGCAAATGGGCTCTTACAGCATCTGCCCAGCCCTTGGCCTGGTACAAATCTGTATTTGCTCCTTCAGTAACCCTTCTTCATCAGGGCACGGAAATTACCAACTCGCTGAAGTTTTCACAAAGGCAAAAAAAAGCCTACACTTTTTAAAAAATACGTTTGAAAGAAAAGTTGAGAACTTGAGCATTCTCGATTCATATGTGCTTTAATACAAAGATTTTTGACCTTCAGAAGTCCCTTCTCCCAGAAAAAAAAAATAAAGAAGGAAAAAACCCAAAAACAATCCTCAGAAACGACCACAGAGAGACGCTGCAGACATCCATCTAAAATAATGGCAGTCAAAGGTCAGGATGATATAGGGAACATCAAGCTCTTCATTTATGAATCTTCCTGAATGAGACCTCATAGACCTCTTAGTAAGCAGAAGCAAGAAAATCAGGCACTATCCAGTCAGAGCAACGTAGAAACTGCCTAAATATGTGTCATTTACAGGATTTTCCAAATAATGACACCAAGTATCTTCAACTTTAACTAATTTTAAGACCTCACTGAAAAATAACATGAAAACTACCAACAGCTTGTTGGGTCATCTTAACAAGATTCAGCAATTTTCCTATGAAGACTCGCTTATGAACTATACCCAGCAGATTACAAAATAGCACAAAAAAAGCAAGCACTGCAGATCGGATCCCGATCGGTAAAACGACAGAAAAGTCGTAGGAGTCTTCCAAAAGTGCTGGAAAACGCATACTGCAAGAACAATTGGTATTCCTGCCTAACAAAGCTGGGTTACACTCGAAGGCTTCAACATGTTAATCTGTCACCGTGACAGAAAAGCAAAGGATGCCAGACCAACACACATTTCTCTTCCAACACCCTGCATATCTAACAATGAGCTTCCGAACACAATTAAAAATAGGACTAGAGTGTCCAAATATATGAGTAAGGATGCTCTCAGCATTTCTACTTCCAACTTTTTGTTATAAAAAGAGTACCCTTCGAGACCTTTCAGCATTCCTTAACAGTGTTTTTTTGTGTTCTATAATCACAACTGACAAAAGAAATAGCTCCATATTTGCTTCAGATCCCTCCAAGGGGGAAAAAAAATTACACATTACAGTAATTCTGTTACAAAACTACAGCACATGTGTAAGGCCCCGAGAAGCACCGATGCTGATAAAATTAAAAATGGCTGTGCCCGAAGATCCCACAGCAAAACAGGCACAGCTCTGCTGACGATTAAAATATATATTAAAAATTCCTGCATTACCTTACAAAGGGCGAGGTATGCAAAACAAAAAGATTATATATATTTCCAAAACTGAAATAAGTTATTAGACAAGAGATGCAGATCTAAGCAAAGCATTCTCACTGAGTGCAGGTCGAGCTCATTTACACAATAAAGCAGATTTTATTCCCCGAGACACTTAACGTATCAGGATTTCAAAACTTTTATCGGGCTTCGCCGCTGAAATAGATGCACACCACTTCGTAAGGAGGCACAGATGTGCCCAAATACCAGCGGACCCCACCCCCTTCCCGCTGCCAAAATGGCCAGTTCGTTACACCCAGTGGCTACTCACCAGCCGCAGTGCCGAGCAGCAGGGTGGCACTGGAGAGCAGGAGCACCAGCACAAGGTGCTGCAGTGAGGCAGGCATACCTGGGCAAGCCACGGTTCGAGCCGGCAGGAGGAAAAAAAAAAGGGTTAAAAAAAAAACAACCCAAACCCCGAAGAGAGGAAATTCCTCCTGCTTTCGCACAGCCTTCCTTTAACGTTCTCGGTTTACAATCCCGTCTGGAAGGGCAAATGGCAGATGAGAGGAGCCGTCTTCGCTCTTACTCCATTACAGCCGCCTGCCTTCATGCCTCGGGAGCCGGCAGCGCTCAGCGGACACGGGGGAAGCGCCTGGCTCTGCCTCCCAGCCCCGAGGCATCTCCCCCGCCGGGGAGGACGGCGGCACGCTCCCGACCCCGCTGGGAACCGGGCTATTTCCCACGCAGCTTCACGACATCGAAGAAAGCGCCCGGTTGGGAAGGGAACATATCCAGACGCGCCCACAGCGGTGTCAGTCAGCGCGGGCCCTGCGGGCTGGCCGGGGCACGGAGAGCGAGCTAGGGGCTCACGGCGGCGGCGCGTCCCATCTCGGCAAAGGTCTCTGTCCTCTGGCCGCCCCTCCTCGCTGCCTCACGCTCCGGGGAAGGCGGCGGCGAGGCCCCCTGCTCTCACGGAGAGAGCTGCGGCTGCATCCCGGCCCATCTGCCTCCCGCGCCGGGCGGGCTCCTCCGCGTTGCCCCGGCCCCCGCCGCAACACCGACGCCACCCGCGGCCACCCCGACAAAGGTGGGGCCCGGGGCGGCGAGGCCCCTCCTCGGCGGCTCCAGCTGAGAGCGCACCCGGCCGCTCTCCGCGGGCGAAGGCCCTTCCCCTCCTCCGCCTCCCGCCCCGAGTTTCCACAGCGCTGGGCAGCCTGGCCCGGCCTCCTCACGCCGGTCTCCGCTCAGCCCCTCCGCGCTGCCAGCGCCTTCCTCCCCCCGCGCCGGGTTCGCCGGCGAGGGGCCGCTCCGCCTCCTTCCCCTGCCCGCCGCCGGCTGCGGGCGGGAGCCGAGCGAGGGCCGGAGCTCCGCCGCCCGCGCCCCCTCTCGCCCGCCTGCCCCAACAGCACGGGCGGCTCCAGACACAAAGGGGAGTCGCTGCAGCCGCCGGCCCAGGCGCCCGTCCCGCCGCACCGCCCCCGCCGCCCGGCCCCGCCCCGCACCATAGAGGTGGCTCCAGGTAGGCAGAGCGGGGCCGCGGGCGGAGCTCCGCCGGCTGAGGGACGGGGGCGCGGGCCGGAGGGCGCCGCCAGGGATAGGGGAGCTGAGGGCCAGGGGAGGCTCCGGGAGAAGGGGAAGGCTCCTCTAGACCTTCTCGGGAAGGCCGCGGGGAGGCGGCGAGCGGCTCCCCCAGTGCAGCGTGTCTGTGAGAGAGGCTGTCAGCAGGGAGGCGTGAGCTCAGGATTCAGAAAAAACGCCTGTAACAACAAGAAAAAAATGTTCAGCAGTCTCTGAGATTGCGTCATGTTTGAACTCCGTGGCCTGCGTGTCAGACACCCCGGAGCTTCTGCCTCGTCCTCGGGTTCAAGCCCCCGTTATCTCTGTCCCTGTGAGCTCCCCGAGGAGCACTGGCCATTCCGCCTGCTGCTCTCCCTCGGTGAGCTCGGGCAAGCCACAGAAACACAGATCAGCCAGGTTGGAAAAGACCCCTGAGATCATCGAATCCAACCTGTGGCCGATCACCACCCTGTCAGCTAGACCATGGCACTAAGTGCCGTCTCCAGTCTTTCCCTAAACACCTCCGGGGACGCTGACTCCACCACCTCCCCGGGCAGTCCATTCCAATAGCTAATCACCCTTTCTCCGAAGGATTTCTTCCTAATGTGCAATCTGAAATCCACTCAGCTCATATGACTTCAGACACCTGGCTCTCCCAAGCAAAATCATTATCTACCTCTTAAATTCAAGAGATTTTAGGATTTCAAAACAAAGATAAAGTGAGACCACTCAGCTGTTTGTATGCTTTAACCTTTGCTATGTTGCACAGGACCAAAGAGATAAATTGCGGGCAGCAGCTGATGGGAGAACTGTGACTGGAACATAGTGTCTGATGTTCTGGCCTAGCAAGGCTCTTTCAAACAAGTTTTACTGGCTGCGGCATAGAATAAATCTTCTTAAATACACCCTGCACACTGAAGGCACCTTCATATCTGGGCATCACCAAAGGTATGATTATGGGAAATGCTTCCCTGTGCAAAATTCCTATACCAGTTTCAAGAGTGGAATACAAGTTCAGAAATCCAATTCCACACCTCAAAAATATTGAATGCTACTACATAAAATGGCGTAGTTGCAAGTCAGAGTTACAGTTTTAGTGATAATAAAATTTTTCTGCATAATTCCATTGCTCTTCACAGGCCGTAACAGGTGAAATAGATGTAATCTGACACTGTGATCATCAAGAGAATTATCAAATAAATTGTACTAGCATTTTCATCACTGTGATGCTTTGGCCAGAGTCATAGTTTGACATTCCTAAGGTCAAGGTGAATTTACACTGATAGTTATAAAATGTTTTTAAAGTTTCCTGCAATATTTTTACTTCCAATCTATGCAGATCTAACATGGATATTGTTGAGACAATAAAATATAGAATCACAGATTGTAATTTGTATTGCCAGTTTCCAGAATTGCAACCACACGTTAACCACGATATCCTTCCTGTTATTTGTGGAATGTGAATGTCAAGAAATAACCTTTAGAAGCAACACCAACACCAACTCTCCCCCCCAGACAGCTAGAACAGTTTTACCTCCCAGAGAGGCAAAAATCCAATCACTGAATTTTTTTACTGCAGCACCAATATCCAGTGTTCTTTTCTGGTTCCACAGATGCCAAACTATGCAACACACCCTGCCCAGCTGTACCTACCAATAAAAGAAGAGAGATCTACTTTGTTCAGAGAAAACAAGAACCTTGCCATGTGGTTGCACAGTGCTTTCACTCTTTAGATGGTAAAAGAAAATTACTGTAATTGTTTATGATGTATATGAAAACCTGCTCAGCCTGAAGTAAGTGGCAGAGGTCTCACTTGTTTCAATGGTTCTAGTTATGGCTGATTAATTAATACTAGGAGTTCTTCTCCACGAGAAATTGTACAAAAACATATATTCTGCCTTAAAATACTTTTCATTTTTTCTTTCCACAAAATTGATTGGATTTTTGTTCTGTGTTTTCCTAAAATGAAGGAAAAAGACATGCCAATTTCCTTTTAGTTTGACAAAAACTGCAAACCTGATCAAGGAAACACCCCACTGAAGGGCATGGGGCTGTGCATCTGCCTTGCCTGAGTTTATATCAGGCGCTTGGACTAATCTCACACACTTGAAATCACGGCAGTTTGCAGGAATTTCCCCTCCTTCTCTAAGCTATTTTGAGTCCTGTAGATGTTGTCTGAAGGGCCAGGTCCCTCATGGCCCGGAGTGGTTGTGAAGGCTGTGCCCGGCCCTGGTCACACAGCAATGCCGGGGCAGAGCAGGAGCTGCTGCCCGCCGTGTCCCTGGAGCTGGGAGGGCTGAGGGGGGCTGAGCCCCCTTCACCACACGGATGTAGAAAGCAGTCGCTGCTGTCTAAGCACAGAAACTGCTTCCTTTTCCCACGGTGGTGGGAGGAAACCAAAGATCCAAACTGTCACAGTCAGGCTCGCTCATTGTTATATGCTTGGACAAGAACAGATTTATAATTCTTCCTGTGATATTGTTTTATCTGTGAGCTAGGATTTCGCTCTCCTAATATTCAGCTACACCAAGTAAGACCTACAGAAAAGTAGTCAGGGTAATGAAAACTTGCAGAGCTGCAGGACAGTAAATCTAGGGTACAGGTTCAGGTAAAGATGAAGTGAGACAAGAGAAAACACATCAAATTCACCAATGTTTAAAAGCCAATATTCTGACTGAAGCACTGAAGTATTTCCACCAGGAAGAACTCTGACCAATAAAACAACACTATTGAACTCACTGGAGATAAGACTCTTAAAAAATATGAGGAGGAAACACCTTAGGAAGTAGATGGAATTTTGCAGCTGTGTTCACTGTTCTCACAGCCAGGCAGAGGCAAGGCTGCCCCAGCAGCGTGGTCATGGGGCAAGGACGAGGAGGACAGTGGCAGAGGAGCCAGGGTCTGGTGGTTGGAATCTGCCCAAGATGCAGGTCAGATACAGCAGGGGATGTGTGTCTTGCCCTTGGGTGAGGGAGCTCTGAACAGCACAGGCACAAACAGCACATGGGGGTTGCCCTTTGCTTCAGTGAGACACAGAGCGGAGAAATGCAGCTGATAGGAGGCTCAGGAGTGTCCCGCTCTGGCTCAGACTCATGCAGACACAAACACGTTGATATCACCGGCAAATTCAACACTGCACGTAAGAGAAATTAAACGTGTCCTTGTTAGCGGCATCTCCTTTGAACAACACACATCTTTATTTTTAATTAACTGGAATAAGGGAAACTATTCTCATGCTACCAAGAGAATATTCCAAACAGTGGAAAATAAGAAGAACAAAGAATGAAGAAAACTGAAATGAACTATGAAACAATAGCTCGAGTTTCATTTCTTTTCAGAAAATCCGATGTCCAAGCACTTTAAAAAGATTTCTCAGGGTAGGTTCACTGTTATCCAAGAGTTTTTCAGCGCTGATGCAATATAACTGTTATCATCGTTAGGACTCAGGGGACTGTTCTTTTTGACAAGGCCTTTCATGAAGTCAACAAATCAGTTTAAAACAAGCCATAAATTATATTTGGCTGCCCGTCAGCTTGGCTGGGGTGTTCTCCCAGTGCTGCCGTAAGTGTTGGGGAAAGAATATAACAACACGGCCAGATATTTAGCTTTTAGGGGATATTTTCTTCCTAATTTAAAAAGAATGCGTCCCCCTAGCACTGACTCTGATGCATAAACATATGTTAGAACAGTCATCAAGATTTTTACAGACTTCCCTACAAATAAATACACCCATTCTGGATCCTAAGTGATAGCTTAATAAATAATGGACTCAGTACAGATCTCCCCAACAAATCCTGCCACTCATTGCTAAATTAGGGAACTGTCAGCAAGATCATCTCCCCAATCTTGCTCCTGTAATTGTATGTGGATAGAGAGGTGGTTCCTGATACATGGGATCCAAGACTCCTGTAGCTCTCTAGATATTATTAACATCCTGAATTGCAGCCAGAACTCACTGAAAAGACAATAGTGTCTACTTACAGTCTGCTGAGTTAGCAGCTACAGCTTCAGCCAGTGCAGCCAAACAAGTAATCACACGCAGACATCATTACCTTTGGAAGTGTTTGGTTACTTGCTTTATATAGATTTTTCCCATCATTGTCCAATCCTGGGTGCTGCAGAGTGGCATTAACACACCCCATAAGTCCCCTTGGAGTCAGGGTAGGGAAGGGGACTGTGGGAAGAGCAGTTACAGGGAGGCAGGCACATATGCATAAGGAAAAACTATGAAAACTCTGGAGACTTCAGAAGCAATCTGAAGACAAAAGTACCTTCCTCAGTCAGGGACAGGTTTCCTTGGGAATAGGGAAAGGCACTCCCTCCTTCAGAGCCTTGTTACAAACTACCAGCTGCACTTACATCTTGTCTGAATTATTGTTGGGTTTTGCTCCTTTTCCAGGGCTTGGTATTATCTTGGGAAAATGGATTTTACAAAGGAGGGATAGAGGGACACCAAGCCATGACCAAAATCCCAGAGAAGTCCTTTGTAGGGTAAACCCCATTTCTTTCTGTTCTTTCTGACAGGCAGGAAAAGGTCTATCCACAATAGTCAGCCTGTCCTGCCAAGATGTGAGAATGGCAAAACCTCCTGTGGCATCACATACCAGACCAGGCTCTCATGCTCCCAATTCTACCAAAAGCCTTAAGGAAATGGTAAATCAAATTCCCTGCCTCAGAGGGAATTAATTTCCCCTTTAGTCCGGTTAAATAATCTGTAACAGACATTACTTTTTGCCTTTAGAATCATAAAAATCTGTCTGAGGGCTGTTATGACTTCAATTTTCTTTGTCTCTGAGGCACAGAAAAGAGCACCTACTGTTGAGCTTTTGAAAAAAAACCCCAAAATATTTATGAGTATGAACTGGTAAATATTTTCAGACCTGAGTTTTTCTAACTCTACCAGGCTGTTGTGTAATCTACTATAAGGTGAACCACACTGAGCAATGGAGTCATGACAGTCTTTGATATCAACATCCTAAATCAGAAGAGAAGTTTTGTGACAGCTTTGTTTACCTTTTGATGGCAGACTTTTAAGAAATGTAGTGCAAAAAATATTTGCTCCACTTGTGGGGCAGTCCCCAGAAAGATTTATTTTGATGTTTCACTTTTTTTTTTTTTTTTTTTNTTTTTTTAATGCTGGTCTCACATTCCCTGATTTTGGTGTAGAAAGTGATTTCCTAAGGGGAGCCCATAACTGCATGGTCAAAGATGTGAGGATCAGGCCTGGAAACATAAGCAGGTGGGTTGGGACAGGTTGGCCTTGGGTATGCAGGGAGAAGGAGGAGGAAGATGCACGTTGTGGGATAAGCAAAGGGAGTGTTTTGTCTCTAAAAGGATTAGCAGTGAAATAGTTAATCACCGTTTTTACATTTCATAATACATTATATTTCCCTGTGATAATGAACTACCAACAGTGCTGGTAGCAGTTGTTGTCTTGTTTTAGAGATAACACAGCTTAGTCTGTGGAAATCTTATGTCCACTTTGGGGGTGGAAGTCAGAGAAACTTTCAAGTTAGCTTTGAGACTTTGAATTAAGTCTGAAATCATACGTTAAAGGCCTTTCACAGCTTGTCTGAATCTCTTGGCTTGTTCATCACAACATAAAATGGGATATTTGCTGCAGGTTTTTTATCAGTTCACAACATCACTTATTCATTAAATCTAACAATGGACGTAGTCAGAAATAGAAATGTAATGAGCTGTGTCAGAATCATCCTCTGGTCCGTAGCAGATGGGTATGTCATCACCACAGACCTGCAGGGTTTCATTCCTCAGCCTTCTCAGACTCATGACAGGCAGCTGGGAATGAGGCTCATGGAATCTCCAACACGCTCTCCTGCTACTGTTACCTTCCTTTGCCTTCTGGTTCTGGGTTGTTGGGGATTTTTTTCTTTTTCTGATGTTGGTTGGTGTTTTTTTAATCACTTACTACACAAGATAGTTAGCAATGCAAGCCAGGTTGATTTTCAAAAGCCACCTTTTCCTTTTTGGTCTTAAATTTCTCACAGAAAATTAGGATTGGACCTAAAAATATTTCTCCAATCAGCTCAATACTTCTATCAGGAAGCTAATAAAAATATCCTCTGAGAACAAAATGAAAGACTCTGATAAAGCCCTGACAGACCTGCACTCAGTTTTCCGTGGTGGAGGTCCAGAGGAAGCAGCCTCTGTTTGTGCTCATTGCTGGCCATCCTTGAACTCCACATCAACTTGACAAGAGTCAGGCCTTCATCTAAAGGACAGAAGTGGTGTCTACAACATGCATTTGTTTCTTGTTATTTTAAATGACAGTGTGGGGGGAACAGTTTTTGCTCCGACTTCTTACAACAGTTCCCCTTTGCAATGAGAAAGGAGGCATCAACTACAGGCCCAACAGCAGAGCTCCTTCAGGTTTTGTCTTCTCTTGCAAATGTGAAAACGAGTAAAAGCAGGGTTGAATTGAAGCCCCTTTTAACTCAGATTTTGTTGCCACTGCAAGGACAATGCCAGAGGGCAGACTACTCTCAGAGCCATAGCTTCCAGAGAGAGATGCTGCTGAATGTGACTGCCCAGTGTTCCTCTCCTGCATGCAGCCAGCTCTGGGAACATCACCTGGAGGAAGATAAAAGTAAAATTATTACCTTTTACTAAACCAAACAGGAGATTTCTATCCCTTCTGCTTCTGCCTGTAACATGACATCTGTTGCCTGACAATTTTGAGACATTTTTATCTGAGAACTGTGTTCCTTCAGATAAAAAAAAATGAGTCAGTACCTCTGCACACCCTGCTTGCTTCTCACGGATTGATTTGGAAACATGAACCCAATTAACTGCTTCCCCAAAGCATCCATCAGGAACCTTCTCCTTGAAGTGATACAGGACAGCAACTCCAGCCAACAGCATCAGTCCTGCTTGCTGGGGCCTGCAGGAAACATGGAGGGCACAGTCGTTCCCTACACTATCTACAGTCATTTCAAAGTGCAGAGAATTAAAAGCTTTAATTCACAAACAAGAGCCAGGCCTCCAGAGGCTATTTCCACAACACACAATGGGCTGTGCAAGCCTTGGCTGTGTGGTTCAGGGGGCACAGGCAGCACTCGGACTCGCTGAAACCTCTGCCTCTGCTTACTATTTCAGATTAAAAGGCAAACACATAAATGAGGATGCAGGGATAAGTGGGAAGAGACTTCTACAGGAAAACCTGCCCTTTATATCCATTGTAAAGAGTTTGTAGTTTTCTACACATGAAAGCTTACCAAAAGTGGAGAGGACCATCTCACAGAGACGCTACATGAGGTGCTCAAACAAATTTCATAAATTTGAAGGCACTTTTCCTTCTTTTCTTTCCCCCCACATTTGCCACAAAATAGTTGTGATGTTTTGCATATTTCTTTTTCTCCTCTCATTTCTTCATGCCCCTCCATCTTGGGTAAAATCAGTGTCTGAGCAGGGTTTCCCCCTCTATCATTTTTGCCAGTTTCACTTTTGCATTTATTTACTTTCGACTTTGGAGAAATTGCGTTTAGCAAAAAGAAAAACTACCACCCCTATAGCTCTGCTCTCATAACTGCTGAAGCTCTCACATTCCCAGCATCAGAAAGGTGCAAGGGGTGTGAAATGAGAGCAAAGAGAAGCATGGACCCCGAACTAAATGTTGAACAGAAAGAGGGAGGAAGTTGTGGACAGGAGAGAGAGGATCTCAGGAGTGAAAGAAGGAGAGAAAAAGTTACAGGAGAGGGTTTATATTTGAATATGGACTTAAATGAAAATGCATTTTGATTTAACAAAAAGGATGGTGCTAAACTCAGATCTCTGATATAAGCCACACTGACAGGGACACTGGACTGGAAGTTTCACAATGCTCATCTGCAGGAGTAGGTTCCCTGGGACAGGCTGGCAGATAGTCCTTGACTCAGAAGGAACCAGCGAGTCTCAAGTTTCTCTTGGCTTAACCAAAAGCTGTAAAACATATTCTGCCTGCCCTCCACTCGTTTTCAGAGCTCCCCTGCATACTCTGTTGATGAAATCTCTCACCCCAATTCAGGGGATAGCGGCGTTTTCTAAACATGCTCTGCCTTGCTTCCACAAGAGCTTCTGTCCTTGTCCTGTCTTCTCCTTAGTGTTTGGCAAATACTTATTTGTACTCACTGTGACCTTCAGCCAGCTGGGTAGAAAGTTTTGGAGCCAAACATGTGCACAAATAATTCCAGGGGCAGCTGTTACTACTGGATTATCTCTTCCTGTGGTTTCTACAGATAGAAATAGTTAATACATGTTGCAGTTTACAGCCCCTTTCCCTTTAGCAGACGAAGGACCATCTTCCTTCAACTCAGGGCCATTAAGCCCATCTCAACAATGAGGGCCTTCAATCTGGTACTCCCCTGTGTTGCCAGATGTATCCTATGGGACAAAACGGAGCCCACAACAGCCAAAATCACAAATCACAGCCCTGCTATCTCTAGCCAAGAAGGTCACCATTTAATCACTCTTCTCAAGTTATGTGTAACAGAGGCCATTCTGTGTGTATCCAAACATAGCACCCCCTCTCTCCAACTCCTCCAGCCTCCCACAGCCCAGACATGAGGTGTTTTTTCACCCTGACGCATTGAGATCCATGCCTGATCAGAGTTCATTCAACCCAAAGAGCAGCAATGACTCGCTTCCAAAAAATGAGACTATTATGGCTAGAGACCATTATGAAAGCCTGCGTGAAGCTGAGACCAGATGTGTGTTCAGCTCACTGCAAATATTGCTGAGAGCAAAGCCCTGGATTGTTTTGGTTTTGCTTTTTAAACAAAACAGGATTGACAGAATCTCCTCTGTAACAAGAAAGATTTTTCTGATGTTTTTCTGTACTGCTGTTACAGACATGTGGCTGGGCTGGGAGCTCACACCCACCGACAGTGACCACAGCAGCTCTCAGAACTGGATGAAGACACGGAAGGAGCCCTTATATGACAGGATGGAAGTGATGGGGATGCCAGCCCATTTAAGTCCAGCTCCAACAATCGGCTTGTGGGCATTGGGACCATGTTATTCTTTCAGTAGGATGTTCTGTATGAGGCCCTGAAAGTGAGAGCGATAACATGGCTCTGATCACTTTTTGCCTTTACAGCAAACCTTTCATCAGAGGAACCTCAAAGCAACTTGCCAGCAAGAATGGGCACAACCTCACACTGTGCCTGTGAGATAAGCGAAGGATGGAATAGATTAACTGCTTAAAAGCACACAGCAGCTCTGTGGGATGAGGGAAAAATAAGAAAAAAACCTTATATATGTACATACACATTTGAAACCATAGAGGGTTTTATGGAGAGGCAGCCTGGAAGGCTGCCAGGATACTGAAATTGCCACCCCTACACAACCACGAATACCATGGAAACCAGTGGGGCACTGGCAGGCAGGAAAGGAAATAAGCTGAAAAATGGCTTTCCATGAAATGCAGCCAGGCTGGGACACTGCTCCCCTCCTGACTGAGGGAGGCCTACGTGCCTAACCACCAGTGTTGCTGCCGGTGGGAGCTGGGCTCCAGGAGGGAGTCAGTCCCAGCAATTTCCCAGCCTGGGGTAACGCTTTCCTGGCAGCGGCCGGTGGATGACAGCAAAACGAGGGATGGCTGAAAACTGCTACATCATGTCAGCTGTGGTATGGAGGTAATGGAAACCCTGAGTGGCAAGTAAAGCTTCAACACATGCTGGGAGGTATAGGAAGATCAAAGCCAGTTCACATCTGAATGAGGACAGGGAAGGAACATGTATGTGCAAGCTCCTGCCTGCCCTGTCTGGTGAGGCATGATTAAAAGGCACAAAACACTCATCAGTTTTCCCTCAAAATACTAAGAAAGCTCAAAAGAGGATTCCTTTAACCTGAACGAAAGTAAGTAAAGGAGAGAGGCCTGGGAAACAAAGCCAAAAATAACACATGAAACTGAATATAACAGGAATAACAGAAATAAACAAACCCAGATAAGCAGTGGAGGAGGAATGAACACACTGTTAATCTGTCAAGTACACTGTGCCCACATCAAACTGCAGAGTAAGCCCAGAGAAATACCCAGCCTCCCAGCAGGGCACCTGATTGTTACCAAACAGCACACATCCCTTAAAAGTCATGCTCCTGGTAAGCCAAGGGAGGAGGAATTCAAGCATAGAACAGCTGCACTCATTCAAAATACTACTAAGAAGAACAGTGGCATCATATTAGTAAGCTGGATATGGCACAACCAGCACCAGGCTTGAACAAAAATAGCCCAGTGGAGATGAGAGTCAATACAGACACCAGTACACAGTTCTCCCTCTGCCTCTCAGCAACTGAAGGATGCAGAGGTGATCTCCTACAGAGCCTAGATTGAATAGAGGCAGGGGGACATTTCTACAGAAAAGCAAAAGAGGACTGGAAAACCAGAGAAGCAGCAGAGCAGCATTTCGGCTACGCTAAAATGCACAGAACTACCTCCCAGTAACCACAGGGGAGGGTTGGAAGGGGATGGGAGCATTGCCATGGCTGGCCCTGATAAGGCTCTATCTAGGAAAAGGCAAGGGCTGTGCTCACGGCCCGGCCGAGAAACGGGTCTGGAGGAGTGCGAGAACAACAGGATAACATCAGGCACTTCTCACACAGCTGAAGGACTGCCACTGGTCATCAGGAGACAAGTGCAGATAGGAGACTTTAAAGTGGTGCCAGAAAAAACAAGCTACAGCCAGGGTCGAGGAACATGGGATCCAACTCCTAGTTGTCAGCAGTTGTGGTGTATACATTGCTGAAAACAGATGCAGTGCCAGGAAAATCCAACTCCCAGCATGAAAAGAATAACTTAGGAATGATAATGAGAGAAGCCAAAGCAACTGCGACTGTGAATTAGCGATTACATAAAAGTTTTTATCTTAAAGTTATGTTAGGCTAAATTGTGAAGTAATTTTTTCTGCCAAGAATGCTCCCTTGAGACCCTGTGATTTGGCCACAAATTGCTACATCTTAAAAAAAAAACCCAAAAAACAACCAAAAAAAAACCCCCAAAAAACACCCACAACAAAACAAGGAGTTCCTTTTTATGCTGGCTGGAAATAGATAGCAGGCAATAGCTTTGACTGCATTGAACACCTCTCCAGCAGGTAGCTGAAGTTCTCTGCTTTATGCCACCATCCAGAATCACCATGAGGGACAGGCCAGTCTTCAGGATTTGCTCCCTTATGTGGCTGCTACCCAGAGAAGTGGGAACTGTGACTGTTTGGTATGAAGACAAGTACATGTTTTTCAAGCTCCTTGAAACAAGTGAGGTACAATCCACATCACAATTCCTCCCACTTGGACCTATCAAAGCTACTCCTGAAAAACTGAACATACAGTTCAGCCTGGGTACTGCCATAAGGAAACGTAGCAATCATTGCTGCCCACCATGTGCTGAACAGCAATAAAAATGTCTTTTCAAAATAGCTGATCTGGGTAAAAACTACTGATGTCTCAGTGGCAGGCTCACAAGAACAGCAAAAGGATTCTCTCTGTCCCATTCCCTGAGCAGTACTGAGCTCAGCAGCAGCTCTGGGCTTCACACCTGGAGGTCTCTGTGTAGTTTCAAATGGGGCATCTGCAACTCCCAGAGCCCAGTAAGTCCCAAAGAGATGCAGCCACAATGAGACACCTCTCACCTCCCAGAACCTCTCCCCATTCCAGCTGGAGATTCATCACACACACAAAACTTCCCTGCTCATTCTTTGGACTTGGCTTACCAGGAGTAATATGCTGCCAACCTGCAATTGCTAAGGAGGTATCAAAAATAACATGAGAAAGTGAATATTTGGAACAGGAGACACCCTTCCCATGACAGATGACCTGCTGTAAAAGCCCTTTAAAAAGCAAGGGAATATGCTCAAATACCTGTCGTAAAATCTGAAGCTTGAATGCTGTGCAGCCAAAAATCCTGGAAATAGTTCTTTCAAATCATGCAAACACTTTGGAGATTCTGAGAGAAGAAATAGCTGGAAATAGTTTTAGATAAAAGAACCTTTCTTGCCAGCTGGCAAAAGTCAAACAGATGGATCAGATAGATGGATAGACAGGGCTTAAAGCCACTTTTGTCTCAGCTGTGGGCTGGGCTTGTGTATGCAATGTCTGAAGGCAGCATATCTCATTATCTGACCCTTAAATGTTAGCTTTATGAAATGGTATCAGATGAAGCTGCAGCCTGCAAAAGCGTCTCTCAGCCTGGCAGGACTCTCACCTTCCTCCCAGCAGCACCTTCAGCAGGCCTTGGAGCTCATACTGACCCCTCAGGTTCTCCCCTGCTCACAGCATCAGTCCAGGCTCTGTCAAAGCTCACGAGGGTTTGTTATGGTGCAGGGAGTTCCACAAATACTTGGTCAAAACTCTTATGTTCCCATAGGACAACAGCAGCAGGATGACCCCAGAAGGCAAGAAATGAAGGATGCTGTGAAGGCTGAAGGGAAATCCCCTAAACTCTGTTTGATATGCTTAACAGAAACTCACTGAAAGCAGGATGTGATCCACACAAAACAAACCAGGAGAAGCATTCTGTATTTTTCATAGCCTGTGCAGCTTGAGTAAAGGTGATGTTTTGTTTTAGCTGTGCTTTTGATGCATGAATCTAAAGAGGCCAAACTGAGCCACCTCGGAAGGAGAATTACACCTTGTTCGATGGGGATGGGCCTGAGCCACAGGTTTGCACGAGCCCTTGCAGTTTGTGCAGAGCCAGACACCCACTCCTCACCCCTTATGGTACTTTTCTCATAGGCTGACTATGATGGGGGGTAGGGCTGTCCCCAGTAGTGGCAGCTCGTTGCCTCTGATGTTTGTCACAAATTGCAAGGACCACAGGCCCCACAGGCTCCCTCCAGCATCTCATCCCCTGGGACTTCAGTGGGTCACTGCCAGTGTGACATCCCAGTTCTGCTGGATCACCCGCCAAAGCAATCCAGGGTCTCTCCGCAGCATCTCAACTGGTGTGAAAAGATTACAGAAATCTGGAAAGACTAAAATAAGTACATGGACCAGGAACTGTTTAACTTTCTTTTAGAAATGTGGGTTTTGCTGCATTTGAACTATGCATCCCTGAAGATTTCATGTCAAAATGGAATTGTGTAATGAATATTAAATGTTTACCAAGAAATTCACACTTGAAAGTGGTCTGCAATGACAGATCAAAAATGAAAATTCCCTCTGAGCCATTTCTATTCTCATTTTTTTAAGACACATCGATTCATCCAGAAGGACTTTAATACTTACCCTTATAGGTATTTTTGCTTTTCACATCAGACATTAAACTTTGCCATCTTGTTCAAGAAAAGTCTGAGTTACCAAAGACATGGCAGGATTACACCATCAAAGTTGCAACATCGAGGCCCTGACATGACTAATCCCCACGTAAATGGAAAAAGACCAAAGATGGGCAGTCTGTGCAGTGGGTAGGTGCAGAGCCAGACAGTCTCCTCCAGCCCACAGGTGCATGGGAAGCATGTCCCATCCACACAGGAACAGCCTTGAGTCTCTGCTACCCTCTTCCTTGGGTGCCTTCGTAGGGACAGTGGCACACGTGGCCCTGTGGGCACAGCGAGGTTGTCCTCCTGTGGTTGTTGCCTCGTGGTTGTTCCCCTCACATCAGGACAGTGGCTTAGGATAAGGGAGTTGTTCCCAGGAAGAATGTTGGATTCTTTGTTTGCTTTCATAAGCACGTTCATGGGGAAAATCCACCTTTGCATAAAGCATAAAATCACTTTTTAACTGTGGTCTTTGAAAGACATGCAAAAGTGTGCTCCCTGTATAAATGGCACCTGAGAGAGCACACAGACTTTGTGGTCCATCTTAGAGAAGTAGCTGCCAGAAGAAGACATCACCAAGCTGGCTTCTCTTTCCTGTAGGCATCATCCTGTGATGATTCACAGGGCCCAGCTGAAGGGCACTGATGATGTGTCTGTATGATGCAATGGCAGAGCTGTGTCAGGTCTAACACCAGAGCACTACTTTTCAGAGTTGGTTTATTTTTGCTTGGCAAAACC
Organism: Cyanoderma ruficeps; assembly: GCA_008694505.1. Classification (NCBI taxonomy): domain Eukaryota; kingdom Metazoa; phylum Chordata; class Aves; order Passeriformes; family Timaliidae; genus Cyanoderma; species Cyanoderma ruficeps. Next base: position 24,561,605 of record VZDJ01000594.1, read on the forward strand.
AGTCTAACCAAAAACTTGTAAGAAGTTGGCCCAAATCCTTCCCCAGCAGAGAGCAGGGGTGGCTGATACAAGTTCCCATGAGGGTCACTGTGGGCCCCTGTCTCTCTTCACCTGAATTCATTAATTAAGGGGAAGATGAGGGCAGGGCTTGATGTTTCAAGGGATTTTCCCTCACAGGGCAGCATTTCCTGTGGTTTCTGCCATTGATCTGACAGCACAGGGACCAAAAACAAGAGATGTGAATTAGAAAAGAAGAAAGACCTGCATCTTTTACAGGCATGAAAACTTGACTATGGGTAGGCAAAACAGTTCATTGCAGCAATTTTTGAAGGTCAGGGTATCATGAGGGGATGGCAATCAATAGCTGACAGCCAAAGGAAACCCAGATGTTTAAGTTGCATGTCGAGCAAATTTGATTGAGAAATCAGAGAAAGCACAGATTCTGGTATTCTACATCCAGAATTTTTTTTAGCTTAAAAATGCACTTGAAGCTTTTTTTTGCAGCTTTGACCTCAGCAAATGGCAGTTATTCAACTGTCAGTGTCAGAGTTGTGAGCTCCAGTGATTTATTCAAGTCTCATGCTAGCTGATACTCCTGACAGCTTGGAGACTCACGTGAATAAATCAGCATTTCAGCTATTATCAGCCTAAGTTTCTACGCATTCTGCTAAAACAAAGGAAAATAAACTGGTCCTACAAATGTGTACACCAGCAGTCAGCCAAATTCCAGAAGCTGCTACCTGAAAAAACACTTTTTTTCTTTTTTCTTTTTTTTTTTTANTTTTTTTTAGTTGATGATACAGTGTGGGACATAACAAGTCTTGTTTCTTAATGCCTGGAGTTACTTTTAGATGATACCCTAGATTGTACCTTCAGATTGCACAGGTCTGTTTGGACTGTGCTGTTACATTGTCACAGGCTCCGGTGCCCACAGTACCTGCACTTGTGACTCACTGCAGTGCCACGGGGCCTCGGAGGATCATCCACCACCACTGGCATCCACTCGAGCCTTGTGCAAAACCTTCCAGGATCGGCAGGAGATGTGCCTGCTCTCACTGCCCGTTGCTGGAAATCGTCAGGAGTCTCCAGTAAATGCCAGTCAGAAAGAGCCGGAGGCTGCGACAAAGTAAAAATAAATCCCGGCCTGGCATATGGGAAGGTATTGAGTATAAAGGAATATTTACAAGTCCTGCTTTGTGCTTTAGGCACAACATTTGATAAAAGTAGTCTTCTCAGCCTTTTTCATTGGCAAAATGATGCACATCAGTTGGACTTTGGAAACAAAAGGTAAACAGTCTGATGAAACAGAGGCCCGGTTCCTGAAGAAGGCTCTGACCCTCACCCCACAGCAAGTGTTTTGAGCATTTGCCTATAAGACTGAGGCTGTTTACCAGTGTCTTTCAAAGCAATCAGAAAGGTCACCACTGGCCACAATATGAGCTGGATCCAGATGAAATTCTGCACCCAGCAACTCAATTTTCTACTGATTTTTCAAGAGATAATAAGGTTTTACAAACCTTTGGAGAATGAAGACTTTCACTTGCAGCTCCACTGACTTCACCATCCTGCCCCAACAACATAAACAAAGCCAATTACCTGAGACTTGCAGACTACTCCAGCCAGGACAGCACAGTCTTCCTGTTTCTATGTAAGAGGAAGTATTTCCTGGTTTCCAAGGTGTGGTCAGGCAAAAGGAACAGCTCCTTTTCTTTAATTAATTTTGTTGCTATTCGTATCTGCACTTTCTTTCATAGTTTCAGGTGCTCTAGTTATCAGGAATATCTGCTTCAAAGCATAAGCAGTGACAGTTCTCAATCTGCCTTCCCCTGCCTTCTCTCCCAAAATAAGTGTGAGGCCCCTTCCCACAGATGCTCCAGAGCAGATCTATTTTGATCACCAAAATATTAAACCCACAAACTCAGGGGAGGAAAATAAATAAATAAATAAATAAATAAAAGGCCTTTCAAATCAAGTGAATAAGCCAAGGGGGAAAAAATAGCCTCAATCATTTCTCCTACGCATTTAATTAATAGCACTCCACTTCAGAAACGGCAGGCGCAGAGCAAACCTCTCCTTACAGAGTGCCTCCTCACAGCCCAGCTCCTGCAGCTGCCCCTCTCCTGCCCTCCCTGCTGGGCCTGTGAGCTGGCAGTGCCCCAGGCAGGGCTCCCCACCCGGGCCTTGCTCCAGCCAAGTGTTTGAGCAGGCACATACCCCAGTGAAAGGAGCAGGACTCATTGTGCTTCAAGATAAGATTGTCTGCCAGGGCTTTGTTGGAGGCAGCCTTGCAGATGCAGGAAGGAAAACAAGGAAAACAAGCTGTAAAGATGGCAAAAGGAGAAGGGAAAAAACGCCCCAAGGGAAGCAGCACTGGCAGGAAACATAGAGCTCCTCAAGAGTGAAGGGCACAGTAAGACTGAGGCAAACTCGCACAGCACAAGTCATGTCCTGCATTAAGAACCCCCTTCACCCCACTCACTTGTGTGTTCTGCACTTCCCAGGACAGCCAGTGCTGGGGCAGGGTGCCAGGGACCTTGGCAGGATGTGGGACAGTCCACCCATACCCCGGGTTGCCTGCAAACTGTCCTGAACAAGCAGCTGGGACACTGGCTGTGAGGCCACCTGCAGCAGGGGCTGCTTTGCTCACAGTGACAAAACCTACCTTGGAAACAAACTGGGGGGGCTACTGACCCAGTAAGTATTTCAGTGGCAGCAGGAGAAGCATTTGTTGGCACAGTATGGAGGAGGATGATCAAATGCTGCTCCCACAGGAGAGGTGACAGGTGAAGGACAGCAAGAACAGCAGAGCCAGCCCAGCAGCCCCTGCTGCTCACAAACTGAGCACAGCACTCAGGCACTCATGTCATGTCTGCTTGTTTGGGTTGCTTGTTTGTTTTTCCAGATTTAGTCTCCAATTGCATCCATAGGTAGGGCCCTGCATTCAGTCTGTCCTGTGGATGTACAAAGAGAACAAGGACCTTCACAGAGGGTCCATGGAGACCTACCACTTCCTTCTAGATGAAGGTTTTACTGCTTGAATATTTTGCTTCAAGAAAGACAAGGATTCAAGGGGAAATCCTAGTTCCAGTTTAGCTCAAGCTAGTCCTGTGCAGCCCAGCCTTTTGCATTCACCTGTCCCACAGGTATTTTATTTGGCATAGTTTCCTGGTTTTTCTCCACTTACTTATGGCCCTTTCTCCATTGCTCCAATCGACAACAACAGGAGGATGGAGTCTCCAGCTGGGCAGTGAGGATGGTGTGAGGGCAGAGAGGCCAGGGGCAGCTGAGTTTTGGATGTTCAGGGGGGAAACAGCAGTGCACAACACGTGGTTTTGATTCTCCGCAGTCTGGAGGCTACAACCAGCACCTGTAGCCCCACAGGGCCCTGCTGAGAGAGCACAGGGAGGAGCTGTGGGGCTGGGACTGGCTCAGTCCTGTTGGAATTCAACTGACTGGTGATAAACTCAGTGAGCCAGACAAGACCTGAGACAAGATAATCCACACAGCTTCCTGCTGCATGTCCAAGGTAAATCAGAACCTTGTCCTCACAAGTGGCTGAGCCGTGGTTCCTGGCATGCACTGGACCTCGAGCACAGGAGCCAGAGGGTCCACAGCTGGGCCAGAGCACCGAGGGCAGTTGCACAGCCCCAGGGAATGGCAGGGTACTTACAGTGAAAACCAGGGCTCCTTCTTTGTGCCCTGAGGCTCAAGGTCTTTTCTTTTTCCAGAACAAGGAAAAGAGACTTGTGCTAAGTACCTCAGTTTGTTTAATCCGCCGTACAGAAACAAAAGCCTGAGAGGTTCAAAGCTCCAGTGTTTATTCTATCATGCTTATTTCTGGGCTAAATAAACCATCAAAATCTAAGTCTCAGCTGAAAACATCTAAACATGCTAGCTGAAGCTAATTAATAGTTAGTGTTTGGCAAAGAAAAAGCACGAATCCATAATTATTGTGAGTCACCTGGAGAAACCAGAGCAGTAGCCAACAAAAAAAAAAACCGTCTGAATAACTCAGTGGGAATGAAGATGCCTAGAAATGTGCACATCATCAACACCATATCCTCAGCCCTGGTGAGGCAGAGGGGGGCAGTTCTGTGGAGGATATTTCAGATCCCCATTGTTGATTGACCAAGGACCCCATGCCAGTCTCACCAGAAGCCCATCCCTGCATACAAGGGCAGTCTGACATCCACATTCTCTCCGTGACTCATAGGATTGGACAAGTCAGGCTTTTGCAGACAACAAAAAAGATAAAAATCATATTGCTTGGGAGAGTGCCAAGCTATTATTTCACCCAATTAGAGTCTTGAACTGCTGAAAGTTAAAAGGATTTCCTCTGGAAAGAGAACATTCCCCAGCCAGAAAGTCTCCAGAAAGGTACGGGCACAATAACTCCTGGCATTTGGTGTTAGGAAACAAGCGTCTAGACAAAGCCGCCTTCTTTTGTTTTGTTTTTGATGACATTTTTAAAAGATGCTACAGTACAGATCCTAGGACTTGAATTTCTATTTTTACACTCTGGATACCTGTGACAGCTTCACACGTCCAGAACATGCTGGAAATTATTTCCACGTCTTTGGTTCTTTTATTTAACCACTGCAGTCTAGAAGTACTATACCCCCTGGGGTTCTAATGGATGGATATCACTATTTGCATGGATGCGCTGTCAGGCACGGATCCCGGATCCCGCAGCTGAAACTGCCTCCTGGGGAGACCATGAGTGGGTCTGGCCCCATGTCAGTCCTGCTTGAGAAGCCTCTGTTCATCTGAGGAGCACAAGGGGCTCTTGCACAGGGGTCTCACAGGAAAGCGCCCGACACAAGGGTTCAAACAGCCCCTCATGCACTGCACGTGGCACACCTGGGTCTGGGCACAGGAGCTCTCTCTTGGCATTCCTCACCCAACTTGGCACCTCCTTTCCCACGCCTCCTTGCTGCGAGCCAAGCAAAGCCATGGAGAATTGTACTAAGGGGAAGGTTTTTACCTTGTCCTGCTGTTCCCAGGTGGGCATGGGCAGGCTGCCCATGGGGAGGAAGCAGCTTCCCCTGCCACAGCACTGCCCATAATTGCTTCAGCATGTTGCAATACACTGATTGAGCAACTGGCAATTATATTGCATTTATCTCTATCTGCAGTGTTATGGTGTTACATTCAGCTGTCTTAACAGCAGCCTGCCTCCCATCCACAGTAACTTCCATTTTGTGTAGCCTTGCTGATCCTGCAGCAGAGAGCAGCACTAAAGACTAAGACTGAGTTCACGTTTTGGTGCTGCCCTCCACCCAATCAGTGCCACACCAGTTTTTAAAAAGTCATTTTTAAATGTACTTATACATTGCTACAAAAGCAACCTTATTGCCACCCTGCGAAAGGAAATGGTTTGTGTTTTGGCACAGTGAGCTTTAGTTCCTTTTTAAGAGGGAATTTAGTGTGGCTGCCCTGAGACTGACTGTAGCTTTATCAAGAGAGATTTCATCATGGACTTAGACAACCTCACTTGAAGCCATTGTGCTGTCAAACAGGTTTCCTTCCTCTTCTTCCCAACACTTCTACATCACATCCTATTTAGAGCTCTTATAGTGCTTCATAAATAATGCGATAATGAGAGCCCTGTACTCTTGTGGGATTTGGGAGGCATTATCTCAGTTTTTAAGAGGTGGAATATGAACATCAGAGATTAAAGGTGGCAAGTCCAATGGGCTGTGATCCAAACAAGAGGTCTTCTAATTCATTCCCCTTACATTTGGAGCCCTTTCCTGGCTTACACAATCAGCCCTGCTTTTCCACTTCATCCCAGCACTTCAGTCCTGCCCCATCCTTTCTGTCCAAGGTACCTCACAAATTTTGCACATCACTGTCTGCCACCCACTGCATTTTGCTTGAGGTCTGTGGAGACAAAAATTGCTCTTTCCATTGGATGGTAACTGGGATGAGAAATTAAATGTCAGAAAATCTGTTCTAGAATAATACTGCTGAAAACTTGGGAGTCATCGAACATACGGATGCTCACCACTGTAAGAGGAATAACCTTTTGCTTAAGAAACACAAGAGTGCAAAAGACATGAAAACAAAAGCTCAGAGCTAGGGCTCACCCTTGGAGGACAAGCACTCACTGCAGAAGCTCCTGGATTTCCAGCAAGGTCTGATTAAGCATAAGGAAGTGCAAGCATGGATGGAGCATTTGGCAGCACTCCACGTTAGCCAGAAGAGACAGCCTCCATCTCAGGGCATCACCAGCTCTGTGGGGGCAAGGCTGATGCTGAGGGCTGCACAGCACACCCTGTGGCTGGAGAGGCACCGAGGCTGAACCTGACAACTCAGAAAAGATTTCTATTCAAAATTTTAAGCTGCTCCAAAAGACAACAGGCTGCTGTGCTTCTCCCTGAGAAACAGGAAGCTATTGCTGAGCTGTCTATAGTTTATAATAAAATTATTATTTTTTCCAGCAAAACTGAAGCCTTGCTGAAGGACCACACAGGCACCAGGATGCAACACAGACGGCAGGAAGTTGACTTGCAGGATTTTCCATGTGAAGAAATAGCTTGAGAGGGATGGGTGAGCTGAAAGTTTTACCTGAAAAACACCACTGGCTCTGTCCCTCCACAGCAGGCAGGCTTTGTGACTGCTGAGCAGATACCTCTGTGTCTCCACACCAGTCTCAACAGGCACCTCTCACTGCAGGAACACACAAAATCCCAGGATAGCTCTGGAGAACTCCACTCCAGAGAAGAAAGGCTAGTGCCTGGAGTGCTACACGGTGCCTGCCAATTGCATTCTGTGACAGGGAAAAACAGAGTGCTCTTGTTCATCAACCATTTTCCACTGCTAGCTTCAGCTTAGAGTAGCCCCTGTTGGCAAAATGCTCTAAAGATTGTATTGTCATTTTGGATCCTTCTGTTCCACAGGTCTCGCTGATTTGCTTTAAATGCCATCATCTGGCTAACTCTTCTTTCTGCATTCAAAATACTCAAAGCCTCTATCCTTACTCTAACTTTAGTTCTGGGATTTTGGTTTTGCTTTATCAGTAGACAAAATAAAAGATCCATTTTTGGATGAATCACCTACCTTACAAAAACTAGTGACCCACAGTTCAGGCTCTACATAAATGTCTTTGACGCACGATTACTCCTTACAGGAGAGGCTGTACCAGCCTCAAATCTACTGTAAAAAGATGAAAGGTTTGGGTCTCAGTTAAAGGCCTGTCACACTTCTTAGGCAAGAATCACCACTTCCCTGTGCAAAAAGGCTGTTGTATTTCCCAGCTATAACTGTAGGCTTTACTATTATTTAAAAGTGCAAGACTGTACACAAATGCCCAAACCATCGTTTGTGGAAAACCATGTGTGAGAAAACCAATCTTATCTGCTTGAACTGATAAGCACCTTGAAATGCGGTGACCTGGCTTACAGTGACTGCAGTCTATCACCACTGTTTATTTTCACTGATCATATTTAGCACTTGAGCTGAACATACTTACCAATGTTTCAGCAGTAGCCCCTGTGGATATGCGGCTCATTGTTTTGAAGATGAAGAGTTTAACAGTTCAAACTAGAACCCAGAGTACTCATCTCTCTACCTTCTTTAAAGAGGTGATGGCAGATGAGTGTATGGTCTATCCAGCATTGAAGAGCTTCAAATTTGCTTCCTCTTCTCCACCCAATATTTCTGGGTCACACACATTTTGAAAGAGAATGAAGTAGAAGCTCTAGTTAATTGGGTATTAAAATCAACATTACCAGCACGGGAGCAGGAGAGGGAAAAGAAATGCTGCTTCATGACTGAGCTCCAATGAGCTGCCTTCTGAGATACAAGCTGCCCTGCACTGGACATTGGCTTGCAATGATAAACCATTAAAATGTGCTACATAAGCAAAAAGGTGAATCTTATTCCCTCGTTATCAAAGGAATAAGCAAAAGGAAGGAAAAAGTGGCCGTGCAAAAATAACTTCTCTCCATTTCAATCCCACTGATTAGACCTACTAGCAACTGATGTTCATATAAAATTTCTGATTAGGGTAAATTATACAGGACAGTTTCTGAACAGCACATACATAATTTATGTGATATGTTTGAAGAAACTACATTAATAGTTCAGAGGAAATTGAACTTTATGTCTGGTAAGGACTCCTGCTAGAAAATGCATTTACAATAAAAAACCCTAAAGGCGCTAATAGTCAACTCTTCTATTTCATTATGAATACTTTTTAATACCTTTGCTGCCCATTTAAACATTTCAGCTTAGATTCATCTTACTTGTCTAGCAAAAAGCAGATGAACTGGAACAGTCTCAGTACACCCAGGCAATCTCAATTAGAGCAGTTAAACTCACTGCAACCTTCCTAAGGGGGAAAAAACAAGGCAGTTCATATCCTTGATACTGGTAGAACAGTGCATCAGTAACTTGTTGCCAATCTCATCAGGGATCCACTTGCACTAACAGGCCATGGGCAGTTCAGTACCAAGGAGCTGCTCAGTAAACAAACAAAAAAGGAGCTGTATTCCAGAGAAAAACCAGCTACACTGGCTGCAGTTACCAAATGCTGCTCAGCTAAAGAAACTCATTTTTGTTTAGGTAATACTCTACCACTACACATAAGGGAAAAAAAAAAAACAAACCCTTCATGATAATTAATAAACTGAGTGCTAAGCATAGTTAAAAAAAAATTTCCTTTTCCACCATAAGAGCTTTAGAGTATTGATCACATGATGCTACTTCAGTGCATCTGTATTCCCACAAGAATGGCAGAATTAGCAAATGGCTGATTTCTGCTACTAATAAAACACTTGTCTTTTCTGCCTCATTATCAGATAGCTGAAAAAGTAATTTTGCCTTAGGTTTGGTTTGGTTGGGGTTTGGGGGCTTTTTTCTTGGATTTTTTTTGGTTTTGTTTTGTTGGGTTTATATTAAGTTTGTTTTTTATTTTATTTTGGTTTTAAATAAAGTGAGGGAAGTTGTTACAATCACCATGAAGCAATTTGAAAGCTATCTCACATTTGTTCAAAAAATACATCCAAATTTTTTTAGCTAGTGCAGCAAAGCCAAAACATTTGGAAGATGCTTAAAAAAGGCTTTATCAAGAGAACTACAGTGCACACTCAGTAACACAACTCAGCTGTTCAAAGCATCTTTGATATCATGCACAGATATTTGTATCCATTTTATGGAAAATTTAAGGATGTTACATCCCTTAAAATCTTTAGAGAATAAACTGCAACAGAACATTTACATATTTAGAACTTTAGAACTGATCAGTCACTTAAAACAATACATCTTAGAAATAGTCCTAATAATGGCTAGAAATAGAAATAGTCCTAATAATGGCTAGAAAAACCAGCAAACAAGTTAAAAGACAGAGGCATAAAATCTCCATAAAAATGTTTTTATTCCTTATCAGCGGAGATCGGTTATGAAAAGAGGATCTATTGTGAGCTCTTAAACAAAAGAAACCAGCAATCCTCCTAATTATCAGAGACACCAGGATATCCTGTTCCAGCGAGAAGACAGCTATCAAACCCATCTCCTTGCCCTCTTGCAACACAGGCAAGTTAGTTTTCAGCAAGAGGCTAAACAAATTATGCTGACAAATGCTACTCCAAAGCAGCTGTCCAAGGGCCAGTGTTTTCCTGTTCCACATCAGTCTTCACCATCACCTTTCATTTTCTTTTTTTTCTTCTTCTTTTTCTCTGTATTCTGCAAACAAACAAATGTTGCCATGAACAAAACATAATGGAAGAGCAAAACAACACGTGTAGCTCGGCAACAGGGCTCACACCCAAAGCATCAGCCCAGCTGCCATGCTCGGCAGAGCACAGCCCAAGCCACGTCCGTGCTCAGTTGCTGAATGCCCAGGCTGCTCACAGGGGCTGGGAGGCTGTGCCACGCTGTCACAGCTCAGCACTGCCCTCAGCCCTGCAGCTGACACACACAAAGGGCACAAAATTAAACCCTGTGTCAAGAACAGGACTTCAGAACTGAGCAAAAAGTTGTGTTTGGTCCCATCTGCTCTACTGTTGCTAGAAGATATCAAATGAGCAGGTACAGCCTCTGCCCCCTACAAGTCCCAAAGTGGAGTCAGGTGCCCGTGGACTGGCACCAAGGGACACTCTTTCCACTAGAAAAGATGCAATGAGGTGGAAGACTAGAGCTGGGGGTGGGCAGAGGACAGGAGGGGAATGGAGTCATTGCAGTCACAAACTTTCCAGATCTTATTTCGTAATGCAAATCTTCTTGGACATTACAGTGATGGATATCACAAAATAAAGTTGCTAGAGCAAAACTATTTAGATGCCATGGATTATACATATAAGAATTTCTCCCCACCCCTCATTCTACATTTTGGAGAGAACACATTCCCAAAAAGGATCAGGTATCTGTGCCTTTCTGTCTCACCTCAACTGTGGGACTGGTGGGGAGTTCCTCACTTAGTACTGCTTCTTCTTCACCTTGCTTTTCCTTATCCTTTTTCTTTTTCTTCTTTTTGACAGGTTCACCATCTTCTAAAGCTGTCCCTTCTGTACCACAGCAGGGCAAAAATGAAAGGCAGGTTGTGAGTTATTATGACTGCAAAAGGAAAAACTGTGAGACGTCAGAGGATGCAGTGACTCCTATTTACCCTCTGCCTTGCCCCTACCTGCAGAACTACTCCCTGCTATAATCAAAATATACACCTACTCAAGTGACAGTGTCCAGACAGCACTATATTCATGTCTCTTGGTGAATTCTCATCATACTGTTCCTATATGCTGCTCCCAGAGTTTAAAACAAGCTTGCATGTTTTCATTTGTTTGCCAAATTACCTTCAAGTACTCCATCGAAAAAGAGACCGTTCACAGTTTGGCAAATATTTTTACACAGGAACAGTAAAAGGACTCTAAATCCCCCCTTAGAAACACATTTGGCCAGCAGTAGCTTGTTCACAACTGATTTCTCTATCTTGATGTTGGAAATTCGTTAATAAGCACACCAGTTTTCTTTATTGTTTAGACTGGCAAACACAAAGATCTCAATGCAACTTCAAGCATTTAATGCAGAAACACTCTCCTATCCTGGATGACAGGAATTATTTATAATATTATTTATTTAAATTGAGAGGAATGTCAACCCAGGGAAAGATTTACTAATGACCTTACAGTTACTTTTCAGAACTATTCATCAACAGCTGCCCTATCTAATCACAGTGGTAATGGAACTGTGATTTACCACTCACTTCCTAGAATACATCCCACAGTCTCAGGAATCTCGAGGTAAAGAAACCAAGCAGAAATCATTACTAAGCTGACAGCCTATGCAGCAGCCAGGCTGTTACTGGAGCATACCCAAGTTAAATTTATTTGCACAGCTGAGTTGGTGCTGGATACCAAGTTTCACACAGGACTCATGACTAAGTTCCTGAGGTAGCAACCACTGTCCTTCAGCAGCTACAAAACTGATGCTGAACCCAGTGGTGTTTGTGGTATGTATGGTTGCTACTGGAGGTATGACTCAAGACGTCATTTTCTCACCATGTGTCCCCCAGGAAAGAATCAATTCCATTTTCAAGAACACTCACTCACCACTTGAACACTCACTCACCACTTACAAAAAGAACAAGCTCAATTACAAAAAAAAGACCCAAAACCACATAACCTCCTAACATCTTGAATGTACTTCGTCACAAGTTTAGTTCCTCGAGCCAGAAGAAAGATTGTATGAGTCAAAAACACACTTCAAACTCTAACATTAGCTTCAGATAAAAAAAGTTGGCTTCAGGGTAAAAAATTTCTAGACATGTCTATAGAAGAATACAGCCAGCTAACACATGCAGTTTTCTGATATTAAAAAACATACCAGAAGCAAAACAGCAAAAGATTCTAGATTAAAAACTTGGTAAATATAACTTGGAGTGGATTCTGCCATACACAAAATTCACAGTGAACAGTGTGCTAGCATAAGGCATTCAAAACAGGTATAAAAGTAAGTGTCCTCACCTCCCTATGTGTAACATAGGGAAATAAAAAGTAGCTGAAAAATAAGTATAAACTATGTGAAAGCCACGCAGTATAACAGGAGCATACACATCATATTTTGCTATGCTACATGTTTTTACTCAGCTGGATTGGTAAGATATGCATTTCCAAGAAAAATGTTGGGTGGTAACCTTGAAAAAATAATTTCTTGTTATTACCCTACATGTCATCAAGTCTGACCCAGCAGGCAGTGGAACCTGTCACAATTTACAGTGCAGATGATGCACTGGGCACTCACAGGCACTGTGACTTCTCACAGCAAGCAGCAGAGCCCTCCCTGAAGATTTCAGCTGCTGCCTTCTAGCAAAGCTCATCAAAGGAGGATAAAGGCTCCAGGGGTGCTGGCCTTTTCCCTCTAGGTGCAATAGTTCTAAGTCAGTCAAGGCCAGTGGGGGGTTCTTTGTGATACACAGCAGCTGACAAGGAAACCAATAGCTCTGACTCAGGCACAAAGGCACAAAAAGCAGCAGCACCCTGAAGAGCAGTTTGACTGATGGCCCTGTGAGTGCTGGACACCACCAGCAGTGTTCCACTCACCCATCTTCCACCATTTTTGTCTGAGCTTTCACATACAAGCCTGATGTCCTCTCCCTTCTCCAGATAATGTTCCACATGTACAGAATGATGTCACACTGCCTATCAGTAAAGATACCCTGTCACAAGCTGCTGCTATTGTATCTTGCTGGGTTCACTCCATTAATTTAAGCTATTTCTCTTTTCAAGAGATACCTTCCCAAGTCACTCACTGCTACTATATCCTGATGCTAAATGCAAGCTGAAGGCTTCCCTGGGGGCACTGGCTAGCCCTGCTGGTGGGATGCATTCTGTTTGGCCACATCCAACTTCTGAGACCAGTCTCAAAAACACCTGCCCTATTTCCCTTCACCAACATGAAAACAGGTTTTAACAGACAGCTCCTGAAGTGGATTATAACTTGTTCCAGGCACTAATCCTTCCACTTGGTTTCTTGACAGGTATAAAAGGTGAATATGGTTTGAAGTCACACCTCAACCCCCAACCCCCTGCCAGTTCCCACTCAAAGTACTGCCATTCATGCACCCCAAACAGGGAGACAGAAAACACCACACATCTCATCTTGCAGCTCATCATTTACACTTCAGGCTGGCATGCAAAATACTGTCTCAATTTACAACAGATATTAAATGAAATGGTTTGACCAAAACTTTTTAGTGGCAGCTTCCCAGCTCTTTCCTGTCCTTTACCTTCCTCTTGTAATACAAACCAACCAAAAATTTCTGGCTGAAGAATGCCTTTTTTTTCTGGGACTACTTTTCCACCACCCCCATTTTTTATGCAGCTGCACGAACAGCATGGGGAAGGAGGGGGCAGAGACTTCTTTCACAAAACACTGCCTGGGTGTGTTATCTCTGACCAGGCAAAAGCTGAATACAGCACTGCAGCAAAAAACAACAGAGCCAAGAACAGCAGACATTAAAGACTTATATGCATATTCAAGTGCAACATAAACCTTAATGCTGGAACCTCCTCTGCACTCTTCTGTGTATTATGTGACTTTGCTGAACTCCTCACTCCTCTAGGACCACCAAGCCCCCACTAGCACACTATGCAATCACAGAAATCATGCTGGAAAACAGCAAGGCTATGGTCTGCCTAGCAGGTGTCAGGGAAATCCATGTACCAAAATATAATTTGCAAGCATGAGGCAATGCTGTTTTCAAGGGTACAAGAGTACAGGCTGAAGGGATTAATTCTGCTTAGAGGTGACATAAGATAAATAAACTCTCTGGAAGCATTTATTCTATAGAATGAAGCAACTGGCACAGTTAGCACTAATGCCCAGGTAGTCAAATAAATTGACCCAGTTGATACAAAAAAAAAATGGGAAAAAGCAGGAGCTATTAACCATACATTTAAAGAATGACCCATCTTTTAAGGAAGAAAAGCAACACATCTGAAGTCTGCACTTCAGGTTTGGGGAAATTTGAAAAACAACCAGCCAAGCAGCACAAATTTCAGTTGTCCACAAGTATTCTGGACACTACCACAAGCTCAAGGACACCTGCTAAGCTCCACTCAATCCCCAAATCTGGAAATAAAGTAAATGAAGCAAACACAAGCAGGTTTGTGTACAAAAAGCACCAACCATTGAATAATATAACTATGAACAGAAATATCCTCCTCAAACTACAAAAGAGCAGGCCAGAAGTCAATGTAATATTTCACCTGCAATGAGCTCCTGCCTGTGAGATGTCAACACTTGCTTCGACAATGCAAGGGAAGCCCAAGGGAACAATTCTGGCTATAGCAAGGGAAGTTAGTTCAAAAGCAGTAGCTGTGAGAACACCCACATTCTCCAAAAGCAAATGGGCAAAGTTCAAGCCTCCAAAGTACTCATGTCCTTTTCTCATTATGTTAAGTATAAGAGAACAAGCTGAGGCACAGATCTCAACTTCACAGCACAAAGGATTCTCCTTCCCTCCAGTCTACCTACTTCTCAGCTATGTTTAGGCTCCTGCAAGTTGCTCCCTCCATGCCCACAGACACCATGAACTAAGTGGTGTCTGGAATGATCACGCCTCCCCCATCACCTGAGCATGAAGAGGTGTTGAACCAGAATATCTGCACTCTGATCCCCTAGAACAGAGCAGCAGAGAAGCAGGAAGGGAAGGCTCTGACAGCCCTCACCGGCTGCAGGCATGGGTAGTTGGCAAAACATGTGAGTAGTTCATGTTCAGATCTGGCTCTGGATCTCACAGAAGGGACTTTAAGTCATCTTCTTTTTCCCCATTTTTCCCCTCCCAAGTTACACACTGATGAGGTGAGAACAGAATGTTTCTTAAAATGAACCATAACGTTAAACTAGATTATTTTGCAGGCATAGTTCAAAATCTTTCTTCACACAATAACTTATCAGAGAAGCAAAGAACAACTGTGGCCATAGTTCAGTTTTAGCTCCCCAGAGAATAACAATTGTTCGTGTATTACGTAAATTCAGACGGAAATTTCCAAGTGTCATTTCACATCAAATTCTGACCTTTTTATATGTTGAAACATACCAGAAAACAGAATTCTAGACAGAATGAAATAGTATTCCTGAAAGAAATAGGGCAAGTTCTGGTTTTACAGAGAGCAGTTTTTCTGTCCTCAAGGTACTAAATACAAACCTGCTGAGCAAGAAACTCTGCAAGAATATGAGTAGAGTTTTGTTTTTTAAGGGCTCTTATATATTTACAACTGCTTGTAAATTGACTGCAGTCTGGTGTCAGTCTATAAAGGATCATTACTTTTTTTAAGCACACTGTCATTCCCGAGGAGAATACCCAGGTACTGTGGCTGGCTGTAAATGCTAAGCCAAACTGCATGATGCAGTGACATGGCAGCACCACAGGCACAGCAACCAACCTTTCATCTCTGCTCTGAACTTCTTTGCTTTCACTGCAACCTCTGTGTCTTGTTCATCCACCTCCTGAATTTTGCGCTTCTTGGACACAACAGGAAGTGTGGAGTCACCAGAGGGGTCAAAAACTTTTACTTCACTGTAATGAAGAAAAAAAGTCAGTTTATGTATTAAGAAGAGCAAACCTCAGATAAGACCCTGCAGTTTAACATAAACTTTCCACCACGACCTACCAAGAATATCTGAAAATCAATCTTGCTCAGCTAACAAAACATCTACAGGTAGTGAGGCCCTCCCTCCAATACACAGTGCCTTTATCAGTAATCATGACTAGGGAAGAGATACCCTACGAAGCACAGTCTGATCTGATAAGAAAATACCAGTTAACTAAGAGTTTGATCGTGGTTTATACCTGTCCAAGGCTCTACAGAGCACTCGAATTAATTACCCATGACATTGATTTCTCTGATGCTGAAAGCCTATCCAGCATAGCCATATGATGACAAGCACACAGCTCCCCACCATTTGGTCTATTATTGTGTTGTATTTGGTATATAACCCTATAATTGTACCCTTGGGGTAATAATACATACACACACACAGAGCATTAGAAGCAGCTTTACTTCTGCTTTTTCTACACTGCCTCTCCACCATTACACTGAGAGGGCAGACTCACCAGGCAGGGTAATGTTATGGCTTATTGCTGTACCACCCGTATCACCGAATTTATGGCACATTCAAATATCTAATCTGTGTCTGAAACTGCCTCTTCTCAGTTCTTGCATGCTCCTTTGTTCAGTCCCAAACTCCTCTACAGACTGTAGAAACCTGAAATCCAGTGCTCTTTAACTGGAACTTGTAAGGGGCAACTGAATCATCAAATAGCAGTGAAGCAGTTCTTATTTGGAACAGAATTCCTACTGAAGAAAAAAGGAGTTTTAAAACACTAAGTCTAAAATATTTCCTCCCCAGCCACATAATGAACACCTGAACTTTTCTAAAATAGGAATCTGAAGCAGCTACCTTGCACAGGTTATAAAAGCAACTGAGGCTGAGTGACTGGGCTGGGAAGCATGTGGTAATGCCAGCAGATAGAACCATCACCTCATCCTCTAAACATGGGAAATTATTCTTATAGGTATTAACACTGCATATTGGTTTAAAAAAATTGATTATGCAGCCTTTTCCAAAAGGTGGACTCTGCTCCTGTTAAATCCAAGTGAGCTCACTCGCTTCCTTATCATCGTCATAATACTGCTAATTAAAAACAAAACCCAAAACCAAAACAAACCCATAAAACCATAAATAAGACAAACATAGCATCTCTTGCGTATTTTTTGGAAAGCATACAGAAACGTTTCTCTTGAACCTCATCTCTAAAAATTACCTCACATTTAACTTTGATACATTACATTGATTTAGCTAATTCATACAAAATGCGTTGTTCCATACCAGGCTAACATTCTTGCCCACCTCCTGTTTCAGCCCTTCTAACGTGCCCATACAGCAGTACTGCCATTTTTGTACTACAAGGACAATTTGACAGGTACTGAGTTAGTTTCCCTTTTAGGCAGCCAGACTTTGCCAAACAGCCAGGAAGTGTCTTCAGTTCTCCCCAAGCCTAGACATGTTTGCAAAGCATGTCTAACAGCAGAAACATGTCCTGGCAGGAGTTCATGATTCTTCATTTCGAGAGGTCAAACCCCAGCATCTATTCTATCTCTTTAACAACCTCCTCCCTCAACTCCTGCCTCCTGACACGTCCTGATGCTACATTTATTGACTGACACTGTCTGCAAAAGCTGCTCCAGGAATCACAGCCGTCACTACACTTGGAAATGCCTGGCATATGGAAATAAAAGTTACAGCTAGACTCAAGAAAGATGTTTGGGGGCTACAGATGGGTGCAACAGTGCTAATTTTTCCTCACACAATGAGCACTGAGCCCTGGTTTGGCTGAGCTCTTGCCCTCTCTACACTAAAGGCTCAGCAAAATAAGCAGGCCAAGCTAAGCAAGAAGCCTGCAACCAAAGTAAGCAATAAACCCAGATGTCACAGCACAGACTAATAATAACTTGTTCAAATCCTCAGACGTTCAGCTGCCCCAGTTGCAATTCACAGTGTCACTTTAGGCATCAGAAACTGTTCTAAACAGTGTCCAGAGTACATAAAGACCTTATCTATTGCTTAAGACATGTTACTTGTTACATACAAGACTTGAACAAGGAGATTAAGCTTTGCTCAGAACAAGTGGTACCTGTTTTTTTCCTTTTTTAAAGAATAAGATGGCCAAGTAGGTCTCTAGGACAGCTTCCATGTCAAAGAAATGAATTCAAATTCTGATCTTCATTCATTTAATTCATAAATAAAGTTGCTATATATTAACACCCTGCTTTTTGGCGTGCTGCTGGTAGCAGCTAAAGTACTTGCTATCTGATGATGTCAGTAATTTACTATTAGAAAATTTGGGAAAAAGGAAATTCTTATTAGTGACAGAACTTATTATCAATGTTTAAAAAACATAGAAAATGTTTTCAGAATCTTAAGTCAACTCAACCCACAACCAGAAAGCTTTTCAGAAATAAAAACATGGAGTTATTTTTACTCAGTCAAACTGAAAGGAGAAACTATTCACCTCTTGTTTTGATACTTGTCTGTCTTGGCCAAGGCTTTTCCAGTGCCACTTATTCTTCTTATCTACAAGAAAAATTTAGATATGAAAACCAAATTATTCATAATGAAAAGAATTCACAACACAAGTTATTCAGCTCTTGAATCAAAAATGGAAAGACAGACATATATTATGGGTCAAGCTCTTGTGTACCTGCTCCAGTTTTACACCTGAGTGTAGAGTAGTGGGAGTGTAACTGAGGTGGGGAAGGCTGAGGTGAGAATGGCCTTCCTAATGCTGCCCTTCAAGAGCCCAATTCAAATAAAGGCCATCTACTACTGCGTCAAATACATGACAGTCACATGACCTAACATCATACCTCCAAATTCCCAAAAGCAGCTCAAATTTGTGCATTTTTCCTTTGGCAAGAATAACTGCATTCAGGACAGGTATCACCCTATAGCTGAGATAAAGCCAACCTTAAAGCCACAATACAGGCCCCAAACTAAATTAAATGTGTACTTGTCGGGTGATTGGTTTGTCTTTTGGGGTTAGCATGTCTCCTTGCCCTGTTCCAATGGGAAGATTCACCTCCCATGAAGAGTGGGCAGGTTCTTCTGGACTTTTCTGTTCCACTGATGCCAGTACTAAAGCACTGGCATCAGATCTAACTTGGAAGGCTGAACCTGTCATTCAGAAGATCACATGCAGCAGGCATGCCACCTAAAAGAGGAAAGGGTCCCTATGTTCTCCCAGCACACTGTGCTGATGGCAACATGGAACAGCAGGTGTGGAGAGCCAGGATATGCACCAGGTGGTAGGAGGGCTATGCAGCAATTTGCAGAATAACATCTTGCTTTAGCTACAGAGAAAGCTCCCTAAGACTAAGCACCACCAGATTCTGTCCAGATTCTGGGGAAGCAGGGTGGGAATTGTGAGGCAGGGAGAAAGCACAAATACTCCCACAGTAAAGAGGAAAAACTATGAAGTATTAAGCTTATTCTTGCAATTCAAAGAGATGTAGGGAACGTAAAGGTATGATCTTATTCATTTTGCTCACTAAGATTTTTCAGTATAAAGTAAATAAGACAGCCCTGTAAACAAGAACAGGTGACACAGAAATGCCTGCAGCCAACTTACAGATCTGACCACTCCAGTGAAAGCTAGGAGGAGCAACAGGGTAAGAGTGACATCCTACTGAGTGAGAAGAGTCAAAAGCAGAGTCAGAAAATCATACCCTGAACAAGAATGACAGCTTCATGCAGCTCTCTGCAAAACTTACCCCTCTCTCTTCCAAAAGCCTCAGTCTCGTCTCTACTTTTAGTCTGTTCTCAGCTCCCATTTCAGCACTGGTGTTCTCTCCAAGGGCATCATAACGAATAGTCAAGGCAGTCTTTGCTGCCAGCATTCGAGAAATCTGGAAAAGCCAAAAATAATATTAAATGCTAAGACTTAACATAAGGCAGTGATTCACTCTGATCTGGAAACCATACCCACATGCAAAAGAACAAAGTAACCATTTACTAGCAGTGTTTAGTCCAAAAAATAATTACTGTCTCATTTTTTCAACACTGAAATACTGTTAATGTAGCATCTTTTTTCCTTGATAAATAGAGGGAAACATCTGAGACAGCAAGTCATATACATACCCTACTCTACCCCAACCTTTACATCAGGTTAGTCTGAGGTGTAATTTCCAGCTCTCTCCACAATTCAAACATATATTCACCCACCTGCATTATGAAAGACTAAGCTTTAAGACCAAGCTATAAGTCACTTTGGCACAAAAAGAGTCCAATTTTCAAGCAAGACTAAAGCCTTTAACACCTTAGTTTACTATCACATACAAGCGGAAACACACCCCTTGAGAAAGCCAGCATTACACCCTAACTCAGCAGGAATACACCTGCTATTGCTCAGGTATGTCAAATGGACAATCCCATTCACTTTTTTTGAACAGAAATCAATGATATTCAAAGATGTGGATATCTTGGATACCACTTGAAGGACAGTGGTATTTTCCATGTAATCACAAAGCAGTAAAGCAAGCCATGGGAAGAGCCTCACTGTGAAACTCAAGATATTTTAATGCCCTGGAAAAAGCCAAGCTAGTAAAGAACTATGCAACTCACCTTTCCTTTATTTTTGGCATTGCTTTGTCCTACCAGGGAGGCATGATAGATAAGGCCAAACTTAGGTGTGTCCCTTTTAGTCTTCAGTGCTCTGAAGAGTGCCTTCTCAGCACCCAGCAACTGAACCGTTGAAGCTGGATGTTTTGCCAGATTCAGGAGGGAACCTAGAAAGAGGTGACACAGCACAAGTCATTTGTCAGAGGAGCAGCTAGGCTAGATTCCTGCTTTTGAATAGTGTAAAAAGTTCATGTTTTTATGAGGGCTGTTTCCCATTTGTTTCCTGAAGGACAGGTAAACCATTTCAGTATTTCATGGCTCAACTGCCTTGGTTTGATTTGAGCATCAGGAAAGAAGGCTGACTCAATAAAACATACTCCACCCTGACAGTCTGACAGCAAGAACATTTCATTACTGGACTGCAGCACAGATAACCGAAATGAGGCTGCTACCTTGAGCCAGTCTGACTATAAACGCCCAGTGTTGGTTTTTTACCTCAGATGTGACTGAACTATCAGCAGGAGGCTCAGTAAGTGTCTCAGAAGAGGTAGTGACTTAAGTTGCCCTCATATTCCAAAAAGGAATTCAGGCCAACTGAGATCTTTGTCATCACAGACTACTACCAAGCTCATGCTGGTATTGTCAAGATTCCTGAAGTGCTGCCTTTGCCCCATTTACCACGGTATGTTCACCAGGCCTTACATAATGCCTTCAGCTGACCAGCTCCTCAGAGAAAATCTCTGATGAGGTCACCTAACATTTATTTTTGTTGATCACTGAAACCCACCTGCATGAGCAATGAGCCTTGCTCCCACCAGTTCTCCCACCATGACAGTGAGATTGGGAGCAATGGCCATCATTCTGTTCTTCAGGTAGTCATAGAGCTGTGTCCGATACTCAGAGATTTCGATCACCTGGCACAGAGAGAGTTTGGTCACAGGAGTCACCATCAGCCAACCAAAATATAGTAACAGATAAATACACTGACACGAGGAAGTGCTGAGAATTTCATTGTAGGAGACTAACAAATTGCAAAATGCAAACAGCCAAGAGTTACGAGGAAGCTTTATATAGGGCATATTCCCAGAGCAGAGCTACAGCCACAAAGTATATTGGATCTGTTCTGCTTACTCCCTTATGCAACTTATTTTCTCAGCAAAACTCCTGATAAAGGAGATGACAACATGCCAAAGACAGTGAAGCAGAACAAAAATACTTAGTAAGGCCATTTTCTTTAGGACAAAACCCTGGAATATTCAATTTTTACATAAATCTTTGCCACCATTCTCTTGAAATGGGATCCATGCTCTTTACTGGTTCCATACAAATACACACAATGAGAATGCACATAAAAAAGCAGCCTGGTCTAGACCAAGAACAGGAACTCCTAATCCTGCCACTCCCTGGTAAAGTCACAAAGGCACAACTGAAGTCAGAGGGTGTTTGCGCACTCACAGCCCAGACAAGAGCCGGGTAGAACTCTTAATTCTTTTGGGGCTTCAGCAGTCCATTTTTAACCCAGGGTTTATCACCTAGCTTCCACAGTGACAGATTAAAAAGAGGCTATACAATGCTATTATCTCAAATACTGAAAAGTACAATGATACCAAAATTCCTCCCGAAAGTAAGACTGCCACTTTCAGAAGGCCTTGTGCAGACATCAACAGAGATGGCTCAGATGAGGTAGTGACTGTGCACCCTCATGTCTGAACATCAGGAGAGCAACAATACAGGAATCATCACTGCCATCACAAGTCTGCTAGCACTGCCCTGGGAAAAGCTCTTCTTGGCAGAAGTGGCTCTGAAACAGCTAAAATAGAGTCCTACTCCTATCCATCCATGTGTACACACCTGATCACAGAGATGGATTATGTTGTTTATGTCTTCTTCTGATACTTCTGTCCCCATGGAAATCTCTGCGGCAGCCTTCACATCCTCCTCAATCTCCTCTGGTAGGATGTCAGAAACATCAGAGGAAGCAAAATTGCTTCTGTCTCCTGTGGGGGACAGATGAAAGCATGTTTGTGCTGGGGGTGAGATGAACTAGTAAAAAAAGCACAGAAACAGATGAAGATAAAAGGCCAAAATAAAAACAGTGAGTCAAGTCTGCCATCACACTATTCCAAATTCCTAAAATATATGTCAGTGTTCTGACTTCATGTTTATACCAAATAGGAATGGTTGGAAATATTAAATTTGAAACTTAAAAAAAACCAAAAAAACCCATAAACCCCACACTGCATACTTCACCTTTTCAGTAGCTAGTTGCTGCAAAATTTTCAGTGACAGTATTACAAGAAAAGAATTCCAGGAAGCAGTCAATTACCACTATCTATTTAATTGCTTCTACAACTGGGGAAAAAATAAGCTCCCTTAAAACCACAAGTCTCTCTTTGGACTGCAAATTTCATTATTACAAAAAACCAACCACACAAAAAAAAAAAAAATCATCAGTACAAAGCACATGAGCCCAAGAAGCGAGGCAAGGGTCAAAAAAGTTGCTTATGAGCAGTTCTAGTAGCTGCCGTCTTCAAGAACATCCAGAGACAGGCAACACTTCTCTTTACATCAGTGTTTTAGGAGCTAATTTCCAAACTGATCTGCTGACTAATTGTGATTCTAAGATGTGCTGGTGGTCCACAAAGGACTGGTTGGTGATGTGGCATTAGCTTTCACTTGAGCATCCACACGGCAAATTGCAACATCCACATGCAAACATACCCTCCTTTTCTGCTGGCTGAAGGCAGCATTGCTGCTGAGCAGTGAGTGGGTCTCAGAGCAGGGCTGTGCTCACTGGCACGGCCCAGGCTCGGCTGTGCTCACTACTCACCGACTTTCCGCACGCATTTGCAGTACGCGAGGTTGTCTGTGATGATTTTGCCCAGCTCAGGGAAGTGCCAACCGTACCATTCCCGACAGCGCATGATGTAGTTATTCAGTTCTTTGTCCAAGTCATCAAGAAGCGCTGAAAGAAAGAAGGATGGAGTTCTTTTTCTAAAAAGGGCAACCTAAAAATGTGGTACTCTCAAACCAACTAATTTAAATAGGGTAAAGGGGGATTACGTGAAGTATTTCACTCCATAAACACTGGAATAAACCAAACTGCAGTACACTAGAAGTCTTTACTTTTCAGAGGACTGCATAATACCAGGCATATACTATAGAAATGTTAGAATTCCACTGAGTGTGGGCTCAAAGTTTTATCACTGGGAGTGTCTTGGACAAACTCCCTAAGAGCTGCAAAGCACACTGCCCTAGAAGGAGTGCAGCAGCCAGTTATCCCTCCTCTTAGTCAGCCAAAGTGCTACACACAAGGTTGATGTAAAATGTACTCATCCAATTAACTTTGAGGAAAATTGTTTTAATGGCAACAAACTGATCTGGTATTCCATTACTTGATTTACAAGCGCAAGGCTTTTAGTTGCTGTTATAATATAAATACACCAAATACAAAGCCAACGGGCTCACCTTTTACTAGATATGACAAATAACCAGATTTATAGTTTATTAGAGTAGAGCACCTACAGCATATATTGCTCGAGGGCCCTGAGGCTAAAGTATTTCCTGCTAATGCAATACCAACATTCCCATCTGTTGTCTCAGTGGTAGTGACGAAGGAACTGAATTACATCATTAATTTCAGTTTAAATATGTTTCATCATTGGCAACAGTCTGGGAATTAATATTCCAAACAGGATTCCTCACCACTGCTTCACAGCAAGCGTGCAGATTATGACACGTGTGTCTTCAAGGAAAAATGAGGAATGGGCTTTCCTAGGTGGTTTAACAATTTCAGTCTGTTTTCCATTTAGGAAGCAAGGAGACAAAATGCAGCATTACACACTGCGGTGTGTTTTACACACCTAACGTAGAAGTCAATTTCTACCTTGCCCTCTATGCAAGACACCACCTAAATGATGGGCCAGAAAACACTAGCCTGTGGGGCCCATTCTCCCAGCACCACTCAGAAAGGAGGCATGTTGGGAAGGAAAGCCCTCAGAGGACTGAACTAACACTGCCTGTAAGTTCAGCTGATTTCCATGCTAAGAAAAAGTGCACACCAGTTTATTGTATCATCCTAAAAACGTTCCTGCTTGTGGAAAACCCTATTGAGAAAACACACTTTATGCTTAGCTGAACGTCGGTGCCCAATTTACCAAGATTTCCTAAGAGGAATTTGACAGCAATACTTCTCTTTAGCCAATGTAAAGAAGTCAGCTATCCTAAGCCAAATGCATTAATAATTTAAGCTCTAAATATACTTACAAATTGCCTGGATAATCATGGTATCTACTTTGTCTGGGCTGAATTTCAGCTTGTATCGGGAAAGGCTGAGGAGACACAAACAGTTTTATCAGCATCCTGACATCCTGTTGCAGAATATGCCCCACCTGTTACTTTTTAACACCAACACAGTTGTCCTCAGGTTCATTGAAACCAAGCTCAGTTCTGTGCCACTGACTATGCTCAGCTATGGCTAGAAGCCACACTGGCACAAACTTCACAACAGCCCTGACTTGTGTCCCTCCCATATCCTGTGACCAGGGTAAAAGGGAAAGTTCAGGTTATTTGTACCACCTGCAGCAGACTGAACACAAGTGCTGTGGCAGGAAATTAATTGGCTTTTGGTTTTTCTGCATGGTTCCCCACAAAATGTATTTGTCAACAGCACCTCCAGTTGGGCAGCAGCTTGGAGGCAATCCATAAAACTGCACCTCCCTAGCAACAAATACCAGCAATGCTAACGTGAAGCAACAAAAGAAACTTCCTGGAACAGATTCTCACTGTCTGAGAAAGTCCATTACCATCTGGCTTTAATGTTATGTTAACAATTTCTCTGTATGCCACAGCGAAAGACACTTGGTATCACTGAGCATTTGCATCTTAAAAGTCCTTTTTCAATATTAATGCCCATTTTCTAAGCAAACACACTTTTAAGGAATTAGCTACAGCAAAGTATTTCTCTAACTTGCCAATGGCTTGTGATAGGACAAGGTCATATTAGAATATGGATTAAAAAGTTACTCACTAATGGATGTTTGATCCCATAGTGATCCAACAACTTAGTATTTAACTACCACAGCACTAAGCCTAAAAAAGCAGCAAGAACAAGGTGGGAAAAACAACCCTGCCTTTAATATTTGCATCATCTATTATATGGGTATTTATTCTGGCACAAATCATCAAATTGTGGTCTCCACCTTGTCTCTTAGTGGCAATGGAGCTTTAAATTACTCCCTTGACTGCTCCAGACACACTCCAGATGAAATCCTGAAGTACGTTACATGAAAAGAAAAGCTACCAGCTTCCACTTTGGGTGAAGACAAAGCCTTTCTCTAAAGCATGGGTGCAAACTGGACTTCAAGCAGCACAACACAGCCAGGGACACAGGAGTGGGGCAGACACAGGCTGAAACAGAGCTGTTGCATGAACTGACCTGTGTGCCAGACCCAGGCACATAGCTGCCATCTCTCGAGAAGGGAGGCCTGTTATGAGCCCTTCAACCTGTGAGCGAATTCCTCTCATCAGCTCTGTAACCATTGGGCTGTGTATACAACTCAAATTCAGCTTCTCCTGCAGTGTGGAAATCAATGGTCCAAAGTCAGGCACAACATAACATTCCTCTGAAGTCCTTCCAGCAGCCTTACATCATTTTAACCAGTTTCCCCACTGCAACCCCATGATCACACAAGTTTCATCCACTTTTGATGCTCAAGGTAGTGACACCCCCAGTTGCCATGAAGAGCAGATTTATAACTAAAGCGCTATCTGCTATGTAGAACATTCAATTTAAGATTCAAGATTTTGAAGTTTACTAGAAACAGTTTGGCCACAGAAAGAAAATTTAGCGGGTAGAAGGTTGGGGGCTTCGTGTCTTTTCCAGAGAATGAGACAATAATTATTTCAAAGTCCTTGCTAGCACTCACTTTAACATTACACCCTCATTTTGCAGCCTACAGTCTCCTGAGATAGCATGGGGAGGTTGTCAGAAGAAAGTTCAGTGGAACAGAGAGCAATCAGACATGACATGGGAAACTGACACCAAGGAGACAGTGGAAAAGGCAGTCCCCACCCCCAGTGAACCTTCTTTTTCCTCTGGCAGGCAAGGACCAAGGGGTGTGCACAGCTGCCTGCCCACTGAGGAAGGCACAACAATGCCCCTCCCAACAAGACAATAAATCATCACCCTACTATTGCTGAATCTGTTAGTGAGGATTATGTGTCTGCCTGGCTTGGGTTTTTTGGTTGGTTCCTTCCACCATTCTTTTTCTGGATCGGATCATTAGGAAAATCAATTTTTTAACTTGCTGGGTTTATAACCAACATTCAAGAGAGAAATCAAGCAAACCTGAACACCTCAGTGCATTCTTACCATATCACTCACCTGTGTACACAAGACAACATCTTCCCTACACATAACATAGACTGAACTCTCCTCTATGCTCTTAACACAGCACTGGCGGCATAATCCATTGCCAGTAACTGAAAAATCTCTGGAATCTGACTATAGCGTTTCAGTAGCATGGGACAAAAGGATAAACAGCAAAATCAGTTTATCACCTTTATGACTCCTCCAAGTTTGGCATCTGCCACAGCCAACTGTTCATGGGCATCTTTTGCCACTATCTTCTTGAGAATTTTCTTCAAGTTCTTGCTGAGCTTGCCTTCTACAAGAGCTGTGGATGCTGTATAAAACAAAAAGACCAAAGACAGTTTCTTTCCCCTCCTAAAATCTGTAAAAATATTACTCCTAAGTTTATGTATTTATTTTAACTGTCCACAGTAGCTCTAGTCTGAGCTGCAATACTACTTCACCATGCAATAGCTAAAAATCAAAACAGAAGAAAATTATATACTTCTTCCTCTGAAGGCCTAGATCAGAAACCCTTTTCCCAGTTGCCTCTCCTTTCTCCATATGCTTTCAGTTCTATTTTTGCCAATTTTGTTTAAGGATCTCTACAAACAGTATGCCATATGCTTTAGACACATGTTTAACATTTCCAACGGCAAGGTTATATGGGATTATTTTGTGTATCATTTAATTAACTAACCATTTGCCAGGTCCCTTAGGCAGCAGCCATGATATCCTAAATTGAGTAATGGCTTATTTGCATTCTCTGGTGGTGATAATGCACAATCTAAAGCCCCAGGAATGATGCCAAACTGGACAGTCAGACAGACCTTTTTAATACCGCAGGCAGACAGGAGAATCTTTAAAGGATGTTCTTCATTCTCAAATATTAATAGATCTGTAAAAGCTTTACAATCCCACACAATGTATTTTAAGCAGGCACTTATACAACTCTCTTTAAGGGTCAGCTCTGTGCTCAACTCAACTTCTGTAATTGATACATATTCATCACAGTAACAGAGGAGCAGCCAGTGATTTTTGGTTTCCAGAACCTATGGACATGTAAGAGTAAAATCAAAGTGCTGTGCTGAGTTTCCTCTCAACCCTTCTGCAATGCAGATAATTTTCCACCTGCAACCTGGGCAATAGCATCTAACCCCCTTGAAACAGCCACATACATAGCCTTCCCTTCAAAATAAACAGGCCATAAGTAGTCTGAATGTCTCCATTTCACAGATAAGTCAACTTGAAACAAAGCAGTAGGTTTTGGATGGTTTTGGCTTTTTTTTTAATCAGCCTAACTATACATGAACTGAATCCAAACCTATGCAAAAGCAACATAATCCAAAAAATATGCCATGGAGAGGGACATACAAGAGTTTCAGTCTCAGCTCTTTTACTTGCATCTCATGTTTGATGGTTGTGTCTCCATTCTTGCTTCTTTGCTTCCTCTACAAGCTATCCCTACCACATCAGAATATGAAGAACTCTTTAATTAAAAATGTAACCTGCAACATTCACTTACTGAAGCCATACAGCACATTCAGCAGTAATTGTCACACCATTCCTGAATTACTGCCTAGAATTCCTAAAATTTCTGTTCAAACCAGGCCACACATCAAGCATTTGGTAGAGGGTAGAATGAGTGTAGAATTAGTAAAAATTACAGAATATAAGGCTTTCCATTTTGCTTAAACTCCAAAATTTAAGGAGAACACAGACCTTTTTTAGGCTGAAAACCACAGGCATAACATATCCTGGGTCCACAAAACCCAGGAGATTGTAATAATGAATGTTTCCTAATAGCTGTCTGCTGTCTCAGTGGTAGTGACGAATTGTTGACTCAAATCAGTGATATTCAGCTTCAACAAGAATCCATCATTGACAACAGACAGGCTACATGTACCAGTCACAACTTATATGGTGCTCATTTGTAAGCTGCTTAAAAATATGCACTGAAGGAAAAAACTAGACTTTATGACATATCTTTACTGCACTACAGACTGCATAGGTGACCTCATAACCATCAAAACCAGTTCACTTTAAAAACCCTGTAATTTAAAAGCTTAGAAAAGAAAAACAACATGGACAAAGGTAAGTAATGAGTGAATTAGCGTGTGATAGTGCATGATAGAGATTTGATTTTTCTGTACTAATAGTGTTAACTCACTTACCAGCAAGTGCTTCTGTTGTGTCCTGAAATTTTTCAAAGTGTTTCAGCTTTACTCTACAGAAATAAAATAGAAGTGTGAAAACAAGTGTATATAAACCACATGCTAGAACCATTTTATCTTTTTTCTGCCTCTGCTACTACAGCTCCTCTCTTTTCCCAAAGGCTTCAAGAGAGCAGACATCAATATGCAGACCCTCAAAAGGGACTGAGAACACTAAACTGGACAATTGAGTCTGGTGTGACTTTTAAGATGGGTCCCCCAATAGTTATATAAAGAAATTAAAAAAAAAAAGGAATTTCGATTTGGTATTTCTCAGACCAACATCACCAGAAAACCTAACCCCCCTTTTTGCTTTGTAGTTCATATTTAAAGACAGACATCATCCATTTCAATCTCAACACTGCACCCTGATTGACTGATGATAGCATCTTCCCACTCATCTTCAAAAGGAAATGTTCTGCCTCTGTGGAATGCAGAGCCTGCACAACTCAGATTTAACATGCTTTTCAACCTAATGCATCTTCAAAGACTTTAAATTTGCACTGATTCATTGCCCATGCATCCTCAAGCCCTCCCCTGTAATTAGATGTTAGAATACAAGTTGTGAGTTGAGCTTAAGACAAACAACAAAAATTTCTTTCATGCCCTAAGTGCTGACCAGAGCCAAGGATCTCATGAACAGTTTAACCACACTGTGTCAGATCCTTAGGCACAGCTTCCCTCTACCCTATCTACACAGTCTGTGGTGTTGATATATAGTTACAGTTAAGAAGCTATCTCAATCCAGTAAATTCCTTGTCAGGGACAGGCATTTAACTAATCCAGTCCTGATTAACCAGTGCTCTTTGTGAGTCAAGTATCTGCAAAGGAAGCAAGGTCACAGATAAAGCTGAATACTTGAGTTAAGCATTTGCAGATCCCAACAAAAGCTTCAGGCTTATACTGATGCGTTTTCAGAAAGGCAAAAGAGGAATTATTTTTATCAGAGTAGAGATCCCACTAAGAGCCACATCCTGTATAACAAATTGCCAAGATGATGTTTCCAGGACAAGATTAACCACACTACAAACAGGCAGATGTGGGATATTCTGGCCTCTGCTCTAAGTACCGTTACAGAGCAGGATAAATATGAAAGGCATAGCTCGTTCAGATGCATCCATTATAATCAAAGCTGGTTAGAAATCTTCCAATAAAAACACCAGACTTGGAAGGAATCCAGCATTGTCCCCAACTTTCAGGCAATTTGCTAGAAAGGCCAGCTTGATCAGTGGACGCCGCAACCCCTGTGCAACTCTGCAGTGGTGCTAACTCTCACTGATGGCACAGGCAACAACACTAGCTCTCCATCCCGTGATTTACATAGCTCCATCTGGATTAAGCTTTATTTTTCCCAAAAGAATTTCCTGTAAGCACAAAACCCTGTCATTTCACTGACACTTCTAGCATTACAAGCTTGGGTGTTCTTGTCAAAGCACCCACATCACCTTAAAATATTGTTCAATTTTTTGCTTTGGTGACACATGGTAACTGTAGTGGAGTGTTTGGGGTTTTACCAGTTTTTATATGCATCTGTTTGTTTTATAATGTTTTACAATGGTTTTTCCCATGTACTCCATGTTTTACCCCATTACAGTTTACCCCACTTATCATTATTAATCAATCATCATTTATGGGACACCTGGCTCCTGTCTGTCACTTCGAGGCCTCACCCTGATGTCTAGAAAATTCTGGCGAGGACTTTGAATGATTGGTGGGGTCTAGGTTCCCCTTTGTTCCTTGATTTGTTCTATGGGTTGTCAGTTGGGTTCGGGGTCACCCCCTTCCCACTCTGGATTGGTTCCAAGCTGTATTCCCCCATATTTAAGGTGAAACCCTGGGAGTTCAGAGGGCTTTGGTGGGCTGACTCCTGGGTGGAAGGAAGTCAAGTGAATCTAATAAAACCCAGCTGAAGTCCCCCACCAGAGTCTCCTCCCTTTATTTCTGGCACTGTTCACGCTGCTGCTGAGGCAAGGACCCACAAGATCAGAGCTGTATTCCAGAATACAGGACTGTACCTTTTTGCAATGCTGGTGCCAGAGCTGGCCTGGCAGAACGGGCAAAAGCCCCGGGAGAAGCACTGCACCATCGCAGGTAATGACTTCTGCTGCTTAATTACACTGTAAGGTATTTCTTTCACTTTGACATCTCATTGTGTCTCACAGTATCTAGCTTCACATTATCATTGCTCACAGCTTTTACAATACTGAAACCCAAAAATCAACACTTCATTCTGAACCTCGGCTGTGTGTAACTACAGGCAGCCATGTCCTTCCACAAGCCACATTGCTACCCCACAAAAAGCCGCTTACATTTTGTTTGCTCTTTCGGGAGTTTCAAATTCTTTCCACAGACTGTCAACTTCTTGAAGCTTTTTCTCATTCAGAACCTGCAGGAAAAAAAAACAACCCTATTTAGTTCACTTGTGAACACTCTTCAACCCAGGAGACCTGAAACATTTACAATGTATCCAACCACTGCCCAGCACTTAACACCGATGGTGTCAACAAACTCAACTTCAGTGATCTCTGGTTTCACCATTCTCTCTCAGCAGCTTTACCCCACTAATAGACAATAGTGCAACATTTTTACTTTCACCTGAATTACAGAAGTTCTTCAATAATGGCTGTGTCCTCCCGGACCTGGCACATTAAAGCAAAACCCTCTTCTTCATCAAAACTCGGCTTGCTCCACTTCCTCTACAGGACCCACTCATAACCACAGTGACCCAAACCCAAATTTGCCACTGCTTTGGAAAAATAAAACATCTGGGAAACCTAACAGAATGCTGTGATCACCCAAGTTATTTTCATTAATCAGAGCTAACCCAAACAAGAAATAAAACATCCCTGTAAAGAAGAGTCATCATCACAGCTTGGTCATCAACCAAGCCAAGAATTACCTCCAAGAATTACCCAAGAGGCAGCCATGGCTTAATCCCATCTCTGTACACAGGAAACCCCCTCCGCTTTTAAACAGCATGAAATTAACACTTACACTGTTGGAGCCTATAAACATTGCA
This sequence comes from Cyanoderma ruficeps, assembly GCA_008694505.1. NCBI lineage: Eukaryota > Metazoa > Chordata > Aves > Passeriformes > Timaliidae > Cyanoderma > Cyanoderma ruficeps. The sequence goes on from VZDJ01000594.1 coordinate 24,593,310, forward strand.
CAAAACGCAAAGCGCATGGCAATTTGCCAGAAAACTATTCATGGGAATAGTCAAGATCTTTATAACACTATGTTCTTTACTTCTCAAAAATCATGTGGTTTTGTCCCCACAACGCAAATGCAACACAAGTGCAATTTAACTCAGTGTAGAAATCATTCCTGGTACTATGAATTTTGCTCCCTGGCAGATTTTTAAACCCTGGTTGAAGGAGGTTCTCTTAACTCAATTAGTAGCTGAGCAAATAAACATAGTAATTAACTTCCCACATGACTGTGAGGCACAGAAAAACCTTGAGGCAACTCTTCCTTTCCTCAGCCAGACAATTCTTTCCTCCAGTTCATCTTTCCTACACCAAAGTCTACAGAATTTTCAGCCTCTACAGACAGACACGGGCACATAGAGAAAAGCAGGACTGTTAGCAAATAAAAATGACATGCCAATGGATAATTTGTCCTTCAAGACCGTAAGATTCACTGGAAAGTCTTCCAAGATCTAGAACATGCCCATATCCCATCTGCCATTATTATTTGCTCCTCTGATGGGATCAACACCTACAAGGGAACACACAAGAGCTACACAGCTTCCAGAAGACAGTTCTTATTCACCAAGGCCTAAAGGCAGAACACAGTTATGCTGGCAACAAACATTTGTAGTCACTGCTGGAAAGGGAAGGGGGTGATCATAACTGGCCCCAAGATTCAGAAATACAAAATCTGTCCAACTCTCAAGTAACTAAAAATCAAAAAACATCCCAAACCCCCAGCAGTGTCAGACTTCAGAAACTGCCTTAGAAAGGAAATAAAAAGTAGCTAAACTCTGCTGAGAACATGTCAATGCAAATGAACACACAAGTGTAAGAGTGACACAAGGCTGCAGGTGAACAGCTGCTCTGTCCAGGGAAGGAATGCTGGGTGATTGAAAGCTTTTCCCTGTAGATGGACACTGTGGCTGAGGCTTTGGCATTTCCAGCCTTGGCAGCTGCCATCAAAACCAGCATGGAAAACCACAGCTTGTCTCAAAATACTTTAATGAAACACTATTTCTGTTCATTTCCAGCAGCGAGCTTTCAGCTCTCTGTCAGCCACACTGCAGAGCCCTGACAGCCAGCCCCAGCTGCTGACACCTGCAGCAAACACTGCAGCACCTCTGCAGAGACCTCCCTGCAGTTCTCCCTGCATGTCTCTCCTCCTACCTTTGCTTTATGCCTACTCTACTTTCAGAAATGAAAATATTCGTTATTTTCAGCCCCTCCTGGCTGCTGTGAATAGTTGAAAGGGCTTTGCACACTGCAGCACAGGTTCCAACCTACTCAAAAGATTAATTTTTTTATTATTAT
>VZDJ01000594.1:24594655-24636863 GCA_008694505.1 Cyanoderma ruficeps
ATAATAACTTTGAAGTTGCAGGAGACTATTTTGTGTTAACAGCCAGTGAGCAAAACTTTCAGGGAGACTGCTGTCTGTGCATCAGTTCCCCAGGTGTAAGTGTTGAGAGGGGGGCATAGAACAACAGCTATCTGTTTTTAGAAATATTTCCAGCTTCTTCCCAAGATCTTGAAATCCTCCCTGCCTGAACGGCGCGGCTTCACCCCAATGAAGAGGAAAGGTTTCAGAGCAGAGGAAGGAAATCTACTGCTCCACAGAGCAGCAAGGGTGCAGTTCTGCTGCAGGCAAAGGAAACCAGAGCCTTGTTTTCTTTGCACCTGCACTCACGTTGAAACAAGCTAAACCCTAAGATTAAACTGGCGGAGAAAAAAAGTAAGGATGTCATGATCAAATTATGACCAAGCTAGTAAAACTGTACAGGAATCAACACTCGAGCAAGAGAAAAGCCAGAGAGGAGCACGACACTGCAGCAGCTCCAGTTCAGGCTTGCACAAAGCCCCAGGAAACTGCAGCCCTGAGCCACGCGGTCAGGAGACTGGCAAAGCCCTGGGAAGGGGTCTGCTTCTCCCTCTGGGAGAGGCAGGTAGGGACACGGGAATCCTGCAGGGACCGTCACCTTCCCGCGAATCCCGTTTCTGGGCACACCCGGGAACGCGCTGCCCACACGCCCCCTCACGCATCCGCGGGGTTCTGCCGGGCCACGAGGGCACAGCCAGAGAAGAAAGTCGGCCAACTCCCCCAAACCCGGGTGCCCCCGCACACGCCGAAAGGGGCACGGCCGCGACAGCTCAACTTCCTACCAAATCCACGCCGGCAGAGGGGAGGAAGCGACGGGCACAGGCGACGCTTGGTAGGCACCGAGGAGCTCAGCTCCCCTTCTGCCCGCCGAGCACCTTCAGCCTCCTCCGGCAGCCCCTTCCCCGAGGCGTCGCTTACAACGCGGCCTCTCTGCTCCCATCCCCGGCCCCGCTCGCCCCCCGAGCCGCCGCACAGGATGCGGGAGCCCTCACTCCCTCCCTCACTCTCACCCCCGCCCGTGATTCCCCGTAATTCCCACCGCAGGCCCGACGCGCTTCCCGCCTTCGCCCTCTTTTCTGCTCCGGCGCAGGCCAGCGGCCGCGACCCGCCGGGCGAGAGGCACCGCGCCCCCGAGCCTCAGCCCCGCGGCTGACCTTGAAGATGGCGTAGCCGGCGGCGGTCTCGAACAGCACCAGCATGGCTGCGGCGGGCGGGGGGCGCCACGTGCGCCGCCGGACCGGACCCCGCTCAAGCACGCGCGCGCCGCACGGCGGAACCGGAAGGGGAAGCTGCGGCGGCAGCGGAAATGAGCGCGCGCGCAGAGCGGAAACGGCGGGGCCGCCTTCCGCCCGCCAGCCACGTGGCAGGGCCGCGCCCCCGCCCGTCCGCGCCCCCACCGCGGGTTCGAGCCTGCTGGCGCCCAAACATGGGGGAGCTCAGGATACCCCGGTGTGCCCCTACGGCACCTCACCCGAGCCGCCCTCGCTTGCCCGGGTGCCGCAGCTGGCGGCAGGGTCAGCCACCGTAGGCAGGAAGCGGGTGTGTTCCCCGGGAGGCGGGTGGCCGTGCTGCAGACTTTGTTTCCCGAGCGGATCCCGAAGCCGGGGTGAGCGGGCGGCCCCTCGGCCACCCCGAGCCGGACCGGCCGCGGTGTCGGGGTTCAGCCGGCGTTCTCGGCGGGATGCGTTCTCTGCCCGCTCCACTGCGGCGGCCTGACCTGCCGTCCATCGCACAGAAAACAGTTCCTTTGCGTAAAGAACTATTGACAGAGTGATTGTGTGTGTTTAAAAGCTTGGCTTCGCAGACAGACGCGCACCAAATTCTGCTCGTGTAAAGCACTCCTTTCCCCGCCCTGCTGTGCTCTCCCCGGGGCACGGGCAGTTCTGTCCGGGGGAGGCCAGGACCGGGGGCGCCGGGGCGGCCATCGGTGCCATCTCCTGCCTTGGTGCCACCTCCTGCTTTGTCCTTGGCACAGCCGGGCGCGCACAGCGCGGTGCCTGGCTGACCTACTTCTGTGCCGCGGCCCTGCTGGGGACCCGAGCAGCTGCGTGCCGGTGGGAGGCCGGCGGAAAGCGCCGGTCCTTACCCTTAGAAATCCCCACTTATTTCACAGGCAGAGATTTTCCTACCCGCAGGAAGAGAGGCTCCAAGAAACGCTTGGGTTTTGATTTATATCAGACATGTATTGCTGCATTCTATGCAGCCATTGTGTATGAGTCAGCACGCCTTTTTTTCCTCCCTGTAAAAGTATGCTGGAAAGTCAGTAGTCAGAGAAATCTGTGGACTTGCATAATTCTGAAGATTTTTTTTTCTCAAAGGAAAGACTTTGGTGCTTTACGTAACATAACCATTAAAAAAAAAAAAAAANAAAAAAAAAAAACAACCACAACCAGTAGTATTGCCAAAGAAATTAGGTTCAAGGAGGTAGAGAATTTCCAGATTCCACCTAGTTTTAAAATACTGGTTCTGGCCATGCTGGCAGGGGCAAGAGGGTTATTATGTAAGAGCCACTGTTACTTAGCTGGCTGGCCTAGAAGGCTGCATTCATCCTGTTTGCTAGCACTAACCCCTCTCAGGCAAGCAAATTGGCATTATGAGATTACAAATTGTTCTTAGGGTAAAGTCTGCTTTTTAAGGAAATCTGTTTCTGATGGACTGAAGAAGCTTTGCACAGACTATATGTGTGGGCCAATAGCTTTCAGAAAACCTTTTTCAGCTATTGGCTCCTAAACTATACAGCAGCTTTGGAGAAATTAGTCAACAGAAGTGAACTTTATTGGCTTCAGGTGCAGCTAGGGAAATAAGAGACATTATAAAGTACCTGAGAATTCAGTGAGGTTATTAGGGCAAGTACCATTGGCAGTGCATACAAAGGCAAGGCTGACTTTGGGTTTTGTGGGGAGAAGCTTGTGTAAGTATATCTGGTAATTTTAAAACACCTTTTGTTGTTTTCTCTCTAAGTGTGTTCTATGTTGAATTTGACCTGTCAAAAAAGGAAAGTGGGAGCTTTACTGCTGTACGTCCACAGTTTTCACAGGCTCAGCAGAGATCAGTTTTGAAGGTCCTGTACAAGTCTAGCTTGTGTCTTGAAGAGCTAACGCATCCACAACTGATTGAGTAAGAAGGAAGTCAAGAAAGGTGGTGTTACTGTTAGTGTGTATGCTGATAAGCACATTCTAACCCTGTATCTTTATTGCTGTTTATGTGGCTAGGTAGCTGCATTCCAACTCATGTGAGTGTTGGCTTTTATTATGGGATTACGTGAAAAAATTGGGCTTGTGCCAGAGTCTGAGACTTTGGCCTTAGCACTGTAAGGCTGTTTTTAAAAAAACCCTTTAAAATTTAGAGAAAGCAGTAATGTTCAGGATAGAATATTTGTCATTTTCCATTCTGTTAGCATTGTGTGTTGCTGTGGAGCCTTTGCATGGCTTATTTTGGTGCTTTGTGTGTGTTATTAAGCTCATAATGAGCTCTTACTGTGAGCTTGGCATAGCATGAACATATTTGGCTTTTCTGCCTGCTTGGCCTTGCCTAAGAAAGATCATCTTCATTCTGTAGCTCTGTATAGCATTTGTTTTGGTTTTCTTTATTTTTTCCCTTGTTAATTCTGAATTATTTTAACAGTTGTGATTAAAACTAATTCCCATGAGTCTAAATGCTGATTGTTCCACTGGCTGGTAAAAGTGCACCTCTTGGTGTAGCTGTGTTTGTAACTTGGCATTCAGTGACATGCAGAAATGCAGGCAGAGAGTGCAGCTGCTTTGGTGTTTGTTGTTATTACAAGGGAACATGGCACACAGAGCATTGAGCTGTTTGTGTTAATGAATGCCCTGTGCCCAGAGCTAATGAATGTACTCTGCCCTTTCCCAAAGGTAGCTGGTAAAGTTAAAACTCTGTTTAGTAGCATGAGGATAATACTCTCCTATTTCAATTGAGCTAATTTCTGTTGATTCATTGATTTTACATTCATGTTATTTTATGGTTCTCACGTGGGGGGGGGGGGNGGGGGGGTTCCTACTTGCCGGTCGCTTAGAGCTAAGCATATGCCCTATGCCAGCAAAAATGCCATGCAAGAATTGCCTGAGCAGTTGTAGAGGGGATGTTAGGACTCCATGCTATAGTCCTGCTTGCAACCTAAATGTAATCTTTTAGGTAGGTGTTGCTTCTTGTGCAGACCTTTGAATAGCCATGCTGTACCAATGTAAAGCAGAGCACCTGTTCTGTTTTAATGATATATCTTTGCAAATTTGTTCAAATGCAACTGCCTGGGTGCAGATTTGCTTAATACCTGTTGATCACATTGCTTGCATGGTTGCAATGACTTAAAAAATGCAAACTGTGCTTAAGTAGAAAAGTGAGTTTTGTTGTGTCATTATCTTATTAAAAACCTAAGGAAGATATTAGAGGTAGGCATAATGAAAGTGACTTTTGCTCCAAGATCTGCTGCTGTGTGAAGGATTATGTCACTTCCTAGACTTGTTAGGATTGGAAGGGATCTCTGGAGACCATCGAGTCCAATCCCTGCCGCGTCAGGGTCACCTGGAGCAGGTGACACAGGAACATGTCCAGGTGGGGTGTGAATGTTTCCAGAGAGGGAGACTCCATGACTTCCCTGCAGCCTGTTCCACTGCTCTGCCACCCTCCACGTAAAGCTAAGGTGGAACTTACTATGTGTTAGTTTATGGGCCATTACTCCTTGTCCTGTCAGCAAGCACCACTGAGAAGCGTCTGGCACCATCCTCATGGCACCCGCCTTTGAGGGATTTATATGCATTCGTGAGATCCCCTCACAATCTTCCCCAGACTGAACAGGCCCGGCTCCCTCGGTCTCTCCTCATGAAGAGAGATGCTCCAGGCCGTTAATCATCTCGGTGATCTCCGCTGGACTCTCCCGAGCGGTCGCCAGGTGCCCTTAACGTTCGGCGCTTCTTCCAACGGCGGTTCCCCGTCTCCGCCGCGGCCCTGTGGGGAGCCGGTGCCGCTGCAGCTCCGTGCGAGGCCCGGGAGCGGCGGCGGGCGGAGCCCGGCCGGGAAGTGAGCTCAGGCGCACAGGAAATCCCGCCCGTGCCGCGGCCCTGTGTTTGCGCTGCGGGCAGAGAAAGGAGCGGAGCGCCTGCAGCGGCCCAACCGAGCCTGCCGCACGACACGGAGCCGAGCCATGTCTGACCAGGTACGGGCAGCTGTCCCGGCCGCCGGGGGACGGCACGGCGGGCGCGGCGGCGCCGGGGCGCGGGAGGAGCTGCCTGCGCCCCCCCGCCCGCACTCTACGCGGCCGCGGGGCAGCCCCGGCCCGGGGCGAGCGGAGTCGCGGCCGCCCGGAGGGCGCCGGGGGGAGTGTTCCCCTAGGGGAGTGTGTGTGGATGTGTGGATGCCGATCTCCGGCCTCGGCCAGATTCGGGCCCCTCTCCACTTGCATTTTAATCCTTTTTTCCCATTTCCCCGGGGTGTTTCGCGAGGAGCGCAGGCGGGCTCCAGGCAGGGATACTCGGGGGCCGGGGCGGCGTCCGGACGGAGCGGGATCGCCGTCGGGGCAGCCCCGGCCCTGGAAACCCGGGAGGGCAGCGAGGGGTGAGCCGTGTTGCACAACAGTTGTTTCCTTTCATTTTCCATTTCCCGGGTGTGCGGTAGGATGCTTTTCCCCGGGAGCGGGCTTTGTGTGGGATAGGCTAGGTTTGCTGGGTCCTCTATTCGCCCTAGGAATGCGAAAGCTTGGTTTTCCTGCCCCTCCTTTCTCAACTGAGCGTTGCTTGCCTGTATTAAACACCTCGTCCTTTATCAAGGCTCCGTCCTGCCTTCGCTCCAAGTAATATGCTCGTTATGCCCCCATCATTTCTTCTGAGCTTAAGTAGTTGCTCGTACCGCAAGTTCCTGTGTTGCTCGGCCTGGCATGTATACAGCGCTTTGCTTACAACTATTGCTTTAGGCTATGTGACGTGCTGGGGGAAAGTTAAAACAGCGTTCCCGTTTTAATTTGTATTCTTTTTTGCTTTATTATTTATATTTTTGTCATAGGGGACTGTTTTCTAACTTTGATTTTTCCCAAAGTATAACTATCATGATAATGTCAGTACCTACAAATGTTTCTTGTAGTGCTGTGAAGTCAAGAGTAATACTGGTGCCAGCCAGGAAATTAAAAGTCCCCAGAGACCAGGCTCAGCTTAGTGCGTGCCGTGTGTGCTTTGGGGAGTAGCCTTGGTGCAGTATGAGCGGTGAAAAGAAGCCAGTGCTGTGTGCGCTGGTGGTCTCGCTCCCCGCCCCCGACCTTCCAGCACAATGCAGCTGACGACGGTGCTGCTGCCGCTCTGTGCCTGCGAGAGGGGCCGCTGGGAGCACAGTGATTCCTGCCTCCCAGGAGGACACATTGCCCCCTTAGTAAAATACGGGAAAGTGTATGCATTAAAAAAAAAAATACAAACCCGCCAACGATTTCTGAACTAGATTTTATAGACAGATGTTCACGTCACCTGCTCTGTAGTTGTCTGCATACGTGAACCACGGCATGTTTTAACAAATAGCAGCTTTCATTAGTTAGATAAATCCTTCTCGAGGCAAGTTCTGCTAACACACGTGCGTATTTTGTCTTTGGGACTGCTTGAAGTATGTAAAATTCCACATATGTGATAACCTGTTGTGGCTATATACCTTAAAGTCTGTGAATAAGGAGCCTGCTGTTTATTTTTAATAGATAAGCAAAACACTGTTAGACGTTGTGTCATTCATTTCTGGGGAGTGTGCAAGAAGAGATAAACAGATGTTTAAGTAGAAGGATAATTTAAGGTTATGCAGCACTGTAAATCTCATTCCTCTGTTTATCAATCCTACAAGAATTACTGGATTACCTAAATTTGTGAATTGCTTAGAGAGTATCGTTCTTCTTGGCCCTGGAATTAAGTTAAGAGGGGAGTAATTTATCACCAATAAAAGAAGGGATTACCTTTTCTTCAATGGGAAATTGATTTTTATGATAAGTAAGAATGCTTGAAAGAAGGGCAGACTTCAAAAAACCACATGGTTGCCTAGTGGGATCTAAACAAAAACAAAACACAAATTGTTTTCCCCTCCCTTCTAGTGTCTTAGGCTGTTTTTGCTTTATTTGAATCTAAATGTTATCTGTTCATGTACTGCTAATAAAGAATGCTATAGTTTGTATGTATGTTTCCCACTCCTATAAAAATGTAAGCGTTTATTTGCTTTGTTTGGAAGTATGTTGTACTTTTATTCCTCTAGTAATTTTGGTTTTGTTGATTTTTCTTTAAAATGCTGAATATAGAGTTTGGTTTTTTAAGGTTAGACATTGAAGTTTGAGCACTTCTGAAAATTGAAGGAGGAAACTTGCGATATGTTGCCTCACCATGTTTGTTTTGTGTGTGTTTTGTTTTTGTTAGTTGCAATAGCAGTACCAATGTGTTTCATCCAATAAACTTTGTGTGCTTTTTAGGGTTGTTATCTAAGTGTTAGACAGTGCTAAGAGCCTTATTTTATGCTCTTTAGGAAAACTGCAGTGAAGCCTTTAAAACCTTAGGCATCTAATGAAAAGTTAGAAATTGGAGTGTTGTGGTATTTCTCTTCTCTTTGTGTGATGGTCTTGTTCATGTCCTGTTTCATGAGGTACCCTAAAGCACCTCTTCTTTTCACAGGGCAAGAAGTCTGGAGGCTTGCTTGCTAATTGCTGTTCCCAGATTTTGTTAATGAATGCTAGTAGTTTTAACAACTTTGCAATCACCTTCCTTTCTTTATTCTTAAGTGGTTTTGTGTTGCCTTAACCATTTGGCATTGAATAGCAGTATAGTTCACTGACAAACTGTACAGAACATTTTCAGACTTGCTGGGTCTTGTATCCTGATGTAAAATATTTTGCTCCTATTTTAAGCTTTCATTATTGGCACTTCTATTATTTGATATTTCTCTTTTTCTGAAGCTACAGCTTTCTTTCCTCTTATTTTGGGGGTGAGAGGTTGTGAGGCTTTAAATGAGCATCTCTATGGTTTGAAGACTCCAATTCCTTCTGCTTAGTCTACTGCTTGCTGCTTTCCCTATTTGTTTTTAATACTAGAGCCCTCTTTCCTTGAGGGTAGGAATCAAGTATGAATCATACTTTTATCACTCATATTGGCCAGAGGCACTGTCATAGTAGCAATGATCATTAGTAATACCTTGTACAGGATGATTTGGTTTGGATGCCTGAGTAGGTAGATCTGTTACAATGTACAGAACTATATAACTACTACAAATACCTCTACTGCTGGAATAATAATAATGCTGTCATGCAATTTGTAAAGTAAATTTAGACAGTGACTGACCTGAAATGTCATGTAAGGGGACAGAGTGTTCTTAAATTCTTTCAGTAATAGTGAAACAGAAGCGAGTTTTGAAGTTACAGACTTCAGATCAGTAGAATCGGACTTCAGATCTGAATCTTGCTCTGATTCCTAGAGGTTAGTAATCCTGCATAAAGACATTAAAACTGCTGTTTGTGCAAGTTACCAGAACAAGTTGCAGGTTCTTGTTTTTGTTTCTTTCCGGTCAGGAGTGAATTTCAGTGTGTTTCTATTCCTGCAAGTAGGCCCAGAAGCTTAGAGTCCAAATATGTTAGAGAAAACTTTGGTGGGGACCACAGGTGATCTGATTGTGGTACTTGTGAAGAACTCCTTTCAGTCTTATAAAATGACTTGCTTGGAGGCCTGTGTGTGTCAGGCTTCTTGAAAGCCTGGGCTGAGTTTTTGGATTTGAGCTTGAAGGGTGATGAATCAGTTTAGGTTGTGCCTGGATGGGTATTAAAAAAATAAAAGGTATTCAAACCAGGTGGAGTCTCTGGCTCATACTTCTTTCCATTGTAGAAACTGAATTGATCTGGGTTGAGGCAGTGAGTCAAACTGATAGACAGAACACTTCCTCTCTTTCTTTACTTCAGATTGAGACTGGTGCAGATGGGAAGGGTGTTTGCTGACTTGCCCTATGCCCTTCCCTGATCCTTTACTGTTCAAAGAAGTTGTGTGTGTTTAACTTCTTTAAAGAGCAGGGGGCGAAACAATCTTAAAAAGGTTTTAATCTGGAGATAGAGACCTGTCTGGATGGACTTAATAGAGAAGGTTAGTATTTTGTGTGTTTTTGGCACTTGATCCTAAATTTCAAGTCCAACCATACAAAGGATATTTCTGTACATTTAGCAAAAAGTCCCTTTTGGGATGGGGGCCTGTGGTAGGCACCTCTACATATTTTGTTTATTTTGCCTACGATGTTAAGCAGTAAAATATAAAAGAAAGATTTCAAACATGATCAGCAGGGTAGCTGTGGTTATGACTACTCAGGAACAATTCTCACTGAGCACCATCTAGGCCTGATGTCTGTGTAAAATCCCTTTGTCCTGCAGGGGAACATAGCTAAAGGCCTGATGCAGGATATGCAGTGACAGGCAAGGAATGGGGTTAATGGTACCTGATTTCTCACTTGTTTCATCTGTCAACCAGTAACATGAAAACTCTCATGTCCTTAATTAATGTCTTAGTGTGTATAACACTTAAACCCTTTTGATGAGCTTTAGTGTTCAAGTTGTTGAATCAAACTTGTCTGTACAGTTAATTCTTACCCTGGAAAGATATCAAAACACTATAGTGCTCGGAACTGCACCTTTTAAAACTTTGAAGTATTGTGGTCTCAAAACAAATGTGTTAGAAGGAAGTGCTTTTGTTGTCATAGAAAAGAAGCTAGCTGACCAGCCTTTTGAAAATAAGGACAACCTTTGATGCAGTGGATTGAAAAATGTTTGCATGGTTCACTGTCTTTAAGTTGATAGGGTGTCACAAGTGCTTTCTGTTTACTCTCCTCACAATGTTCCTTTTTTCTGTCAAGTATCTGAGCCTCTCAGTACACTTCTTGTGGGTTTTTTACAGTTTGTTTGTTGTCTAGGAGTTAAAGGTATAAAATCATACTTCTTATTTTTGTATGTCATCTATTTCCAAATGAGTCTTCTCTCATCTCTTATATTCTTTATGGTGTTTCTTTTCTCTCATTAAATTAACTTCTCACAGGTAGACAGACAACCTTTCATAGTACTATGTTGCTGTTATTTTTGTGCACACACACAGAAAGGAAAAAAAAAAAGACACCTTGAGTGGTCTTATTTCACCCAATAAAGAGGATGACAGCTGCCATACCGTCCAGTGAAAATAATGAAGTGTTGGACTGATGAGGTTTTTTTATGTTTTTTCTTGCAGGAAGCAAAACCTTCAGCTGAGGATTTAGGAGATAAGAAAGAAGGAGAGTACATTAAACTCAAAGTCATTGGACAGGTGAGTTTTTTACATAATTGCTTGCTGAGTTTTGATGGAGGTGTGGCTTCTTGTATGGTAGAAATGACCAAATGCAAGTTGATACTTTCAGTTCTTCAGTGTGGATCCTCACCTGCCATAAAAATATTTCCAGTTGCCAGAAATGTACATTAGTATATTCTGGTGTGCTTTTTTTGATGTATTGAGGGATTAATTTATCCAAGGTTATGAATGAAATAAGAGGCAAACCTGATAAATTCAGGTCCTCGAAAGTTTTCGTAGTACCCTAGGCCTGAGGTCAGCTTTCTTTTTCAGGAATAGGAAAAGGATTGTTGGCTGCCCTGTTGGTAGGTGTAGCAACCGGATGCATGGTGGATTAGAAGTCTGTATTCTGGCTGTGTTGGAGTGAGAATGTTGGAATCTTCTGTGCAAAGAACCCCTAGCTCAGATGACTTAACTAGGATTGTTTGTTGGAGTTGTATTGTTTGCTGCAGTAGGGTGGAGACAGATGACTTTCAAGCAGGACTAACAGAAACTACCTTACCTCTTGCTGGCCTAATCAGCAATAACAAGAGCACATTGAAAAGCTGGAAGTGGCCCACATGCCTTTTGCACAGAACCTCTTGCAATCTGTTTTATCTGTAGCCATTTTGACAGTTGCAGCTGCTTGCATCCTATGGCTGGTGGGAAGGACTACAGAATAATAAGACCTGAGATTTCTCCTTAGGTTAGTCTTGTGTTGCCAAGTCTGCCTGTATCCTAACTTCTAGATAATTACTCTAATTGAACGAGGTTTCGTATATATTTTGAAGTGCAAGCTTTAACTTGTCTCCTTAGGAATCTTAGAGCAGAAATCCCCTGCATATGTATGTTTGTATTTCATAAGTATATCATCTGGGTAAAGATGGCAGCACAGACTGAACCATGTATAGGTTTTAGTAATTTTAAATCCAAACCCCTCATGTTGAGCCTAAGGCTATACTATGCCATCTGGTTTTTTAAAAAACGCTTCCTGTGGAAGTACACAGCGAATTTAGTGACTGATAAATCATCCTGGAGGTTCACGTTAGGATGCACCAAGGTATGCATGGTGATAGGTGAATCACATTCCGTGTTTCATGTAAGTTTTTTCTTAATGAAATGTTTAAAAATAAAATAGGTAAAGTTAGGAGTTACTACAAGGAGAGTAATTTTTTTTCTTTTCTGTCCTTAGGACAGCAGTGAAATTCACTTCAAGGTGAAAATGACAACACACCTCAAGAAACTCAAAGAATCATACTGTCAAAGACAGGTTTGTGCAACAATGACATTCTTTAAAAAGAAAGTTAAAATCCAAACCACTTTTCTCGCTGTGTTTTCAAATAAAGACTTTTGAGGTATTTGATAGTACAAATATAATGGATTTCCTCGTTTCTTTTGACAAGTAAAAGTATTCCTATGTAAGACAAATGTGAACTTATACCCTAAGTTAAAGAAATCTGCAATATTAATTGTGGCTATAGGTAAATAGTAACAGTTGTTACAGAAAAAAACATATCTTCACTTCCAGATTCTGTGGGAGATATTGTGGATTCACAGCTGCTATTTCCAGAAGCCCTGGCCTAGTTTGCCCTCAGCTTTGGGGATAGATGCCTTGTGTGGCCTTCTCTTGGATAAGTGTGTTGGAGTTCACTTCAGGAGATATAATCAAAGTCATAATACTTTGGGGGCTTTTTCCTAATACGTTGAGACAAGTTGAACTTGTCATTGAAGTGTTCTTTCACAAAATATGTTCTTTTTTGCTGTTTTTCTGGAGTAGGAAGAAAGAAAAGATCAAACATCAGCTACAAATGGTAACAAATGGTTAGATTTGTGATTCATTTTAGAGACCTGAAATTTAAAAAAAAATAACATCCTGGAAATAATTCATGCAGCAGTATTACTGGCTAATGAACGTGCACGTGTGGAATTCTTAAAGAAAGAAATAATTGTTGGAATGAGCACACCTGTATCTCCTGAGCTGAATTCTGGAGGATCTATGATTTCCTCCACAGCAGTCAGTGCAGTTTTTGGTGTTAAGTAGCTTTTCTCAGGTAAAGGCACTATGAGCATTTCTTCCATGTTAGCCACAGGGATTGTTGAAACAGTATGAAGATCTGCCCTTACCTGAGAAAGTTTTCTGCCTAGTTGTTTGCAAGCAGTAATTGAGAGCTAAGTGATAAAATTGTGTCATATTTCACGTGTGTTTGTTTTGCTCATAACTTGAAAGAGAAGGAAGAGATGAGGTGTTTACCTTATCTATTGATGTGAAGTATGACATTCTGCCAGAACAGGGGCATGTTGTGCAACAGACGTACTTTAACTTCACTCTGTTTACCTTTGGGATGTTTCTTTCTCCTCGTTTGAATGCTGTTCGTTTTTGTCCCACTCAGCTCTGCTCTTTCTTGTTCCCAGTGCTGAGCATTTGCAGAATTGATAATGGTAAAGGTTGCAATTCCTTCCTGTAGCCATAGAAGATGGGGAAAGCAAGGGTAGGAGTTCATGAAGTAAACATCATGTTCCTCCTGTTGTCGTAGGATCCTCAAATAAGGCTGATATGCAGTTCAGAAAAATACATGTGTAATGATATCTTGGGAGAGAGGATATAGTCAGTGCTTAATTCATAAATAAAGACAAGTTGAAAAAGCTAAGGAAACTCAAGCTGTTGAGCTGGAACTCCAGTGAGACTCTGGAATAAACGTGCATTTTGGCACTATCATACTTCTTGAGTCACTTTTTTGTAGTCTACATGAGTGCAGCAGAAAGAATATCTGGACTCCCTGTGTAACAGGAACTAACACTCTTTTATGACTTTCATGTGTTGTTTTTATTTAAAATGTTTTTCTTGTAAACTCATACAAGATTCAGTAAGTTGGGGGTTTTTTTTCTTATACATCTGTTTCTTTTTTTAGGGTGTTCCAATGAATTCACTCAGGTTTCTCTTCGAGGGTCAGAGAATTACTGATAATCATACCCCCAAGGAGGTGAGTTTTCTTTCTAGAAATATGGTTTGACTATATTTCTTTAACTAGGATATTTTAGTAAGGCAGACGGGCAGTTTGGAAAGAGCCTGGTTGGACCTCCATGGGTAATGCCTCAGAAAGGAGGGTGCAGTCATCACTTACTAGAGGAGGGAAAACCACAAAGGCCATCTTCCCATTGTTGAGCTTGAACTTCAGTATGACTTTGGAATAAACATGTATTTAGTTCACATTTAGTAGATCAAAGTGTAAATAAACAGGAAACTGTTACTTCTGTCCAGTGACTTCCAGTAATTGTTACAAAAAAGCAGGATGAAACTCATAATAATGACCTTCTGAAAATACCAAACAAACTTGTTTACTGTGAAATTGAACAAGTTGCTCTCTGTGAGAGAACAGTTGTGAACGGGCTTTGAGTTGCAAGGTGCAGGTGTTAAGCTGTATTGTGAGCTAGTAGTGCACTATAGTATATGTAGTTCATGTGGCTCTACAGCTCGTGCATTCACTATGATGTTGGTGATGTCCTTGTTCCCCCTAAAAAAGGGGTTTAGAGAAAGGTAAAGCCAGCAACTTCCAGGCTGATGTGTACTGCTCCACAAGTGGGTCTTTGCTGTAAGACTTTTGCTTTGACTCAAATACCTATGTCTGAAGAAAAAGGGCTAAAAATTGTGAATGTTGTCTAGTGAGATGGCAACTGAAACTTTCTTCACCCCTTTGATGAATTATGATGGGACAGAGGAACAAAGCATTGTATAATTTGTCTAGGACCTGCTCTGATTTCATCGCACCAGATTTATAACAATTATTTGCTGGTTTTTTTTCTCTGTTCTCACAGCTGGGGATGGAGGAGGAAGACGTGATTGAAGTTTATCAGGAACAGACGGGGGGTCACTCAACAGTTTAGATCCTTCTGATTTTCTTCCCCCTTAATCCTTTTTTATTTTTAAATAATAGTTCTTTTGTAATGTGGTGTTCAACACTGAAACTGGCACCCCATCCCTGGGAGTTTACTTTCAAGCGTCTGGTATTTTGAATTCTCGTGCTCATTATACACTATTGTTTCTGTTTTCGTTGTGCTGAACTTCTGTGATCCAGCTGCAACCTTGCTCCCCTCTTCCCTTCTGCCCTCCCCTTTAGGAATACATGTACTCACATGCATTTGTATGTTCGCTGGGTTCGTGCAATTCAGGCACGAAGGCTGTAAGATCTGCCAGGTGGGCGAGTGTTCTTAATGACTTCCATATCTGCCCTGAAGTTTTGATGTGTGACTGTCTCACTCCTGGACTATAACTTTCAGTGCGAGATGAAGTTTTTCAGAGAACTAAACTGTGGAGAAGTTGTGTATCCATAACTCAGAGCTATTTTACTTAAATTGTGCTGATGGCCCAATGAAGAAGATTGCCGAGTTGGAAATGGAAAAGGTAGAACTGTTGTCATCTGTTCCTTGCTCCAGAGATGGCTTTGCTGAAGATGTGAAATTGAAAACCCTAATGATTTTTAAATATTACCAGAAGAGCCCAGAAGCATTTTAACCTCATATAGCAATTAGTATCTGCAGGTATCCATGCAAGAATGTTCACAGCAGCCAACTGGTGTTACTTTGACACTCTTGTTTGTACCTTTTGGCCTGGGACGTGGGTTTTGAATGGACATTGTCTGTACCAGCTTCATTTAAAATAAACAAGAAAACCAATTTTATAAACAACTTGCATTTTCTTTTCAAATGTTTGGAAATGAGCAAAACCATTAGAAGTTACAATTAGGGTATGCTTTTCCAGTGACTATAAGTTGAAGCCAGAAAAAAAATTGTGCTCTGTAAATATACCTCATAAAATTTTTTTTCTACTTGCCCTAGTAAAATACTTGATCTGCTTGTTTTGCAGGTGACTCTTAGAGACTACTAGCTGTTTCTTTTCTTGAAGAGAATATTCACATACAGTTACATAAATGTTCACTTCATGCACAGAATTTAAACTGAAAATGCAACTTGGAAATAAAGATGGCTTTTAATGTCTACATTTCATATGATGTGGTACCATTAAATAATCTATGATGGATGACATGGAAGTGTCATGACAGTTCATTGGGCATCATTATCAGGGTCTACATGTTCCAGCTACCTGCAGATTATAAATGATCAGTTTGAGAACTTGTTACTGGATCTGAAAGCTGAGGTGGGAGATTATGGGCAGAATAGTGTGAAGAGAAGATTTCACTACTCTCCCTGCTTCACCTCTTTTACAGATGAATAGGACTTGTTTGGGAAATCAAGTTCCATATAAATGCTAGCTTCAGTTAAAGACACATGCTGCCATACTTGGAAAAAATAGCAGGTTTTAAGTACTCTTTTTAATGGCATTTGCTGTAAAGGTAGATGTACGTTTTCTTTCGTGCTTGTGGTTCTCCTGTTCCTGATTTAGTAATACTTTTGTATGCATAGTTGCACTAAGCAATTTTTTAAAGATTAAAATTTTTGTTTACAAAATTTCAGAATATGGAATTTTCTTAAAGTATTTTATGTAATTCAGTTCTTAAGGAAAGAGGGATTGCTACGATGATGTCGAACAACACGGCTTCTCTGCACTTGCCTCCCAATACTTTTTAAAAATACTAAATACATTTGCTTCAGAATACCAGGAATAAAACAGCCTTTTGACTATTACTGGGTCATCTCTTAAATTAAAATTTGTATAATGTTCTTCTTTGTAGGCAAGTTCCTATTATCTCTGTTCTGCAAACTAGAAACTGAGGTGCAGCTTTCTGGGGTCACTGTGGAAGCTGAAAGCAGAGCTGAGAACTGAATCCACATCCCTGGGGTTTGATGCTAGTACTCTAGTGGCTGCCCTATCTTTGCTTCTAGCTGTTCACTTTCCTCTTCCAAATCTGTTTTTATATGCTCATTTATATCAGCTTGCTAGCTGAAACACTGCATTTGGTTCTCTTGAGACTGTGGAGGAGGGTTTTCTGGAAGATGCAGCTTCAGTAGGATGAAGCTCAAGGCGAAGATTGCTTTCTGTTCTGTAACCTTGTCCTAAAATACATCTCTCTATAGGGTGGATGTGTAACCAGTGACAGACTGATTTGACCTCTTTCTCAGACTTGTTGTGAAGCCACAAAGAGCCTCAACAGACCTGCTGGTCCAAAGTCTTGTCTTTGCTGATAGAACAGTAATGATGGGAAAACTGTCCTCTGCCTCAAAGATTGGTGTTGAGAGCTCTGTGCAAAATGAGAAGGCACGTGTGCTACAGATGCACCAGTACCCTTTCTAAAGAAGTTAATTCTTGAGAATTACAGGTTGAAATAAAACCTGAATTTTAAAGTAAAACCTCAGTTTTGAAGTCAAGGAGCTAGACTTGATTGTTTTGTTTTGGCTTTTGTTTTTTTTCTTTTGGAAAGAGCTAGTCCTTTTCAAAGAATTTCTTTCTGAAAAGGTGGTCTAGAGTGGAAGTTTTAAAATGCAGTTTTGAAGGCTACAACTGGAATAAGGTTGGATTTCATACATTGGAGAAAAAATCATGCAATTTTTCTGTCTTTGCTAGCCTGTATATTAGGAAAAGGTTGGTTTTAAGTGTTTAAAAAAGTGTTGGGAGAATAAAACCATCTTCACTCAGTCAGTTACAGAATAGAAGGTGGAAGCTAATTCTTTATTTTGAATTGTGACAATATATTTAATATTCACTATGGTGATGTATAAAAGCTTTATTGAAAACTATCAAGTCTTAACAGCTTTTCTCAAAGCTGCTCTGCCTAAAGGATTTGTGTATTCTTTTAAGTATAAACATGTCTGCATGATCACCAGTTTGATAAAGTTAGGATTTTTTGAAGTTAAATTCATAAATGTTGGCAGGATTTGGGCTTTGGTTAATATGTTAGATAATGCTAAAATGTGAATCCTGTCCTGAATTTTGACTAGCCATGTATTGCTTTAGAAATGCTACATTTGTTTGCTAGTTTTTAGCTTTTCCTAATTTAAATAGAAATTATATAAGAATATAGTCTTAAAATATTTGTGTTGACCTGTGCTGTGCATCTTCTGTGTGCACACTTGACTTATTGCTGTTCAGGTAAATTTTCTTAAATGAGAAAATCAACCTCTGAACCACTCTACAGGGACCAGGAGGAATTATGCTGGATGTTTAAACTGGTTTTGGTTTGCTTTTAGAACTAACACTTAATGCATACCTAATGAAGTTCAGCTCCTATTTAGAGACTGCAAAAATTGATTACTCTTCTCTGCAGGAAACTCCACAGGAACTACAATATGAATTGAATCTACAAGTGATACACTTTGCTAGAGAATATCAGAGAAGCAAAAAAAGAGAATAATCCAATTAATAAGGAAGATAAGAATTTACCTTGCTATGGTTTCTCTGTAGTCTTTTTATTGATGATTCTAAAATCTAGCTGCTTCCTACAGTAGGATGTTTATTGTAATTCAGTGTTTTGGAGGATTCCTCCAGAAGTCACCAGTGAGGTCTTCATACCTTTTTGTAACCTGGTGATTTCATTGTTTTATCTTTTAACACAAAATGGACCAAAGAATTTATTCTGGCACTTCGGGAGGTCTGGATTCATTTCTACTGGCTGATCAAACATGAATACTTTTACTTCCTATTGTTGGGTTGTCAGCACAGACTAGTGCTGCAGTCTAGGAAAAGAAATATATGAATGAGTAAAAGGTTTCTCATGAGCCAGACTGGATCCTTGAATTTGAGTGCAGCTGAAAGAGCTCACTGCAATCAGCCATTCCTAGCACCAGGCATTTACTTGCTCTCTTATACTCATTTCAGGCCTAGCTTTTCAAACAGGTAAATGTGAGAAAACACTCGTGGATGAAGGACATGCTGAGTGTGTTCCAGTCTGATAGCTTCCATTAGTAATGCTCCTTGGACTGCTGAGGTGGTTCCAGATTTGTTCTTTGCCTCCAGTGTTAATAAAGGGGGTGCAGGACAGAGTTTCTTCTGGGCTTAGAAAGCCAGTGCATTGACTTGACATGTACACACTTGGTGAGCTCATTGCTGGTGCACTGGCACTTCCTTTGATTTTGCCACAATGCATGTAATGCTTTCTGTAGCACTGAGGCTGGGCAGGAGCCTGGGCTTCCCCTAGGAGTTGTCTTTGAGCAAGGATCGGAATAGGTTCTTCTGTGGAAGAACCTGTTGGCTTGCTGATACCTTCTTGTGGGCCAGCTTGTCCTGTCACAACAGTAAGAGTAGAGCAAGTGGTCGGTGCTAATTGCTGCTCAGTTGTAGTTATTGCTTGTCTTATCCCTGGCAGTGCTTTGTGGTTCATAAATTGACCTGGAAGGCCTGTTAAGCAATTTGCAATGTTTTAATGTGTACTGTACAGCCTCCCAGTTCCTGTGTTCTGAGGTGCTGCAGGAAGTTGTGGAAGCTCTGGAGACTGCTCTGATGGATTGTGTAAAGGTAATCATAACTTCAGGTATTCAGGAAAATCCAGTTGGCTTTCTTTCTGTAATATGTTATAAGCACTAAAATAATTAGAGAATACAGGTGCCTGCCAATAGCTGGTGCAGTCTGGGGAAATACTGAAAAACTGGTTAAATAGTAAAAGAAGAACATTGTGTCTTGGGGCTGGAATCGATGGCAGTTTAACTCCTGAGGTATCAGTGGTGCTCTCCAGTGTTAACTACACTGATACAACTCCTACTACAGAGGTATTTTTATATAGGCTGGCAGTAGGTGTAAAGATGTGTTGATATAACTGAGGAAAAAAATTAACTTCACTCTTTGATTAATAGCAACATACCTGATTAAGTTTAAAAGCTGTGCTTGTGTTTTGGCTTCCTCTAGATATAGTCTAGCATCTTCCCCTTTCTTCATTTTCTCCTCAGCCTTATAGGTTGCCTTTTCTCATTCTTTTCCTTCAAATTCCAGGTGTTCTACAGCCATGTCACCCAGCTGCTGGCTCTTTTCCTCTAACTATGTTGCCCCTTCTTTTTGTCTGCTTTTTTGTGCCTCTTAGAAACATTGTCAACAACTATTGGTTGTTTACATACTTCCTATTTAGGAAATAACTTTATCAGTTACAGATAAAAAGAAATACTGTTATAATACATTAAAAGTATTTAATACTGTCTCACATGAGTTTTTCTTAAATTGTAATTGGATTTTTGTTCCAGCCTTTCTCTGCAACTATTTGTTAGAATCTCTTTTTTTTAACTGTAGATGCTGGGAGTTGGGCTTTCAGAGAAGATATGTAATTAAAACAATCAGATGTAGCATGAATGTTGTTATTGCCAGGAATCTTGCAGGTTGCATCGTAGCTGGGCTGTGGAATTTCTCTTTTTTCAGGCTTCAGAGACTGTGGTAGAGAGGACTATTCTTACCTTATGTTTAACAGAGAAGCAGCTTAGGTACTGCAAGTTTGGGATGTAGTGTCATAGGAATTTCAAGGCAGACACAGAGGCTATGTCTTTACCAGAAATCATCCATTCTGATGAATTATTTGATGCTAAAGTAAGCATTAGTCTTTCTATAGACCATCTGCTGCTCCATGTTCCTCTAACTGTTGCTTCTTCTGGAACTGCAGAAGCTTCCTGTGGTAATTCTGCCGCTGCTGCCAAATATGTTGTGCTGTTTTCTCTAATTGTGACTTCTTTGCTGACACCTCCTCCTCATGGCACCTCCACTCCTCTAGTTTCTGTTTCTGTAAACTAAAACGTAAATGATTATTAATTGCTATGGCAACCTTGGGTTTGCTGAGCATTCTTGCCAGAAGAGCAGATTCTAGCCCAAGGAGCTCAGCAGAATACCAAAGTGAAGGGGAGAGAACTGAGAATAAAGGGAGAATGGGTGCTGATAAGTGTTATGTAGCATGTCTGGTTGGTTCAGAAATACTAAAAAAAAATTACTGTCTACTTTCCTTCACTCCTTGTAAGGGGGCAAAAACCTGTGTTGCATTTTTCACTTGTGCTTTTGAGAAGGATTTGAAGAATAGGATATGGGTATGTGGCTTACATGGAATAAAGATTTGGGAAAAAGGGATGGAGGAGTACATGGGTACAGTTAGGAAAGTTCAGTAAGAGCTGGAAGAAAAAATTGGAATGCGTCTTCGTGTAACAAGGACACAAACCCAGAACAAGAACCTGGGCTATGCAACAAATGAGGCAATGGAAAGCCTTGGCTGACATTTAAATGTAAACAGAATGACAGTAAAATGGGCTATTTTTGCAGGAGGATTCACACTGAGAGTAGGGAGGTTCAAAGAAAGTCAAGGAGGTTCATGAGGCAAGGGAATATTCTCCTTATTTTGGGAATGGGAAGTTAAGGGAAATAACACTAAAGGTCTTTCGCCTCACTGAATGTGGTTCAAGGTATTTTCCAGTCATCTTAGTGTTAGTCCTGCAGTTTGACTTGAATGCCCATTTGCTTCTCCTGAAATAAAGTTAAGCAGGGTCTGGCACTAATTTAAAAAAAAAAAGTTTTTTAAGTCTTTCTTTTCAGACATATGATTAAAATATGCTGCTTCTACTAATGGGGTCCTTGGGGGTGTCTGTTTTCCCGGGAATGCGCTGCAGCGCCTTCAGGCGTTTCCAGGTGGCTGCAGCGCCTGGAGACGGCCCGAGGAGGTCGCTGTTGTCCCCGGAAAATGCCGTTCCAATGACAAATTACCCGATGGACGCGAAGCGATGGGATGGTGTCAAATGCAGTTTTGTGTAAGCGGAACATTTCAAAAGGTGAACAGAAATGTGATAATTATATTGCACAAGAGCTTGTTTCTGATACTGATTGGTTTCCCAGGGCTTTGCCTCAGGTATTTGCTGGGTTTGCTTTTGGGTTTTTCCTAAAGCATCTCAGTAGAAGTAAAGAGCAAAAGTGCTCTAAATGCCTTTTTTTTTTTAAAGTTTAATATGTTTCTATCATTAAGGAATAACCAACATTGCTACGAGATCTTTATAACCATGTGCTGAGGCTTTTGTCAGGGAAAACACTCAGTGGATTTAGTGTTGTATGGAGAGTGTGGAATATCATCTTCATGAACTCACTGTAAACTAGGTACAATAAGTTGAAGACCTAAATTTGTTTAATGACTTTGATTCATTGTTGATGCTGATTTTTAACATTATCAACAAAGACTTTGAAAGGTCAGAATTCAGAGTAATGACAAATGGATGAAAGTATTAAAAAAATGAAGTTAATTTAGTAGACATACATGCAATACTAAACTTAGGGAAAATCTAATATGCTGCTGAAAGATGGAACTTGATCTATGCAGATGTTTGAGATTAAAAGGTTTGTGTTGCTATACTGTAGTTTGGAATTTGCACGGGAGCGCTGAAGCAGTTTGCTGGCTTCTTCACACTCTGTTGTTAGTATTCTGTAATATTAGAAGATGCTTTGTTGTTGTCTATGTTTTTTCATGCTGAAACATCCTTAGGTGTGGATGTACATGCCTGGCTTGCAAAAGAAAAGCAAAGAAAACAGTAGTTCTGTCCTCATTCCATTCAAATGGTCTCTTCTCAAATGAGAACATTACCCTCACTAACCACATGTCCTCCATGCTCCTCTCTGTTGTTCCTTTTCCAGATCTACCTTCACTTTTTCCATTTCTTCCTACTGCTCTTTGTCTATTTCTGTTCTTCTTCCTTCCTCTTCTTCACTTCTGACATTGCCTTTCTGCCTTTTTTTGTTCTCTTTACTGTGCAGATTTCTCTTCTTGGCACTTTGCAGAAGGAATCTGAACAAGAATGTCAACTTTAAGTGCATTATTAATTATATTCTGTAAATGAATATTTATCTGTCATTAACTGAGATGTAAAATTTCTGAAAGATACATGCTCTATGTACTTACTAAAGTTGTTTTGATGTCTGTGGGAATTTCCTGGTCACTGTGACAAATGGTGGCTTTTTTCTCTATATGGTAAATGTTTTATATTTTTTTAAATACTTTTTTCTTCCAGTAGATACTTGCCTTTGAGATACCAGATGACTCTTATGCTATTTTGCTAGTATTTAGTGTCACGAAGTGTTGCTACTGAAACTGTATTCTTGAACCTCTGCCAATTTTATGTTTCTCCCTGTATTTTTTTTAAATGTTTTTGAACTTGTAGCAAGGGAGGGGACAGGTACAGGGGTTTCCTCCAGCCCCAGAAAAGAGGACACTGAGGAAACAGGTACAGTCTAAAAAAAGCATAAAACTGTTAGCTGAGTGGTCGGCTAAAGGATCACTGTGGTGAAATGGCAAAGATGCTGACAGTCTGTATTTCTGGAGTTCTAAACTAGGGCTGAGGAAAACTTTTCCAGGAGATTTAAGATGCATACCTGAATAGCCATATTACTTTGCTGTGTGGTGTCTCTTTTAAAGAAGGCATTGAGGAGTGGTTCTGGGCTCCAGGTTTTCTGTGAGACTGGTCTTGGATATTTACAGGAATTGCAGGTTTTGGGGGGGTCTCGGTGGGCAGTGGGATGGGTGGGCTGAGGACTCTGCATGCTCCCAGGCTCCCTCCCACACCTCTTCCCAGCGCTGCTGCCTTGGACCATTGGCAGGGGCATGAAATTGGGGCAGGTGAGCAAACGGCCATGGACACCTGGTGTGAGGGAAATGCCATACCTGCTTGTGACAGTGACGCTGACACAGATCCTATTGCCAGTGAGGGTAAAGGAGAGAGGGGGAGTTACCTGAGCTTGGCTACACCTGTGCTTAGTGTGAAAAATGAGCTGGGGCAGCTGGGGAGTTCCTTCTGGCGTGGGGCAGCCCCAGGGGCGGGTCTTGTGTGGAGCAATGCCGCCTGTGAGGCTGTGGGATCAGCCGAGTGGGAGCTGGGCATGGGGGCCCTCAGTGCCCGGCCCCGGGACAAACCTCCCTGCTGCCCCTCTGAGGGGGAGCCCTGCGGCGGACGGGCAGGGGATGTCCTGAAAGAGCTGGGACAACACCTGTGGGGAGAGGGAGGCCGGCTGTCCCTCAGTTGGCTGGGGAGCACCTGTGAGGACAGGGAGTCTGGCTGTCCCTCCATGGTGGGCACAGGTTGCCTGAGGAGGCAGCCGCCATCTTGCGGTGGGGGACGCTGTGGGCAGTTGCCTGGCTGCAGTAGCCGCAGCCAGGAGGGAAACACTGGGTAAATCTTTATTCTCTTTTTTTATCCTCATTTCATGGGAGTTTCTTCAGCATATGTCCCTCGCAGCACCTCCAAGCACCATTTCTCATCTCCATTTCTCATCTCCTCTGGTCCTGCCTGCTGTGTGGGAGGTGCTGGCTGGGGTGGCTCTTGGAGGCAAGATGGGCTGAGCTGGGGAAAGCTGGAGTGGTGTGGACACTGTGGTGATTGTTCCTTTAGAGAACAAATATTTCAGTCTAGAGGTAAATCTGGTCTTTCTGTCAATGTTTTTATACTTATGTAATTTTTCAATTTTTTTTAAGTGCAGGAAAGTGTCAGAACAAATCATAAATAGGACCCAGGTGTTGTGGTTTCGTCTAAATCTCGTAAGACCTCGATGCAGACAACTATTAACCTGGAACATGTGATCTTGTCCTAATCAACACAACTGATGCCTTGACTGCTCTCAGCTGTCTGTCTAGATTAAATGTTTACAATTAACTTAACCTCTACTGGGCACAAATGGTAGAAGGCCATGCCATCCAGTAGAGAGAAGCCACAATATGAGACAGGTGAGTTGTGAATGAGTTGTGAGTTTTGTGATGCCTCTGAGCTGCTGGTTAACTTTGTGTGTGTTTGCTCCACCTCTCACAGTCTGCTGCCTACAGTGCAAGGCCCAACAAAATCCAACTTTCTGCTTCCAGGTATAACCCTAATGCATACAAACATGGCTAAATAACCTCAAACCACATTTATTGTAAGTGTATGCTCTAGTACACATGCTTAGGGGTATTCTGGTTTACAAGTGAGGTCTGGAGAGAAAAAAATATCTAGCTATTGTCTGCTTGTTAATACAATATATAATTCTTGACTTTTGATACAAAATAAAAAGAAAAAAAACTCCACCTCTCCCACTACTCTAAGTGTAGTTGAAATAATTTTTACTGTAATGCTTGATATATCTTGTTTGAGGCTTAATAATTAAAAAAAAATCAGTTTTAATAACAGTTGATTATTACCACCCTCAAAAAATACAAAATAATGCCTGAATAGAAGAATTTTCCCATGTCTTTTATCTTGCAAGGAACTACCAAACAAAAACATAGAAATAAAATTGGACTGGACCATGTCCTTCAATTGGTTTTGAAGAAATGGACCATAACATATTAATTCTTAATATGCCTTGCTATATCTCCCACTGAGATAACTGAAAGAGTAATGCAGTAATCTTCAGCAGGATGCAAAGAGATCAGTTTCTTGTTAGTTAACCTTACCATAACTGCTTATGATACATGGTGATAAGGGGTATCAGTTTATCTCCCTGCAAACAGCAAAAGCTGAAATGGTTGTGCCAATTTGTTGGTTACATTATGAGCTGCTGATAAGAGAATATTCATCTCTTCAGGATTTGCACACTAGGACTTGACCACAACTGCTGCAGTCCACTGTTGTACAAGCACGGTGCTAGTGGGACTAAAATTCCTGCGTGAAAACTTAACCTGAGCCATGAAGAGAACTTCAAGTTGCTCTGTGATGTAGAATTGCTGAGGAAAAGATAAAACTGTTTTCCTCTATAAATTAGTTAAGGATTTATGCTGAGAGCTAAACCACTGTTCACTGATTCATGCAGAGAGTTGCTGTTTGCCCTTGTTTTGGTCTTTATTTGGCTGTTACCTGCTCTCAGTGTCCCTGCTTCTGCAGCTCCTCCTCGCGCCAGGGAGGCTGTGTGCTGTGCACCAAGACCTCCGGGTCCCCTCTACCCCTAAGACCACTTGTTAGACCAACAGCTGGGGGGACACTGATGGCATCTCAGAATGTGCTTTGAGACAGAGCTTGTCCTCTGCTCCTCCAGCTGTGTTATTTCAGTGCTGCAGGTCCTCGGGAGGGGTTGTAAGGAACAGTGCTGTTTTGCCATTCATCAGTAGTGTCTGCACTTCTATGTACACAAACATCATTTGACAGATGACTGTATACAATTTCTGCAAGTGAGTGATTGTTTTGCCACCTTAACTTTATCCTGATGGTACAAAGCTGACAGAATCTGTACCACAAGCCAGACAGCGCTTAATGTATTGCCATTGGTGTCTGAACCATGATTGAAAGTAGTCTTTAACAGAAATAGATGGTAAAAAACATTACAGGGGACAGGGCAGGAAGTTTTGCTGCCATAGGACTTACAAGATCAAAGCTGCTGTCAATTGGATATTTTCTTTCCTGCTCTCTGTTCAGTGGTAAGTCTCCTCTTATATACTGCTTTTCAGAGTTACTTGTTTTTATTCCAAATGTCTCCTGCAGTTCCTGATGACTGGGAGATCTCAACTGTTCCAGATTCAAGCTGTATATCCTGTATTTAAAAAACTGAAAGATCAGAGAGAGGAACAATATAATGAACAATCAAAATTTAGACATGATTCCTCTTAAGAAAAAGCTTAGGAAGGTGCAAAAACCCCTGAGGTTTTGTTTTACTCCTTCCTTAACCTCTCAACGTGTTTTGCACATCTGTAAGCCCTGAAACTTTTCAGAATACTTTGTCAGTACCATCTAAGGAACAACCTGTGTAATTGTAGTGGCCTATCATGGAGCTGCTGCTCTCTTTGGAGATCACTTGTCTCCTCATTACTAAGGTGAGTTCCATTCTCCTTTGCTGCAATGAAGATCCAAAGACTCGTTTGCAGATGCTTTGCATATTTAGTAGTGGTGAGTATTTTAATAATTAGAGTTTCATTTCTGTAATAGTTGTCATCCAAAGGTCTTGATATATTTTAGAAACTCATAGTGTGATTTTTACTTTTAGTTTAGGGAACATGTGAAGCCATAGCTTTCAGTTACTTTAGCAGCAGCGAGTGTTCGGTTTCTCTGAAGATTAAGTGACAAATATTGACATTTCACACTTTAATTAATAAGTTCCGTGAAGTCCTGTTTTGTTTTTCTGAATATAGGTCTAAGATATATTTTTAAATCAAAAGCATCATTAAAGGAAGAAGGAAAGGCTCAATTTTGCTTCCTCAGAGATGACTCTGGGGAGACCTTAAAGCACCCTTCCAGTACCTCAAGGGGCCTACAAGAGAGCTGGAAAGGGGCTCTTTGCAGGCCATGTTGTGATAGGATAAGGGGGAACAGCATTAAACTGCAAGAGGGTTGGTTTGATATTGGGAAGAAATTCTCTGCTGTAAGGGTGGTGAGACACTGAAACAGGTTGCCCAGAAAAGTTGTGGATGCCCCATCCATGGAACTGTTCAAAGCCAGGTTGGATGGTGTAAGTAATCTGATCCCATAGAAAGTGTCCCTGTCCATGGCAGGGGGGTTGAAACTACATGAACTTTGAGATTCCTCCCAGTCCAAGCTATTCCATGATTCTTGTCTCAAGGTGAATTGGTTTAGAGCAGGCAGTTGTTTCTGAGAGGTGTGGGCCTAAGTGTCAGAATTTTGTACGAAGAGCTGGCACTTTGTGGACATGTAGATGTGGGTCCTAGGGACATCCTTTGCTGGGGGACTTGCTAGTGTTGGGGTGATGGCTGCACTAAATGATCTTAATGTTCTTCTTAAACAATTCTATGACTCTATGGTACATTCCCCCTCCCCCCCAGTCCTAGTTTTAAGAGGTGGTCTTAAAATGAAAGTAGTTAGATGCTGTCACAGTCAAGTGTTTTAATCTCAGGACTCTAAGGATGGTTAAAGAATTATTTAAAATATCTTAATAATGATTAAATAAGGTGTAAGATTGAAGACTTACTAGAGGCAAAAGTGACAATAGTATGGCCACAGAAATGATAGGATTTCCCTCCTTTTTGGTGCTTTTGGGTAATATTTTAGAATTGAAGATTTGAGGTTCAGATGTACTTCCAAATCTTTGAACCAGTATTGAGCCTTTAAATGATATAATTTGAAAAGTCTCCTGAAGTCTTATATGAGACGGCACTAGTAAAGAGATTCTTTTTTTTTTTTTTTTTAATTTAAAATNTTTTTTTTTAAATTTAAAATCCAATTAGCAAGTGTTCTATGAGCCATACTGAAGTTGCTGGATCACAACACTGGATTTCAATTGTCAGACCTCAACTACTGGGTAAATTAGTAATAAAAAAAGGCAAAGGGATCTATAAACAGCAGTCTGTATTTCTTCCTGATGAAGTTTCCTTGCTTAGGTTTAGCTACGAGTACAAGAGACTAAACTGTAGAAATAAGCAATTCTTTAGCAGTAGAAGATTGTTTTCTCAATATATATTTTAAGGGCACTACTTTGGAAACCCATATTAAAACAATGAACTTCCACCCGGAGAGGAAGGAGCAGGATTTTCCCTGAGAAAAGGAAGCCATTCTGCTTGGGGGTATTCAGTGCTTTTCCCCGCAGGGCTGGCCTGTGGTACAGGATGTTAAGGCACCAGCAGAGAGAGCCATTGTTTCAAGGATGTGGGGAAAGCTGCATACACGGTACAACTCGCTGACCGGGCACAACGCTGCAACGTGTGACTGTAAAAGCTCACACAGATTTTAAAGGAGATAATTCTTGTAGAGAAGGATCTTCACTTTCTAAAGACCTGTTCCCCCTCCCCACAATAATCTGGACAAATTTGCACAAGGATCACCCAACATTAAAGGCCCGGATCCATGCCTCAGCTGTTTTTATACTTCGTGCAATGTGTAGACTTTAATAACTTACCTAAGGTATATGCAGAGCTTGTCTCAAAAGAACTTGCACTGTGGGGGCCATCTCACGTGCCATGGGATGTTGGTCAGGAAACAGCAGAGAAAGAAAGACATAAATTCCAAATCTGTTTGGTATGAGTCTTGGAACTGATATTGAATGTGGTGGGGTTCAAATTCATCATAACAACATGAACTGTTCTTCCTTAAATTGTCAGCTGCTGCTGAGACTGAAAACATCCTTAGCACTGTTGAAAGTGGTGCATCCTTAGGTGGGGCAGTTTCTGTCATCCTGCTCTGAGCTCCCTTCCAAGAGTGTGCAGCAGTCCTTTTTGGCATGGGACTATTGGAGGAACAGAGCATTCCCAGCTGTTCTGTTACCCAGGACAATTTGCAAAGCTGAAATGGCTCTATTTACTTTTGTTGGGATATGTGTAGTTGCTCGACAGCTTCTTGGTCCATAAGCAAAACCCTGTCAGAATTCAAAGCCTGAACAAATCTCAACAGAAAGCTTGGCTGAAGCTGGAACTTCTCACCTTGTTGCACGCTGGAAGCTTCCTGAATTCTTGATGTTATATGTTTTTAATTGGCAGAATTTCTCGTACTTTGCCAAACCTTTCTACTGTGGGGGTAATGAAATCTGAAACCGGGCAAGTTTAGCTTAGCGTGGTTCTGAATTTCATCACAAATCACATCTCACACTTCTTATTTCTTGCCTGAGGGAGAAAAACTCCAGTATCTTTGTCTCCAGAAAGGAGGCAACGCCTGCATAGTTCCTCCATGCTGGCCGATTTTATTGACTCAGTGATAATTGAGGAAGGAGTCAGGTATCAGCTTGTGTGTGATGCTGGCACGTAGAGCCCTGTACGACCTAAGGCCGGCCCTGATGAGACAGCAAGAAAGAAGCAGTGATGGCAGCATGAAAAACAGCATTTTGCTGACATATATTACCATTGTCACTGAAGGTTAAAGTGCAGAGGGAAGAGCAAAGAAATTACATATTGCTAAACAGAGTTCCTTCTTTACATATGGAGTACTGACTTCAGGAGAACAACTTCAGGTGTTCAGAATCAACAATATATGCTAGGAAAAGCCAAACTAATATTATGCAGGCTATGTAATAACAATACCAAAATGGAGAGGGGGCTTTAAAGATGAGTATTTTTTTCCAATTACAACCACGACACAAAAAGAAAATTTCCTGAGACAATCTTCCTTTTTTTTTCACATTTGTTTGATCCTTCAGAAACTCTTAAGCCTTGCATGAATTCTCACTAATATTTTTATATTTCTCACTAATTTTTTACATTTTATTTCTTAGTATTTCATTTTGCAGTAAGTATGTAAATTAGTTTTTCACTGAGCTGAGCAGCTTCAGAAAGTATCAGGAGCAGTAAAAGCATGTATGCTTGCTGCTCTGGATGTTTAGGTCTTATTGGTCTTAGGGGCTATGTACTTCTGCTGCCTCACTGCCCCCATCTTCCTCACGAGAAAAAATGCAGCTCAAATCTTTTTTTTGTAGTTACTGTGAGTTCTAGCAGCCATGCTGCTGCTTCTGTGGTCTCGTGCTGTCACCACTGTGCCGTGACATGGTGCAGAGTAGGTTGTGATAATGCTGGGTAGAATTCCAACACTAGCCTCAGTCTGCTTTGAGGTAGTGGGGGGTATGTACTATAGATTTAACTAGCATCTTCCTTCTTCTCCCTGGAAGCTGCACTGCCTTCAAGAGAGCTAGTACTGGGAAAATTACCAGTGCTAGTCTGGCCAATGTGTAATTGGGAGGGAAAAAGTCTGAAGTTGTCTTGCAGTGCATCTGCAACAGTAAATAATGGGAAACACTCATGGAATTACAATAATGGGATATTTCTCTAAAGTTATCTCAGATCAGTGGGTTTCCAAAACATCCCACAAAAACAGTATGGCCTATAATAAAAGCTGTTTATTTATGTTACTGGGATCCTGCAATATTTTTGATCTGTTGGGATGCACCTTATCTTCCTCACCTCTTTTTTTAGTCTTTTAAATGCTTTCCCTTAATGATTTGAGATTTCTTCAGCAGCTCCAGGTCCTTAACACAGTATCTGCACTGCAGGAAGTAGTACTTTGCCTTGAAAGATTTAGGGACTTCTTGGAAGGTTGTTGTAAGGAGAAGAAAAGGAAAAGAAACTAACATAAAAATGAGTTCTGTGGAAACAGCCCTGGAGGGAGTTTTCAGAGCTGGGATGTACAGTTGTAACAGGCTTACTAACAAGAAATTCCATATATGTGGAGTTCAGAAAAGAGAAATCAACTGATCATGAGATGAAACCCATGCTGTGTGAAAAGGTGTGCTTTAGGAACTTCCCTGGTGTGAGCAATGGGTAGCCAGGAGAGTTAAGAGCTTTAGCTAACAAATGCTGGAGAATAACAGATAAGAGAGTGAAACTCCCTCACTAATGCACTGGACTGTTTTCTTCAGTGTTCAAAACAGCAGGAGACAACTTGCCTTGCTCAGTGTTAGCAGTTCTGGCCTGATACACACATGAAAGTTTTGTTCATGTAAAGTACAAAAGCGAACATGTGACTCTTCTACATCAGTTTCTTTTGATGAACTTTTCTCTAATCTGTTCTTTCCCTCTTCCCTTGGACTTCCATATGCCAGAAGATAGACCAAAGTTACTGAATGCTGCATTGGTGGCTTTCTGTGCCTGATCTGAGGTGATGGTAGGAAGAGACTCAGGCTGTAGTGACCAACCATCAGCAACTGCACAGTAAGGAGTTTTACCCCACATCTGCACTTAACTGAGCTGTGTGACAAGGCTGAGGGGAACCTCAGCATCACATGAACATCACTGTTGCATAACTTTAGGCATTTGAGCAGCATTTCCTTAGCATCTGGGTGATGCTGAGTTTCTACTGAGTCAGTTTCTTGGAATAGTTACCACAGCAGTAAAAGCTGCTTAAGAGAAAATGGATCTGGCAACAAAAGCTCTGAACAACAGGTAACTGATCCTCTGCAGAAGGTAACAACAAAGGCAGGTGAACCCAGTTAAGATTCTAGTCAGAGCACGAAAATTAAGTGGGGCATAGGAGAATAGTTGAGGAGTTAATAAAGCTTTTCTTGTTCTTAGTAGGAAGTGGCTTTCTGATTTCATTGTTAACACTGCATGACAAACCCTTCTTACTCAGTTGTAGGTGGTATCTGTTCCTTGATCCTATTGAAGCAATGGGGAGATTAATTTAAATGTGACAAAGCCAACAACTAAGCTATTTTAAGACTACTCCGTGAAAATGTGCATGGGATGATGATATGGTGTCTATCTTTATAGACCTTTATGAGAATAAGAGGACACAATTTGTTTTGTGGTGACTGTTATTCTGTTCAGAAAAGTCAAGGTCTTTTAAATGTCTAGCTCTTTTTAAAAATATGAATTTCAGCTTTTGAGCTCCATTTGTAAAAGAAAACAATGGGGTTTTTTTTCTCAGAAATTGCTGAACAGATAAAGTTAAGGGAAAAAAGGGAGGGCTAAACTTTCTTTGATTCAAGTCTTGAGGAATTAAATTGAGCATTAAAATAGATTTGTACCATCAGTCTCCTTAGACATGAACACTGCTAGGCTTAATGAGAAAGTACTGAAGCAGAATGACAGTTTCTTATTAACTCAACAAGACTGGTCTAGCTATTTCCACATTGCTTTTGCTTGCTCATTAATGACCTGCACTATAAAAGAGCAGCCCAAACACTCTAAGCCCCTGGGAAGACCTTTTTGTATGGTCTATCAGATGTTAAATGGCCTGCTAGCAGTGAAGAAACAACCCCATGAAATGCTGATCAGCGTTTTTGTCTTGTTCTGGTGCCTAGACAAAAAATTACAATTGATTAAATTGTCTACTGCAAGATAACAAATGCAGGTGACATGCTAAGCCTGAGTCACTGATGTCTGCACTTCATTCCAACCAAATCCAAGTTGACTTCAAAGTAATGGAGTCACAGCTGTAAGTAGCTGAGAAAAGATAAAGCTGTCAAACGTACCATGAACACTGCTATAAATGAGTGAGCCGCCTAGAAGGAAAATGTTTGTCATTGACCCATCTTTCTAAAAAAGTAGAAACTCTAGCTGGAAGTGAAAATACCAGGATGTGATTGTTTCCTTTGTGTGCTGGCTGGGTAGCTCAAGGAGTTCTTGTGTCACAACCTGAGCAGCTTCTTGCAGCTAGAGCTAACACTCAAATGTTGTCTGCTTCATTAGCCTAAGCCTTCCCTCTGCAGTCCCTTCCCTGCAGCTGTGCAGAATTGCAGATAATTCCAGGTAGTGTCTTGCTGTGGGTAGCCAGGTTTGCTGGAACAGAACTGCTCACTGGATTGGGAAGTTGATAAATCAGGTTGTGAACTTTGGCAGTGAGTTAACTTCTTGTCTAGCGGTGTTCCACTGAGTTCAGTGGGTTCTACTCGAGCTTCTCTGTCAGTATGGGGGATTGCTGTGGTTGGGGGGAGCAGCTCACACAACTGAGCCTCAAAGTACTTTGAACTCAGTGCAGTGGAGCCTTCAAACACACACCATTTTCTGCTCTGAGTGTTCACTGTGTTCTTACAGCTTGGGAAAGTAGAACTGAAAGCTGTGTTAATGGTTTTCAAACATAGTCCTTGTATTTGTCCAAAAGAAATCTGAGTGTGGAACAGCTTTTAAAAGGAGAGTAACTTCAAAAAATTTTTGTTCGTTTTGCTTTTTGTTCTCTATTTATCTGAGTTGGAAATTGGTGGATATGCAGGCAGTTACTTCAGTAGGCATCAGCACAAGCCTATCGAATCAAGCAGTATCAAGGTACCTATATAAAATCAAAATAAATGCCTGCACAATTCCCTTTGGACAGAGATTAATGATTTGACTTGATATGAAATCCCTGTCCTCTAACCTGGAAATCTTGCAGCTGTAAAAGGAATAGTATTTAATAATAGACCAAGACTTGATTTCAATGGAAGCATTGTCTGAGTAGGGACATCAGAGCTTGGTTCCAGAGCGCTAGTAAAATAAAATAAAATAAAATAGCCTTTTTATTTATTGGGCACTCAGACTTGAAGACTCCCAGGTGCCTATTAGTCTAAGGGCTTGTCTGTACAGGAAAGTTAGTGTGCAATATGTTGGAATATGAATTTACAGTGCACCAACTCCTCTGTGGTCCCCCTGTGTTTGGATATTTTTAGCACACGGTAATGGTGCCTTTCTCCATGGCAGTTCATTCAGCTTTGAAAATAAAATAAATCACATTCTGCTTAATGCCTGTGTGGTGAGTGAGTGCCAAATAGCCAATGCCCTCTAAACTTGTACCCGAACTTCCTCCTCTCAGCTAGAACTAGGGATGATGTTCAGTGGGGTTCTGGTCCAGGAAGATAAGTGTGATTCTGCTTGCTTTTTTAGAATGGAGAAAAATAGTATGTTTTCAAAAGTCCCTGTATTTCAGTTCTCAATAAAGCTTTGAGTATGTGGCAGTTTAGATCAGAGGATTCTAGTATAACTCTTTGAAAGAGTTATTTTCATTAATATTTTGCAGCTGACACTAGTCCTGTGTCCTTTGCCCAGCTGAAAGGTATGTATGGCTTTTTAGTGAATTACATTGAGGTTTGCTGTACTTTTTTACTTGGTTAGATTTAAGCTCAAATTCATTCAAATAGATGCTTTTGCTGCCATATATTGGTGAGGCAATATCACAGTGAGAACATGGAAGAGGAATAAAGGAGGGAGGATGGACATATAGGCACTAATCTGCAGGTTCTTGTTTGGTTTTTTGTGATAGTGCTGAAGTTTTCTGTGTTTTGAAACCATCAGTGGAAGGTGTAAAGCACCTGGAGAACCTTCAGTTTGCTCACAGTTCCTGTAGTGAAAATTTGGCAAAACCATGACTGTTGGGGAAGCTTTGAAAGATGGGATGTCATTTGTTTTTTCCCTTAAAGTGGAAAGAAAAGTGCAGCAATGACTCTTAAGATAATGTCTATTTTGGGGGAAAAGGAGACAAAAATCTTGCTAATTCAGTCTAATCCATATTTGATCTATTCACCTTAAGAATAAATTCCTTCACTCTTATTAACCTGAAAATGTGCCAGCTTGCATGTGAACATTAGGAACTGATGAGGGGTCTTGTACCTTTCACAGAATTGATGCTACTTTGTTGTTCTGCCTCAGGTATCCATGGTATGCCAGAGGAATGCAGCAGAGAACCAAAGTCCAACTTAATCTCTTTATCCTGCATTAATCTGAAACTCCCAGAGAGAGACAATCCTGACTTTGAGGCTCTCTGAATTCAGCAGCAGTGCTCCTGTTTCCTAGAAGCAAAATGAGGAAGAAATAAGTTATAGGTCCATGCACCTAACAAATGGTGCCACATGAATTTGGCTAAATTTCACACAACTTATTTTTAACTGGCTCGTTTCCTGAGAAGGATCTGCTTTGTGAGGTTCTGTTTTCTCTATGCTAAAAAGAAACACAAACACATTGATGCTAAAGTGAATTATTGTCTTTGTCCCAACTCTGTTGTTAAACAAGTGAAAATTATTCCATTCAGTTGGAGAACTAAAGCAGGCTGGAAGAAGCACTGCTGCTTTGTTTGACATATGTGTGTGCAGAGAAGATACACAATCTGATGGGAAGGCTGGGATCCTCACTGGGGAGCTGTACCCGGAGTTCACACATGCTGTTGACTGCAGAGCACCTTTCTGTGGGAGTTCCTTCTTACTCCCAACACCATAAGACTGAAGGAGAAGAGATGGGACTTAGATGTTAACCACAGCAAGTTGTTTTCATGGGATGACTGTGGTGCACCAGTCAACACTAGTTATTGCTGGGGACTGGTTTGTGTAATGTTTGCAAACACACAAGTTTGCAGCTAGAGCAGCTCAGAAAAAACCACCTCCTTTATTTCAGTCATGCTGGGAGAAGAGTCTCATCCAAGTCTAATTGTGCCTTGACCAGATGAAGTGCACACAGCTTTTCCCTGCCTGTGGTGTTTTTAAAGCCATTCTATGCATTGATGTGATCACAAAATATTTGAGCTCAGGATTGCTGTGTTGTAACTGTGGTGAGGATAAACCTAAAGGAAGTGTCTGCTCTTCATGCAAGGACAGCATAGCTACAGGTAGGAGCATCAGTGTTAGTGTAGTTAACCCTTTCATTTATTTAAAGGAATTGACCTCCTACTGAACTTGCGTCTGACCTTGACCTTAAATGACTTGCACAAAGACCAAGAGGGAGACTGTCAGGCTGGGCCTTGCAAGCAGCCTGGCTCCTGATCTTCTGCTGAAGTCGCTAGACCAAATGCCTCTGTCCATTCATGCTGAATGAATTCTTAGTCTGTGCTACATTTCCTCCCTTGAAAAATAATTGTTAATGAAAAGAAAAATGAGAGAACAAGGTAATGACAGATAGCACAGAGAAAACATTGGAAAGTGAAGAAAGAAATGTCTGGGAGTAATAGCAATGCTGTTATTCCCATGTTAATGATTTGAGAGCTTTCTGACTCCATAGAAGCAAAACTCGTACTTGCTGCAGTCTATAGAGATTTGAGCAATGCAGGGAAAATTTCAAATTTGGTCAGTAGTGGCCCCCATGTTTGTTCTCAAAAGAAACCTTCCTTCCTGCATGGATGTGAGGTGGTCTCTGAGATGCAAATGCTCCTTTGCAGGTTTAAACCTGTAGTTAATTAATCTGAAATCCTTCCTATCTGGACTTTCTGGTTAAGAGAGCTTAATAAATTACTGAGACACCGATCTCAAAGAAAATAGGCAGAACTCCCAATTATATCATCAGGTTTATCTCTGCCAGGATTGCATGAATGTGCCCTTAGTATCTACTGTAGCTCCACATCTGCTGTTCTTTTCATCCAAGCACAAATACCGGTGATTCTAGTAGGTCTTAAATCACTTTTTCCTTCAGACTGTGTGTTTTGTTGTAACTACATTCACCTCCCCTGCTCCCTCCCCTGTTTTGAGGTCAGTTGCCTGTGACAGATACTATGTTCTGTTTGGTATGTGCAGCTAACCACTTCTGATTTTAGAGAACATGGTTTTAATTAGTTCTCTTCCTCTCTGGTTGCTGAACAGAGTTGGCCTCAGGTGGAATTTTTTAATTGTGCTATTGCTGTCTGTTACACAAGCTGGAGCTCTGTTTCATAGAGAAAATTTGAAACAAAAATGAGACTTTTTGTAGCAGAAGTCACAGGACTGGTCAAACTTTAAAAAGTCATGTGAGCAGTTTTTTCACACATGTACAGTAATGTACGCAGAAGTTCAGGGGGATATTGACTTTCCTCTCTGTTTATTTGGTTTCACTACTTTTTAAAAATATTTACTAATTCAAAGATATTTACCAAAATCTGCTGACACATTTACATGATGCTGTGTAGTTGTGGTACTGGAGTTGCCTGTTTCTGCTACTTCTTTAGGAACTGGTGTCCTGAGATATTTATGAGGAGCTCCAAGCTTTCCCTTCTCCCTTTTCTCACTGGCATCAGTTCCTACATTTGACTGATCTCTAAGTGATTCAGTTTGCTACTTTATTGGAAGATTTTTGTTATTACTACTATTCTTGTTATTATTTTGTACCTTTGCTTTTCTTTTTTTTGCTGGGCTGGCTTGCAGCTGCTCTGAAGTAGCTGTTGCTGAAAGACCAGGCTGCTGATTTCCTTTGCTGTGTAATACTTGGGAAAACAGCAGCCTCTCAGCCAGTACAGGTGAGAGCAATTCTTTGCAACTTCATGGGCATTTGCCAGAGTATATCGCATTGTTGGAAGGTTTTGGGGTTTTTTGTTTGTTTGTTTTTACTAAGACCTTACTCTAAGCTATTTAAATACACTGTGGAAAAAGCTATCTGTAGTCTGAATACACCAGCCCCTTATCTATACAGCCTCCAGAATCTCCTGTCTCCAAGGCCGTGGTTTCCAAGGTTTGGTAGGGTTCCTGTGAAGATAAATCACATCAGAGGTATGACCTTTATCCTTGGTGCTATTTAAATAGCTTAAATATCTATTGACTTCATGCCTTGTGATTTCAGTTGGTGAAAAGTGAACACTAAAGAAAGGAAGAGTTGACCCACAGTGTATCAGATGAGTGATATCTTTATTTATAGATCTCTACAAATACAGATGTCTTTTTTCAAAACACTTCTCCCCCTAGCACTGTGTTGTGGCTGGTTGGTTTTAAGAGGGAATCTGTGCTTCCACATGGAACATAGCAAAAGAAGATACTAATTTCTGTTGTAGATGCTAAAGTTGTTGAGGGAAACATGAGGATAGAAGCAAAACAACCGGGAACCTTCTTTGTCTGCAGTTAAATATTCCCTAGTGGTTCTTAAGAAAAAATCTTTAAATCATTTGCCTAGGTAGTTCTGCACCTTTGTGGGGATTTTCTGTTGGAAGAGAAGGTGAAGATAAAGAAATGTATCTGCATTTGCCCCATAAAGGGCAGTAAACCAAATATATTACAGAAATCTACACTGAAGTGTCTCTGTGTGTTTCCTTCACTACAGATGATGGACTCCATATCTTCTATATTTACAGTATGGTCCCACTTTCATGAAACTCTGCTCTGGAATAATATATTAATAAAAAAACCCCTTTCTTTATATTCAAAGTCCTGTGGAAAAACTGTTTAATGTAAGCCAGTGTGATGCAATGCCTACTTGAGTTTGGAGACAGTGCAAAACTATAACCAAAGACTGATTCACTCTCCAGCACTCTGACTGTTCAATGATCAGACACACCAAGAACAGTGCTCAGCTGAGGCCTGGGGGTCAATGTGAGGAATTTTAGAGATGCATCCTTTTCTTTGAACTTGGTTCCCCATAGGAATATTCACCATGTATTTAGACTGCATAAACAGGATTCTGTATTGTTCTTTATATTCTGCTAAATATTATTGTTCTGGTGACAGATAAAACTCTGCAACTGCATGATAATATTATAAGATAAGATACACTGTGGAGGAAGAGGACTTGAGTCTTTCTTATTCCTCTGACTCAAATAAATGGTGCATATTCTTTTCTTCTTGTCAGCTCTCTCCAAAGACGGTCGTTTTCTGTGAAGATGACCAAAAGTCTCAGAGCTGTGATGTACCATCATTTGTATTTAATATCTGAATTATTAGAAATAGTTCTCATAACTGCAAGTACTAGAAGTTAGCTCCTGAATGTGGCCTCAGAGCCATCCTTTTCATGGCTTTGGATGGTGCTGTAATGTCTCTGTGAACCATTAGCTGCAATTTTACATGGCAAATGCAGCTGCATTTCACTAGTGAGATGATCCCATCTACAGTCTGCTTTTATAGCCCAGGGTTTGTTAATGTTTTTAATGTGCTTTGAATTAAATGGCATAGAAATTTCTATTATTGTAGCATCTGTTCCTCCCTGAGAGTTTGTGTAACCTGAAGGAGCTGTGCAACTTTAAACCAACTCCGTAGCCTGCATCCCTGTGAAAGGATGAAGAAATGTTGGTTATGTTTCTGTAGTTCCACACTGCTGTTTGCATCATGCCTTCACTTTTCCACCAGCAGGGAAGGTATCAACAAATTCTGTCAGTTTGTGGAAACAGTAGGGTTTGGACAGTGTTGAAAAGTCTGGGGGGGCGGCCATGGTGGTACAGTTGCAGCTGAAAGAAAATATTCAGCTGGCACCCTGAGTCTCTCTTATGCTAACAAGGCCATGAAAAGGTTTCAGGCTTTCTGCCCTACCCTAAATTTCTTACCCTAAGTATAGCCTATCCTTTTGATGTTTATCCATTGTACTGCTTCTTGATCTGCTTTACCTTATGAAACTTTTCCAAGATGTCTTTTCACACCCCAGTTTCTTCTATAAATTCCCTGAGATATGGTAAACTCTCCCAGCTTGTAAGGAAAGTGTCTGTATTTTGTAATTTTAAAATTATTGTGTACATTTGTGGTGCTGTAGTATAATTAGTGTGAATAACATGGGAGTTTGTCTGCGATGTAGACTTTTAAGTCTTATATTCAGACTGTGTTGGGGTGGGAAGCAGATTGCAGAGAAGTACCTATCTGCTAAGCTGTTGCTTACATAGAACAATCCTCACTATTTATTGTGATGGTCTGAAAGAAGCTTAATTATAAATCATTCCATGGAGGTATAGCTTGTTTGGATGTATAGCTTGTTCAGAGGGACTGGCAGCCTATGTGTAAAATGGGCCCAGGGCTGGAACAGCAAAATTGTTGCAGAGCAGGACTGAGCTGGGTTGGCACTGGGGTGTGGGAAGCTCGTTTAATGCAAGTTGTAGCTGGTGGTATCAGTGCTTCCCTTTCATGAATGCAGTTTAACTTTGCTGCCAGTCTGGCAACTTCCCACTGGGATAATGTAATGCAGCTGCAAGATTATTTTGGCTCTGTGCTAACTCCTTCCCATGCCTTTTTTTAATAGTCTGTCTCCTGCCTTTCCCCATTCAGTCATAAAACCTTTCCTAACATTTGTTCTACTTTTAAGAGCTAGTAAGGGCATGGCAGTTGATAACAGAGCCAACACCCTTCCATAAAAATGCACTTTTCAGCAGTGAAATCTGCTGCCTTTTGGGGAATTTCAAGAGTTGATGCTGGGGAAACGTGTTTTGGTTGTTCTCTTTCTCTGCTAGCTATCCCTCATATCACAAAGTTGGCTAAGATGCTGGTTTTGTATTTTTGTGACTGGGCTGAGACTTTGAAATGGAATAACAATCTAGCTTGCCTGAGTCTTGATCCACTTAAAGTGATATGAAAATGCCTGAGATGCACTCTTAGGAGACAAGGCTTTTTCAGAGTATTGGTCCTTCTATGAGAATCAGGGCCAAGTTTGGCTCTC
Source organism: Cyanoderma ruficeps (assembly GCA_008694505.1). NCBI lineage: Eukaryota > Metazoa > Chordata > Aves > Passeriformes > Timaliidae > Cyanoderma > Cyanoderma ruficeps. Next base: position 24,634,443 of record VZDJ01000594.1, read on the forward strand.
TAGATACTTGACATGTAGTCTTGAGTGTTGGTTTAACCTCGTTGTCAGAATTATTTTGTAACAAAAGTAATTATTGATGTTGTAAGTCACGTATCAGTTATGGTAGAATGAGATTTGTTGTTTTAATCATAACTGAAAGAGGCTCAATTTCTATTGTCCAGCTTTCCAGTTCTTACCCATCAATGCAAAGAATTTGAGATTATAGTTAAGCTTCTTACTTCTTTCACAGTATTAAACCCAGCTTTTAAAATCAGGAAAAGGCCCTCTTTCAAGGCAATGAGGAAATGATCAGAATCAGGGTAAGGGAAAACTACACTCTGCCTTTGATGGCATTCTTGTTCAGAACCTGCAACAAAAACTCTCCCAAGCCATCCTTTCTCATGTGATTATTGTCTTCTGAAATTTGACCTTTAAACAAAAATGTAAATAATTTGGATTTCTTGTGTGGAAACCACAAATATGTAGCAATGACAATTGTTAGTGTCTTCAGGGGCTGAAACAATAGACCAGGGTGGTGAAAACTCTCCTCTGCTTAGTTAATGCCTTACTTTTTAGTGGCACGGGAGGGGCCCAGGTAAAACTGCCAAAGAACCCAAACTGACCTCAGGGGGAAAGGAGACTGCTTTTGTGTATCTGCCCTTTTTTCTTAGCAAGTAGGTGATGACTTCAGCTGCATTAGTAAGAACCATTTCTCTCTACAGCCAATGTGGTAAATTGTTCCAGTTTCTCTTCTAAACTTCTTTCCCTGTCCTTGTCCTGACGAACCATTCCTGTAAAGGAAATCTCTTTCTGCCGCTTTTGTTGGTGCCATTGTGTTACAGATTGTTTGGAGTGCCTTTTCAAGACCTGCGATTAGGACCTGCAAAAGATCCGGGAGAATTTCTTTGTCTTGCTTTTTCCTGAGTCATCCGAGGGATTCACAGGCGGGCCCTGTTCTTTGCCTTGTGCCTTCCTGCTGTAGTTGCTGTGGGGGTCAGACATGGAAACACGGGCTAAGAGTTAAAATAAACCCTTGGGAGAAAGAAATTTTGACATATGATAATTTTTCAGGCTTTCAAAATGACTGAGAGCCTGCTGCTAGAGACAAGCTCAGTGTCTCAGTGTCCTTAGGACTGACTGAATGTTGGGAAATCCAGCTTTTGATTTGTGTTTCTTAAAAAAGGTTTGCCCCTGCTGTCTTGACAGCATGGAGTAGGAAAGCAGCAAGAGGTTGTCAAAAGATGTGTATTGAAAATAACCGGTCAGCGTCTGGAGGGTGCCGGGGTGCCGTCAGCAGCATGTAAAGGCAGACATCTGTAGGATGCTTTGGGTTCCAGAGATATTTTTATGAATGAAAGGTGCTTCTGACTGGAATGCACGCTGAAATAGGCAGTGCTAATGGAGTCTCTACGATCTCCTTATCTTCACTAGTAAATCTGCCCCCGAAGATAAATGTTTAATAACATTCCAATTTGGTTGTACTTGCTAAAGGTGATTGAACTAATGACCCATAATCCAATAGATCCATCTGTAGTGAATAACACTAAGGCTTCAATCCTGTGCTGCTGATTTAGCAGGATGTCTGCTTAATTTACCACATTTCGCTGTTGCAGAACTTACTCACTGATCAGACCAAATGATTTACCTGGCACTGAATGTAGTCCAATCTTTCAGTTCTAAAAGGGCAACGATTTCTTTGTATGCATAGAAGTTAACAAAATCTCACGTGCTCTTGGGAATCAGTAAATGTGTGTGTGAGAGGCAGAAATTTGAATAGTTGTTTTGTTATGCTTTGGTCAGATGACAAATGTGTGTGGTAGTACTGCATGCACAAACTTCTGATGCAAATACTTGTGAATATGGGTCTGAAGTTTGCTTTGGTCAGTAATTCCTTTGCACTCAACTTTGTCCTGCAAACATTAGAGAAAGGTGGAACTGTGGCTAAAGTATATTCGTATCACACTTCAAACAAATACCTTAGAATTTTTTCTGTTTGGCAGATGAAGTGCTCCTAATCACTTCAGTGGGAATCTGTCTGGTTTAAGGAATGCGGGATCTTGACCTAAGACCCCTGCTAACACTTACGTAAGGAGACCTACTGAACCATGTGGGACTGCTTATGCACATGGTTAATTTTATGGACAACTTTATGCAATATGCAGCTCCAGGACAGCACTTACAACTGCAGTCATCGATTTTTGATTGCAAAGGAACAGACTTCAATATTAGGCTAGAGTGACAGGGACCCCAGTTATGTTTCCTGCTGCTTCACTGTGGATGGTCTCCTCTTCCTTCTAATCTAATTCTTGCAGAGAACTGTTGCTTCCATAAATCCTGAAAAATCTTCCAGTAGCTGTTCACTCGCAAGTTCTTTGTTAGATTGAAATGACTAGTCTTCATTTCAGGAACTTCCTGTAAAAAAAAAGAAGGCATAAATAAATA
>VZDJ01000594.1:24636876-24776696 GCA_008694505.1 Cyanoderma ruficeps
CCCCCCCCCCCCCCGCTGTCACTCAAGTATTTGTTGATAAGTTCTGCAGTTCAGAGTAATGATGATTGAAGTGGGTGAAACTGCGTGGGGAGAGAAATAACTATTTTTACGTGATAATTTTCTTAAGACTTTTTCTTTTCAAGCAATGCTTGTGAGTTTGATGTGTTTTATTGCCAACTCTTTATATAAGAACTGTGTTGAGGCAACTGATCCTCATACCTCAGCTTGCATTCTCAGCTTTTGCAGCCTTGCCAGTAGTACTTGCCAGTAGTTACTGAAGATCTGGACTGAACAGTGACTGCTAGAAATAATGTTCCCACTGTTACTAAGTAGACTTTAATTTAGTAGTTTGAGTGAAGCTCCAGGATGGACACAGCAAAAGAGTGAGAGCAAAAAAGATACCCTTCACAGCCTGAGAGTTGTGTCTTACACTTATGGTGATAATGCCTGAGGCACCAGAAAGTTTGCAGCAAAACTGAAGCATTTCATATGCTTGATTTCAAAGGCTTCACTATATACACTTTTTAAAAAATTGTGAGTATATAAAGCAATCCCAAGGCAAGAAAGAGAAGTACCCTAAACACATAATATTTTTCTTCTTTCCCACTCTTCTTTCCCACTTTTTATCCTTGCAGTGAGTTCAAGTTTCCACCTTCTAAACTTAGTGTAGGTTCACACACAACTTCCAGTTGTAGGCATTCTTGCTTACACCTATCTTAAGGTCCATTTTCCTGCCCACTATCCTTCATATAAGTCCAAGTTTCTGCCGGGGAAAATCTTTAGGGAATAGCAGGTTGGCCTATTAGACTGACTGATATAACTGAGAGGAAAGAGAATAAATAAGCTTTTGGACCTACAAGTCCTTTTCCAGGTCTGCTGATTACCTGCCTGCTTAATGCAGTTTTTGTTTATGTTTTCCGATGAATGCTTTGTGTTGCTTCATACTGAATTTTATAAGATGTGGCTGGTACCTTATTACTCATTTGTTCTGTCAAAGAGATTTCATGTGAATATCTCTGAAGATTCGATCCAGTTTAAAATGGTAGTTCAAAGCCTTCTGCAGTGAAATTGAGAGCATCTTGATCAGGGCCTACATAGTTCTCTTTATACTGCTTATAAAGTGAGCTTTAGTAGCATTATTGTTTAAAAATGAAAATCACAAATGCAGTAAGCAAGCAAGCTGGACTGGCTAAGCTGACAGCCCCAGAAACAGAAATTAATCTGTTTTCTCCCCCCTAGTTGGGAGCCAGCATAAACAGTGCCAGGTCCCAGGTACACAAATCTACTGATATGTGAATAATAGCTGAAGGCAGGACAGGATCCGTGTGGATCTTGGACTGCTTTGATGGAGCAGTGGCAGAGCCAGTTGTGTGGTGGAAAGCTCAAGGATGAGACTGGCCAGGGTCCAGGTAAGTTCACTCTGGTGAAATAGAGATAATGGCTTGGAACTCTCTGGAGGGTCTGCCCCCTCTCTCCTGTGTGTGCAGGCAATGCCAGGGGTAGGTTGCATTTTCTGTGTTTCTTTTGGAGGAGGCAGAGCTGAGAGATTTGGTTGTCAGCTGAGGGAAAGCAGCTGACTCCAGCTGTCTGAGTGTGCTTACACAGGTGGGTTCCATAGCTAAAGCACTGGCTGCACCCAGAGCAGGGTCACAGTCACAAACTCCTAGAGGAATGACTCAGAACTCTAGCTGGCCATCTTAATGTGACAGTCCATGAAGGAGAGCTTGCCCTTCCCCCTTTTATCTGAGTCCTCTTTACTTCTCAAATTCTTGCATAAAGTCACTTGTTTCATCTTGTGTGATAATCTTCAAGTGCTGCTGTGGAAGTCAGGAATAACTTGAGAGCTCTTCCAGCTTTCCTGCCTTTTTTTTTTTTTAGTCTACTTACTAGTAGTGAGTAGCTTGCCAAAGCTGCCCAGACTTTTAAGGAGGCAGTAGTGTAGCTTTTTAGCTCTAAACAGAATGTTGTATGTTGTTTCTTTATAATACAGAATTAAAATAACATCAATTATATTTTTGTGCCTTTTCAAGTATCTATACCTTTTCTGCAATCTGCTAACATGAATAAGAAATGCAAAATGATCATATAAGAAGGCTGTTCTAATTATAAGCATATTTTTATTCATATAAAGCGCTGTTCTATTCACCTTGAAATTTCCCTCCAGAGAATGGCTGCTAAAAATTTCATGTGCTTTTGCTCTAAAATACTGGATTGCCCTGTAGCTGATTATCCTGTAAGTGTAAATAGAAAGACTTTGCCTTATATGTGGTACGATGAGGAAATTCTTGATATTCTTGTAGACCAGCAGCATTAACATTTTTGCAGTAAGAGGGCAACTTGATATCTGTGACCTGTTGACTCTTACTTGTTTTTTAAAAAAGCCTTCAAAAATCCCTTGTGAATCTCTTGGTTTGAATGGAAAAAACCCCAAAACTCTGCACTGTTCTTTAGTAGAGACTGTTTCTGAATACTTAAAAGCTGTAAATAAAATTGGAACAGCTTTCTTATTCCTACTCTTAAGAAAATCTATGTTCAGATTGCAAGCCAGTTGTTTTAAGATGTTGACTCTAGTTTACTTGGTTATTCCATGACAAATCTGGTAGGATTTTTTCCCCTCAAATTAAGTTTTCATGCAGCTTGATATAAAATTCAGGTACTTTTTTTCCACATATATAGAATTACTAAACCATAAGCACATCGTTGCAAATATAGAATCATTATCTCAGGAATGGACATCCTTCTGTGGAGTTGACAGCTGTAGTGTCTGAAGGCAAGAAGCACAATCTCTGAAGTCTCCTTGACTTCTAAGCTCCATTCAAGTCCTTCACTGCTGGGACTGTTCCAGGAAGGCTTTAATTTTTAAGGAGCTTTTCACTAATGGAGATGTTCTTGCTTTTTCAGGTGTCTTTGAATCCTGCAGGAACTGAGTGGCTTCTTGCTGCAGAATAGAATATGGAAAGTACTGAAAGCTGCCCGTGGTGTGATGTGGCTGAGATCTGTGTACAAAGGTACAGGAAGGTAAACTGTGAGGACAGCAATGTCTCACCTTGGGGGGGTGGTAAGATACGATGATACTTGAACTGTGAGAGAACGTGCATCAGATGGGCTTTCCTCTGAATCACAGAGTGAAAGAGAAGAGACCACACAAGAGTTCTTTGTAGGGAAAGTCTGCTTTGATGACCAAAGAACTCTGAAAGGCAAATGTGTGTCACAAATGTGTCATCCTGTGGTGTTTCGGTGCTGGACTCTGATCTGGCCATGTGTAGTCCAAAGGGAATAATGCACATGGTTGTTAACAAATGTATAGTTAAGAGGACTAACTGGACAGAAACAGCTAAACTATTTCAGTCCCACAGAGAGATGAGTGGACTTAAGATGTTGCTTAAGATAAGTGCATTTCAAAGAGGAGCTGGTGCAGAGGCTTCAAAAGGTCTCCCGAGGATCACCTGAGAGAATTCCTTACCTTCCTGCACTAGTGGCAGTTTTACCATTGGCTTCACAACGCCAGGATTTTGCCCTGGGAGTTCTGATCTGATAATGAAGAAAATATGGGCACTATACACAACTTTTAAAGTATTCCAGTCACTTATTTGTATATCATCACATTTTACCTCTTTAAATATTAATCTTGCAGTTCTTGATTTTAATTTATTATGGGAATGCTGATTTCCATATTTGTTATTTACTGATATACCTAATGTGGTGTGGGGGAAAGATCTGAAATGTAACTCAACATTTTCAAATATAACTTAACAAATAAAAAGCATTCCAAAATAATTTCTGTTACAAATATTGGGTCCTTGAACACTTGGTACACCTGTAGGGCTTTTTGACTGTTACAGAACTTACAGGAATAATGCTTGTAACTGAAAATTAGTGAAACATTGGGGTTTGTGGCTTGTAATTTTTCAACACCTAAAACCTCTTCTGTTGTAATGCATTATTCCAACAATAAACACAGGAAAAAAATTAGAACACTTTCTTGCAAAGCTGAAATGTGCTCATGCATTGGAGTAGATATCTGATGTCTTTTGATTAATAAGGGGATTTTTTTATTATTATTATTATTAGTTCATGATGTGAAAAACTCTCAAATTTAGTCAAGTTATAAGCCTTTGAGAAATTTGTGTATACATAGTCCAGTGATGTTTGTAAATGTGAGTCAGAGAAAATCCATTAACTGCTTTGCTATGTCTTTTGTCTTGTTTTGCCCAGGATTTCTTTTCCTGGAAGGGTGCTTTACCTAGCCAGCTGTCACTATTCACGTGCACATAAGACTTGAAAATTCGTAAGCTGCAATTTAATGCACTTTTTAAAGATGTTTCTTAGCAAATGATAAGATAGTGATGCTTTTTATTTTTGAATTTCAGTGCATCAAGGGTCTAACCCAATTTCCACTGTAGTCCAGAGTACTTTTCTTTTCTTGGGATTGCATCCCATTATCTTAAGAAGAACACCCTGTTGTGGTTTATTGCTGTAATTCAAAAATATTTGAATGGATGGTTGTAGGATCTTGACTTCATTGACCAGGCATCTGATAAAGATCTGTCTCTTTTTTATTATTATCTCAAACAACATTCTGCAGTACTAATCCTGGCTGCAAAATAACATTTGTGCTTAATAATTTTACACCATGTTAGATATCTTCAGCTGTAACTATGGTTCAAAATGGTTTAAATGGTGGCAGAGATATTACTTTGGAAATACTTATCCTCCAAGCCTTGTTTTTAGAGGAAAGAGCTACTGCTGTTTGCATTCACGTGTTTTTAAGGTGCCATGCATGTGACATTTCTTACCGAAGGGGACGTTTTTAACGGTGTGCTAGAATTTTTTCTCCTGTTCATGTAAGAGAGTTGTTTGAAACTTTAGACTGTCTCTTCCTAAAATAAATGTTTTTCACAGGTGTTCTGCTAAACAAATATTGCTGGGAGGTTTCTAGGGTTGATTTTTTTGCTGTTTTTAAGCTACATTAAGAAGGCTTGGTCTTTTTGGTAATACAGGTTTAACTTGGAATATAACATTTAGCAACAAAAATGTATATATTGTGATCTGAATGAGTTCTTTCTCCCAAGTACAGTTAGAGCATATGTTCTCATCCTGAGCAGTCTAGAGCATGGCTGATTGTGTGCTGTGAGATTTGGGTAAAGAGGCTGTCAGTGCATTTTTCTGTCATGAGCCTGACTTCATTTATGAAACAGAAATGAGATGTTTTCTCATGCTTAGAGTGAGAAGAGCATCTATGCTCTCCCTTTGAATTCTTTTAATAGAATTCGAAGTCTTTACAGGGCACTTCAGTGTATTCAGAAAAGTGCTCTGTGATTAACTGATCTGTAGCTCGTACAAGATCCTCATATCAAATACAGAAGATGTACAGTTGTTCTTTGCTTCTGAAACCCACTACAAGAGACCAGAGGAGAATAATTACTTGTGAGAAGGTAGCTGCTTGCAGGTTTACTTCATTCAGCAGAACCTAAGGAAAGCAATACTCATTTACTTTGACTCCACTTCTCTGTGTGTGGGGTCAGGCCTCTAGAGCAAGCCTGACTGAGAGGCAGAAAGTTCATGAGCAAAAGTGTTTCCCTTCTGTATGGAATAAGAAAAAAAAAGGCAAAGTTGATCCTTCATAGGCATGTATACCCAGGTAACACAGAGGATTGTACAGAAATCATATACAAGTTATGAAAATGTTGACTATCACTTAACTGTAGAACTTCCCTTGAATCATAGCAAATGCGTAAATGGTTTTGTAAGAAACTTAGTTAAAATAGACTTCCTGGCTGCCAGCTTTGAACATTGCCCAAGGAAGTAACTAAGTGCTTGTTCCTTGTTCCACTGCACCATTTCTCCAACCCCACTGAGTTTTCCCTGTATCATTGGGGGTGGAACATGAACTGTGTGTGTAACTGCAGGCAGAATTTGACCTCTGAGACCTTTACCACTGCAAGTGATCCAAGAAAAGTGAAAGTCACATTTCATGTTCGGATACCAAACCAAGTACCTGACGAAGTTTGAAAAACACAGAGAAAACATAATTTTTGCTGGCACATGGCTTTGCTACATGAACTGCCCTGGCTTGTCCTGTTAAAACTTAGAGCAAACTCTTTTACCAGTATAAGGAGGCAACACAGAGTATGTGTCAGTACAGTGGCAGGATAATGCAAAATAGCAGGGAAAGAAAGAAGGAGGGAAAATGTCGTTTACCTCAGTGAGTTATTCCCTTTCTTGCCAAGATTTGCCAAGCCCTACACATTGAACATTGGATGTGCTGGAATTTTACATACTTTGCAATGTGGCAGCTTTTAGCAGCCCTGCTTTCAGCCATTATGTGGATGAAAGCCCTGCTGGCTTCATCCCTTACTTCCACACCAAACGTGCCGGGTGTTTTACCTGGCACGTGACAGCCTGTAGCAATGGAGCTGTTTTGGGGCTTGCTGTGTGCAAGGTGCTGTGATCTGTCCCTCAGGCAGTTCTGTGCATTTGGGTTCAGCACTGAGCTGGGGGCTGGGGTACTCTGCCTTGTGCCCCGGAAAGAAGGGAAAACCCAAACCCATGGCTGGATGCCCTACAACTATACTAATGGGAATATTGGCATATAAAAAGATGTGTATATAAAGGAGTTCTAATCCTCTTGGGTTTCCTGCCTTTTCCTTAGCGTCTGGCCCATGTGAACTTACAGAAATAAATCCTCACCCTGTTTCCCCTCTGCATACAAGTAAAAAAACCCCTAGTTCTTGAAGTTGCCAGGGCTCCTAAAAGTATCACACTAGTCTCCATAGCTTTAAGAAAAAGAGTAATTACAGATTCCTTTCAAAGGGAAACATACAGCAGTGGCTTTACTTTCTGCTCTTCCAGAAGGGCTCGGTGTGCAATCCCTTCCGGGGCAGCTTTGGGAGTACTGTCTGGAAGGATGTCACTGTTGCTGGGAGCTTTAACACTGGGCCTGTTCTCCTGGAATGCCAGATCTTTCTTTAAGCTGTAGGTGGCAGGAGACCTAATGCTGGAATTGTTATTTTTGAGTATATAGCTCATCATATTCAGCAGAAAGGGCATAACAGAGAAAATAACAAAATGCTGCATAAAATGGATACACTTCTAAACAGGAAAAACAAATAACTAATAATCCAATGAAAGCATTTAAAAACTAAAAGATATGTAAGGTAACTTGAGATTTCCACACAGCTAATCTCTTTCCGTGGCTATCTCATCAATCTCTATTTTTGCAGGCATTTGCAGGTGATGCTTTTTCTTTAACAATTAATGATCTGAAAAATGAGCAATTATAGTAACTTAATAGAAATTCAAATAGTGTTTGTTAAACAAAAGTAACAATTGCGGTACTACTGCAAAATTTAACTCATGGATCTGCTACTGGATTTATAGGAGCATGTAGAAAGGTATTTTTATAGTATCCTTTAGAGAATGATAATAGACACCATGTTTTTCCTTTGCTCTTAGAAATAAGAGCTCTTCTGTCTTCTATTCCACTGGGTAACGTGCACTGTGGAATACTGAATTTTTAATGTTGATCACTAACTTATAAAAACAATCTCTGCTTTACTGACCTTAATACTTGTGAAGTATTAGGTACACAGCCACACTCTCTGTTCTTATATGGATATTCTAAGTCAGGGCTTCATTTCCAGAAACAACTTATTTAATGAGGCAGTATTAATTGATAGGTTTTTCCCCCTTAATTTTTATAGAAAATCTGTGTGAATTTCAGCCATCTAAGTAGCTGCATAGCAGCACAAACACACTTGAAATAGCCTTAAATGGGTTCATTTGAATGGTGTAAATAGTTTTGTTTGTGATTTATCTTTCCTAAAAGCTATAAAATGCATGTAATTGACCTGCTGAGGGATGCTGTGCCATTCAATAGGGCATGTACAGAGCACTAGGAAAGGGAGCACTTGCCCTTCTGGCTTAGTTCCTGGTCAGTTTGTGCATTCTCTCCACTTAAACTTCCTCTGAAGTCTCTGGTACAGTGCAGCATTCAAAGCATGTGCAATGCCTTTCACATCTTACAGAAATGTATACCATTCAACAAACGTTTGAAAACATTTTATGTACATAAACTCTTATTTTTTAGATGTGTTTAGTGCCTTGAGTCTTCTAAAGTGTTGGTATCAACTAATGCTGCAGCAGAGATAGCAATTAGATTTTGCTGTCATCTGAGCAGCAAATTATAGTTATTTTGGACTCTCTGATGTGCTTGCAGTCAGGTGCCATTTGCTGAGGGATGAGATTTGGTTGTGAGTAGCTAGAAATTTGTTAGATTTACAATTGAAAATAAATCTGTGTGACTAACATTAGGCAAAGGCAGTCTTTTTGATGTAGGCTGATTGGCCTTTCTTGTCATAGTTCTTCATGCTAGTGTTCCTCCTTTCTCCTGCCTTCCTCTCCTCCAGAGCTTTGATTTCCTGTTGGGGGCTGCTGAAGGTACCTTGGTGTATGGCTGGACAACCTTCAGTGGCCATCTGGTGCTGCTTGGCTGGAGCTTCTGGCCCAGAAATGAGATTAACACTTCCTCATGGCTGCTGCTCTTTGGCTTCTCTGTGAAACAAAGAGCTCCTGAAGTAAAAGAAATGAGAGCAAGTCAGTGTCTTTGTGATTCACTCCCTTAACCAGTTTCTTGGAAAAAATAATTTTCAAATATCTGTGTTCATAGAATCCTTTTGTGTTGTTTTGAGAAGACTCTACGCAGCAAAGTCAAAAGGCACAATAGCTCTGAGTGGCATCTTTAAACATTTGTTGATATTAGGAACCTGACAAATACAGTATAATTTTTCATCCTTGTGCAATCCTGAAGTTGCAATTGCCAATTAGAATCACTCACCAGGCTGGAGTCAAATTAGGAGCACTTGCTAATGTTTGTTTTGTAATGTTTCTAATCTTAGAAATTGGGGAAGAAATTGTGTATCTTGCCACTATGACATAGATGTAACCATTCCTCTTTCATTTCATGATGGGCTTCTCCACACAGGATTTTCCTCTTCTCCCTCAGCTATCTTTAATTAATAAATAGTAATAGATATTTTATTCAAATAAGAAATGTCTTTTAAAGGAACTGGAGTTTCTTTAATACCAGTCAGTGAATGCCACTCATATGAAGTTGATCAGGAATTGCGTGTGTGTGGAATCCAGCCCTCAAGTAATAAGGACAAAGTCTCTAATTTTGTTTCTAGATATATATCTGACACTTGGGATTATTGTGAGAAGATGAACACCTCTTTACTGAGGTTCTTCTGCTGGATTTCTTAACTGATACTGTAAGCTCATTGACTATTCTGGTGACTGTAATAACCTGTATAATACTACAGTATTTTTACTATGTTTCTGGACTTCCCTTTTCTTCTAATATGTGAAAACATTTAAGAAGGCAGCTATGAATTTCCTTTTCGTTGATCTTGTGCACTTTTTCTGGGAGTAGATGTCGCTAGGCTAATGAAAACTGTTCCTCTCAAATGAGAAGTGTGCTTGAGCATACCAGCAGATGAGGACAGTAGTCATTACCCAGGGAAGGAAAAGCACAAGCAAAGGCTTAGATACTCTGACCTGTTACAGCTGCAGGCTGAGCAACTGGCCCCTGATGGTCCCCTGTAGTTCCAAAACTCTGTGGAAGCACAGGCAGGAGGAGTGGGGAAACTGAGGAGGCCAGGAGATGAACTAAAGGGAAAAGCAGGACTGTGGTATACATGGAAACACTCGCTCTGTTTCCGGTTGGCAAACTCCTGATTGCTTTTTCTTTTTTAATGGTTCTGTGGTTCAATTGTTATATTAAAGGCAGGTATACTGGGAAAAGTCATTGCCTTTTTAAGTAAGTAACAAGAGGAACAGTTGCCAAATTTTGCATTTTAAAGGAGAAACGTTTAAGCATTAAATAGTGGTTGCTGAGGAAAAGCTTCAAACTAAGCTTTCCCTAGGTATTTCTATTTTCTTATTCACAAAATAAGTAAAAAGCCCCATGCATCTTAAGTAATGTATCCTAAAAGCCGTCAAGTCATCTATATAAAGCTAATTTAAATCTAAAGAGACTTGTTTAGAAAAACCAAAACAAAACAAAAAACCTCTGGCAAACTCCAGATCTAATACTACCAGATGTTGAACTCAAGTGATGGGCTTTTTTACCTGGAGAAGAAGGAGCTGAGATGCAGATACAGAATCACAGAATTGTTTAGGTTAGAAAACTTAGGTTGGATCTTTGAGATCATCGACTGTAACCTTTAACCCAGCACTGACAAAACCATGTCACCACTCAACCATGTCCCTAAGGTGCCCCATGTACCCTTCTAAATATCTCCAGGGATGGTCACTCCACCACTTCCCTGGGCAGCCTCGTTCAATGCTTGACAAGCCTTTTTGTGAAAAAATTTTGTGTAATATCCAATCTAAACTTTCCCTGTTGCAGCTCAAGACCATTTCCTTTTGTCCTATTGCTTGTGACCCAGAGGACTGGCAGACTGCATTTTTAGTATATAGCTCATCATATTCGGCAGAAAGGGCATAACAGAGAAAATAACAAAATGCTGCATAAAATGGATACACTTCTAAACAGGAAAAACAAATAACTAATAATCCAATGAAAGCATTTAAAAACTAAAAAATAGGTTAGGTAACTTGAAATTTCCACACAGCTAATCTCTTTCCGTGGCTATCTCATCAATCTCTATTTTTGCAGGCATTTGCAGGTGGTGCTTTTTCTTTAACAATTAGTGATCTGAAATTGATCCAGTGCTTTTAGGGGAATAGCCAGCTGTTGAAACCTGTGTTTTTACAAAGGAATGCTGTAGTAAGGAAAGGCAAAAGGTCTCTGATACTGCCTTGGAGAAGCCTTGGCAGTTGTCTGCTGTTATTATAAGGCATAGATATATATGTCTTCTTTTCCTCCAATCTCCAATATTCTGAACTGGATTAAACTCTTTTGTTTTGAAAGAAGGAGATGACCAGATTGGCTATTAAAACTTATTTGGGTTTTGGGTTTTTTTGGTTTTTTGTGGTTTTTTTTTTTTTTCCCCTTTGGTGTGGTAGGTTTTTTGTTGGTTTTTTTGGGGTTTTTTTTAGGAAGCAAAGGTATTTTCTTATCCTTCTTTTTTTTGTACTGCATCCATGTTGGTTGCAATGAAAGATGTGACTATTGCTTTGTTAATATGTGTGTGGATAAATGGACAAGTGTGCAGTGTAGCTACTGTAGGACCTGCTTATCTCAGGTGTTTTCTTTCTCAGTTTTGCCTAAGCTGAGAAACATGTCTTCATAATATTTTTTGTCTTTGTAGCCTTGGCAGCACAGGTTCCAAATCTGATCTTTTTTTTTCTGGCAGTGTGTGATGTTGGAAACTAACCGTGGGAGGGCCACATGCAATCCTCAGTTTTGTGATGTGCCCTGTGGCTGTCCGTCTTTTTTAAGAAGAGATAATGGCCTTCAGAGACTACAGGTCCCAGCAAGCAGTGCTTCCTTCTGATCTGATAAGCGAGTGCTCAGATCTGATGTGTGCTGCATGTCAGGGCGTGCTGGCTGCATGAGCCACACCTCAGCATTTGAGATAAGGATGGCTGCAGACTGCTCCAGCCAACACAAAGTAGGTGAAGCCTTGGCCAGAAGCTGGTTCATTTTTATTTTCCTCTGGTTTTAGGGACTTACTTTATCTTACACAGCAATGCAACAGGATTCTGGTATATAGCAGGATTGCCCATCATGTTGAATATGCTTTTGGTTTCTATGGTTTCTAGGTTTTCCCAGGTGCTTCCTTTTCCTCCTCTGTGATGGCTGCCCTCAAATGCTGTTCAGGAGTGGGCAAAACTTTTGGAAGTGGCTGATTGCTTCAAGTAAGGGTGTTGTTGCATGAGATTCAAGCCCATTTTTACTTGCTAAAGGGACCTGTCTCATTCAGGCAAGCTTTGGATAAGCAGTCTGAAATTTGGGGTAGTTTATCTGATACAATTTTTTAAAAGTTGGCCCAATATGGGAGGAGACTACCTTACTTTGACCTGGACACCTGAGGGAGGTGCTTTGACTCACCTTTGGGTGCAATTTAGACACCTGTTCTGAAATGCCTTCAGATTAAGAGTTCAAAAGCTGACTCTACTTGGATGCAGTTCAGGATTGGAGCAATCCCTTTCGCCCAGTCTTAGGCTAGATGCTTCTCAAGGTGTTTGGATGTAGTTTACTCCTCTGTAGCAATTTCTTTCTGAATTCTGTTCTTTAACTGGGTCTGCATCTGAACAAGTGATGAGAAGTTCTTTTGGAGTTTCATTCTATCTCAGATGTTTCGGAAAGTGTGAAAAACCCTGTGTGACTCTTCTGAGAGTTGTAGGTGACTTCAGTTTCTGGTATCTGTTGTAAAATAAAAAGCCAAGGTGTCAAGTGCCCTGCACTATTTGTCATCTTTATTTCTTGCTTTGTAGTCTTGTTCAAAGAAAGTTCAGCTGAGTGAAGAGCTTCTCACATTCTTTTAAAATCTGTCTAAGTATCACCACCATAAGAGCAACGGTATCAGGTTGATCAAGAGACCTGCTTGTCCCAGAATTCCATCTCAGTCCATGATCAATGATGGACTGATAGGGAAAGAGAAAAAATTACATTCTGTGTGAGAGAAGAGCCTCATGTTGGAATACTTCCTTGCTTAGGATCTTGAACTTCCTAAGTTAGCATTTGCTTCTGGATCATGGTAACACAGATGTTCCTGCCAATTCTGTCATCCTGCATCCTGTATTTGCACTTCTGCACATTAAACATAAAAACAATAGCATTACTACTTGGATTTAGTTCTTTGTGTAGATGGCAGTATGGTTAGCTGAAAAGTTGCACAAAGATAAATCGGATACTGTTAACTCCTTCCTGCTTCATGATTTGTATATTTTGGAACTTGGACATAGTTCTCAAGGCTCCAGTTTGGTCATGTATTAGCTCTGTTTATAATTTTTATGGAACCCTGAGATCTGACTTTTATCTTAACTTGATAAATAATGGAACCTTTGGCTAGGAGAGTGAGGATAAATACATACATACAGAAGAGCAGTTAATGAATAAGTAGCTGGTCAACAGAGATGACAGTGTATAAAGATACCTGTCAAATTCTTAGCACCATAAAACTAAAGTACATTTGGCCTGATCCAACACGCAAAGAATTTAATTTCCATTGATTTCAAAAGAGTGCCTTCTTAGCCTGTATGATATGAATTCTTATCTCTGTATCCTTTTTCTTTCCCCCTCCCTTTTTTTCTCCCCATTTTTCCTTTATAAGCACAGTTAGGTTATTTGATCTGACTCCCTTCTGCAGCACTTTTTTTTGTAGAAACAACTTCCTGGAGAAGAGTGGCACCGTGGTATACTGGGAACAGCCTGTTGGGTAAAGGTAGAATGATAAAGCTGCTCTGATTGATCCAGTGCTTTTAAGGGAATAGCCAGCTGTTGAAACCTGTGTTTTTACAGAGGAATACTGTAGTAAGGAAAGGCAAAAAGTCTCTGATACTGCCTTGGAGAAGTCTTGACAGTTTTCTGCTGTTATTATAGGGCATATATATATATATATATGCGCCTTCTTTTCCTTCAAAAAGCCATACTACTTGATTGATTTTTAACCACAGAAAGTTTTAATTAATTTATGCCTGTAAATGTATCAAACTGCTGCACTGACGAATCTATAATGGAATTTGTATCCAATCCCCATTTTATTCTGACTTTCTGGCAGCCATGAGTCTGTTCCCCTAAGGCACTTCAACTGTGCTGTCTTTTCTACTCCTGGATATTCTCTTGCTCTGTCTGACTCCACCTCAAATATGTCTGTATCGTAGGACCTGGTTTTCCTACAGTTGTCCCCGGTGCAATTACAACATGATTAAAATATGCAGTGTGGCTGAGACCTTGATCATGTTCTAACAAGAATATAGCCTTAGACATACAGCCCAGTTACAGCATGGTAACAATGTCACAGAACAACCCTGCTCATCTTGCAGCGTGGGGTGGGGCTCTATGCACTTTTCCTTGGCATATTTCTAGTCACACCACTTGCTATCGTTGCATTTCAAAATGTCATTATCCCAGGTGCCTAGATCAGCCTCAGGTATGAACTTACAAATGCCCCTACACAGCTTTTCCAGCACTTTGCTGCTGTCTGCAGTTCTGAAGAAGTAATAGTTGCCTCTGATTTTCAAATCATTAAGTACTCATGGAGTTAAAAACTTGAGTTTTTAACTTTCCTAAAAAAAGGGCACATAGGTATTATATATTTTAATTCTGGGACCCTGAGCTCGAGACCAATTTCTAACTAGTGGTTTTCAAAAATAACTTTTTCCTTAAAAATAGGCAGTCCACTTGCTGAATGCTCATAACTTCGTAATTTATCCACTTTTGCCCCTTCCTGGGAAGTGTCCAATACTGTCCACTGTCAGAGACAGGATCCTGGACCAGATGGATCACTGGTTTGTCTCAGTTGTACACCTTTTATGTGTCATGCTTAAGTTATGACCCCTGAGACCATTTCACAAGCTATTGGACTACAGAAGCATTAAACCCCCACCACCCCCCCCACCAAATCCTCTGACCTTTCTATGTTCTTCTATTACCACATCTTGTTCCCAGTCTGTGGCAGATGGGATGGGAGGAAAAAAAGCTATTTGCATTAAGTCCTTTTACTTTAACATCTTGGCTCTTTGCATATCCTTGTTTAGCTGTGAAAGAATGGGAGATGGCCCAAAGATGAATGGCAGATAAAAACAGGTCAGTGCCTCCTACTGGGAGACTTATCATGGAAAAAAGTCCCTGCACTCCAGATGCCCCTGTGGGGGAGGCATGTTTCCTCATAATGCTTTTAAATGGATTGCATTGCAACTGTGCTTCCTTCCTACTGAGCTTTGCCACACACAGGCACAAACGTTGGGTCGTGTATACTTGAGAGATTCTGTGTGCCCTGTAGTCACAGATAGCCATGACAGCAGTGGCCGTCAAATCAATGCTTCCTTGAATTCTCCATGTTTGTGAGCCTTGTCATTCTTCAGGGATCTATGAAGTTCAGAACAATGCCTGCTATGTGGCATGCAAAAAAATATTCATATTTCTTATAATTGTGGGGCTTCTTTCTTTCAGGAAAATAGCTTCCATAGAAAGTGGAATGGGATTTCTCACTCTGAAGAAGAGAGGTGTTGATAGCAATGTTCTTAACATCAATTCTTAACAAACAGTGGGTTTGTTTAGAGTTTCAAGTGCCTTGGATTTTCTATAAAGTTCTGCTCGTTCCTGTGCCTGTGCTCTGCCTGGTGACCTTTCAGCTGTGTGCTCTAGGAAGCAAGAGAAGGAATCTTTCATGGAAACACTGATCAGAACAGTGTGCTATTCCGTCCCTTCTGGGGCTGATTTCCATGTTTTCTTTGAATTTCTGTTATTTGACTTGAAGACAGTCTTCATTTTTGACAAACCTGAACTGTTCTGCAGAAAGCAGACACTCTCAAGAAGTGCTTAGTCCAAAATCCAGTTGCTTTAAAGTGATCTCTTATAGAAGGAATTTTTTGTTTTGTTTTGGGGTTTGTTTGTTTGGTGTTTTTTGTTTTTGTTTTTTTATGTCTGAGTTCTATTCACATGTTTGTTTCTTGGCTGGGATATCTTTTAGCTGGTTTAGTGAGCTGAATCAGCTCTTCCACAAATGAAATGAATACCATAACAAACACAAAGGGAGTAAGAGTGTATGGGAGTGATGGCTGGAGCAGGAAAGAGAGGGAATAAGTTGTAAGTTTTTCTATTCTTTGTTTCTAGCTGCCGTGCTTAAATAAGTAACTTTTTATTTTCCTTTTTTTTTGACAGTTTTTCTTTCCATTTTATATACAATTTAGCAAAGGATTTGTGCACAGTCTCAAGAGAGCTTTGACAGGACTTTCACTGACTGCAGTGTAATAGATGTGGTGTCTGTGGGGGCTCAGAGCTTTTGGTCAGAAACTGGCTGAGAGGCAGCAAAGCAGCCAACACTGAGTATCTGTGGGACTATTAAGCAGGAGAAATTTGGGTTCAGGTAGTGTCCTTTGCAGCCTTCAGTTTCCATCCTGTTGATAATGCCCAAACAGCTAGTTGGGCTGTGTTCCTGCCAGATGTTTCTTGGCTCCCACAGTTTTGTGTAAGCTATTCTCTGTCCTCAGGCTCCCTTAGAAAGAAATAACACTTTCCTACAAGAAAGAAGTTTGGGAGGTCTGAGGCAGAAGTGCAGCATCTTTGGACGATCAGAGCAAGTCTAGTTTTTCAGGCTGAAATGTTATGGATTTACACGCCTGTCCAATAGTGAGAACTGTGCTACTGTGTGAGATCATAGATTGTGGGTTTGGCTGCAAGAATCTTTATTTCTCCTGATACATCCAGTGACAACTGAATTATGCTGGTTTATGAAATCAGGAAGAAATTTATGTGGCTGGACTTTAGCAGCCTACACTTAAGGACAGCAATTGAGATTTGATTCTTGTGCAGGGCATGGCAAGCTCCTTGTCCACCTCTTAATGTGAACATGTTAAGTTATAACCTAATTGAGAAATCATACTGTACTCCAGGAAGTGATGATTTGCTTCAGCCGTTCTGTTTTTCTTTAAGGTGTTGACCAGTACTGTGGAATTTAAAACTACCTGAAGAAGGCATAGAAACATAATTTGAATGCAAACTGTATTAAGTGCTCACATCCTGTATCCTAGCAGGAATTTCACCAAACAGGCAAAGTATTCATTGAACTAGGAGCAAAGCAATGTCAAGTTGAGAAAGAAATTACTATGGAAATGAGTTTTAAAAGCCTGAGGCAGATGTAGGGAGAGGCACATTGTACAGGAATTTTCCTTATGCTCTCTAGCTTATATGGCCTTTTGATTATTTCAGCTGCACCATGTAAGAAATCTTTGGCTTGGAAGACAGTCACTGAATTTCAGCATTTCTGTGCTATTGCTGTGGGCTGGTTTCCCTGTTATGAGACATTAAAGTCAGCCTCACCTAGGACTGGGGCATCTGCCTGTATGGAAACAGCCTTGCTTGGCCACACCAGAGGTCCTTTCAGCCCAGCACTCTGTCTCTCTGTGGTCAGTAATGGATGCTTAGGAGAAAGAGAAATATATTGACTGCTTTCTTCCTGTACCATTCCAGTGCTTGGCAAGGAGCAGATGACTGGGTTTACTGGTCCTTAATTTAATTTTTTTTCTCCCCCATAGATTTGTCTTTTTTTCTTTTTACTTGTGCATTTCAAGGACCCATATCTTGTGGCAGTGAATTCTAACCTGCAGCTAACCTGCACAGTGTTAAGAAACCTCTCCCATATGCCTACTGATTAAATATAAAGCCCCACCATTTCCATGTTTTAGAGAAATGCCAAATGAACTGCCTATTTGTTTCCTTCATGCTTTTTATGATTTGGTCTTAAATTACAGATAATGACTTAGACCATTTTTTCTACTTAAAGATTTTTGAGCAATATGGAAGTGGATTTGTTGGCTTAGTGCATTGCAGAAATATGGCAGTACAAGAAAAAATTATTTTTCAGAAAGAACAGACTGGTCCTCTAGTGTCTTCTCATAAATTCTGGAATATTCCTGAGGCAGCACTAGATTCCTCATAGACTTTGGAATGGATTGATTGCAGGTAGAGGTATATAGCTTAGGGCAGGGAAGTGGCATATGTTAATCATGTTGGCAATAATTGATGGGAAATGATTGTGTGGGAGAGAAAACCAGGTTGTTGATGTATAAGTGTATGTGTTTACAGATTGTTTGGGAATTAATGGAACTGTAAAGGACTCAGTTCATTCCAGTGGCTCAGACATTGAAAGGAAACAAACTATGATCCCCTCACTTACTTTCATTTTGTTGTCATTAAAAAAAAATCAAGACAAGTTGAACAGCGTGAGAAAATCAAAATATTTCAGTCACGTTCTCTTTAATAGACTTGTTTTCATTCAAAACCTTTTGTTCAAACTATTCTGGTCACTGCCAGTAATGGCAGAAATGTGAGTATCTGCTGCAGAATTGCTTATGCTCAGCTGTGTCCTTGGGTAGAAATTACGTTAATCTGTACAGGTTGACAAGTTTAACAAAAACTGGTTTAGACGCTGAACTGGAGAAGATAGCCCCTAACTGGAACCTCACATAACACTATGTCCAAATAAAATATTGTTTGAATAATCTGGAATTTTATCACTTTGTTATTTACCTTCATGGCCATTGCTTTCTGAGACAAAATTTATATGTGAAATCTTGGGAACACACATTTATTCAAAATACAGACTGTTCTCTCTTAATATGGAAGTGAAAACCTATTAATTGGAAAGTCACAAATTTGTGTGCCTTTCCTGTGTCATATGTACTAAAATTATTAGTTTACCAGGCTCAATTTTGCAGTACTATTATTTTGTATATAAATGTTAAGAATAATCTGAGGTCTAATTACACTCTAGTCTGCTGGTATCTGTTTATTGATTTGAATGGAAGTTGGTTCAGACTCAGAAACCTGTGAATCCTGCTATCTGAGAAGCAGGATTTTCCCTCTATTTTCCTTTTACTCAAGCAGGAAGGAATGCAGGCATGAATATTCATTTTCCTCTTCTAATTCCCTCTATGCAATGCAATAGTTTTTTTCAACACTTTCTCCCCCCACCATTAATTTCAGAAACATTTGCATGACTCCTAAACACAAAAATATTGACTTAAGGAAGGTCAGTGTAATTACCTTTTAATTTAACTTAAAATGCCTGACCTGTAGAGTAGAGCCTGCCTGCCTATTATGTCAGGATGCCAGCTTCAAGGGAGTCTGAAGAGGTAGGTACCTCTTGGAGAAACAGCCTGGGCAAATCTGCTGGAGTGTCTGGCTGTCAGGTTTGTGAAATGGAAGTGGGTGCCATGGTGTTCCTTTGTGATCCTTCTGCAGCAATGATTAATGTGGGAGGACTTCACCATGTTGCTGCTGCTGAGTTACCAGGCTCTAATCAATAACTCAGAAGGTTAATGAAGATGCCTCTAGGTAAGCAGCACAGGCAGTAAGAGTTTGTGAACCATGAGGCCAGTTACTTTTTTAGTCTATTCTGATTTTAGCCAGCTCTTTGGTTTTGGCCCTCATCCCAGGCTCTGCCTCTGTGCAGTTTGTAGCCAATGATCTGAACAACTCATAGTGCTGTGCAATGTAAGGACTGATGATGAGGTCTTGGTGTCTTATCTCGTGTTCTGTATACTTGTTCCCTGAATAGGGTCAATCTGTGTCCTGTCACTCCTGTGGCTCATGAAGAACTAACCTGGAAAGACCTGTTAATCTTCATGGTCTGGAAAGATCTGGTTTCCTACATCTCAGTGGACAGGTGTATAAAGGGATGGAAAGGACATGGGTAGAAAATCAAATGTTCTCGTAGAAGATAAATAAATGAACTGTAGGAATAAGAACTCTAAACAGTACTCATTTCCATAAACTGCAAATTCTATAAAACTCTAAAGCTGTCTGTCAGTTAGTCATCTAGTTTGTGTGGATCCGTGGAATGTAGTTATTGGCAGTTCTCAAAACAAGCTACCCTGTACTTGCCCAAGTGTTTCACAATATAGGAGGCATGTTGAAGCCTGTCCATGTTCCTTCACACTATAGCTAATTACTGCATTTAATTATTCTTTGCCTACATCTCTGTGTATATCTCTCCTCACCATCTGATCATTTTTTTTAGTGAGTGCCTTTGGAAACAATAGGCTGATACCATGCAGTGGAAAACTTGCACTGACATCAGTGGTGTTCTTTGCTTTTGAGCCTGCCCAGCCCTGAGAACCCTCTTAAAACATGCAGGACTTGAGTTTAAGGTTGTGGGTGCTCTCTGCCAGGCCTTTCCCATCAAATATGCTGGCATGTGAGAATATTGGGAACCTTTAAATGTACATTAAAAAACATAAAACTTCTTAA
The DNA here is from genome assembly GCA_008694505.1 of Cyanoderma ruficeps. Classification (NCBI taxonomy): domain Eukaryota; kingdom Metazoa; phylum Chordata; class Aves; order Passeriformes; family Timaliidae; genus Cyanoderma; species Cyanoderma ruficeps. Next base: position 24,656,759 of record VZDJ01000594.1, read on the forward strand.
AAAGAAACAAAACTATTTCCTCTGCAAGCTCCTGTCTTGAACAGGTCTGCATCCAGCTACAGCTACTGAGGCATTGCAGGAGGAGCCTACAGTGAAGCAGACTGTAAAGAGGCTGTGGGAAAGATGGCTGGATGGGGTAAGGCAGGCACCAGGTACTCGATAGGCAGTGGGTTTGTGCCAGTCTGCAAGGCCAGCCCTTCTGAATTATTGTTTTGTTGAAAATCCAATTCTATTTTCTTTTCAAATGTCACGTAAGAAAGTTCCTATTTCAGTTCTCAGGTTGTCTCAAAGAGTCTTAGCAGTTTTGAGAATAAAGGGCTAAATTTAACTGATCAATTTAAAAATAAAAAGTAGAAGAAAAGGAGGAGATTTTACACAAATTTTGTGTGTCTTAGAACATAGTACTCCAAATAGTCTGGCCTTGCGGGGGTTTTTTTGTGGTGGTTGGGGTTTTTTTGCGTTTGTTAGTTTTGTGAACCTGATGTTATTCAATCCTCGGACTTTTATTCTGCAGTTTGTACAATTTTTTACGTGCTTTTGTGCTCAGAAGGGCTTTTTGTTCTTTTTTACCAACTCACAATCAGCAAATGTCACTTCCACCCTATCTTCCTGTAGTAAACAGATTTGGCCATAAGGACAAGATGGGTCCTAACAGATGGAGCCTATTGGTGCTCCACAGAGATGTGTTGGGATTGTCACTAGGCACTGGAGGACAAGAGCAGCTGCCTTCCTTGGAGACCCCAAGCCTGCAGCTTTTGAGGTATTCCTCTTGCTGCCAAATGAGAACCCTAAAGTAGATCTCCTTTGCTCAAAAACCAGAATGGTACTCAGATTTCTCCCTCTCTGTGACTTTAGGTTTTTGTCTATAAAAGACTAGGCTTCACATCCTAATTAGAAGGTGAGATTTTAGTAAAATTAGTCTTTTTTCATGACAAGAAAGCTTGCAGCTTCTTCCCCGAAAGAGGCGGTTGTTATGGCTGGGGACAGCAGGATGGGTTAATCGTGGCCGCATTTCCTGAGGTCTCCTGCAGTCATGATTTGTGAATGCCTGAGAATACCCCCGCTGAATTCTAATTGTTTGTGGCAGTCGGCACATGATTTCAAGTGTTTGGTCACAGCAGTGTTCGTTTTCTGCTCTTTTAATCTTTGATGGATGTTGCGCCTGGCTTCACTGATGTGGTTCACAACACAGTAGGCAGTGATTTCCTATAAGATGTTTTGTCTCAGCTACAGAGGTGTGGAGTCCCTATATGATGGCCAATATTTATTAATGACATCCCAAGGTTTCTAAAGAGAAAGCTCTGCCATAGACCATTAGAACCTAATCTATTCCAAAATGTCAGATGCAGTTAAGCAAGAGCTAACTCAATCGCACTGAGACTTTCCTTGTTAGTTCAAACTCTGATTAGAAGACTGATTAAAGGCATTCTCTTTGTAAAGGTTCACTTTTTATCTCTGCAGATATCATTACTATATGAGACAGGATAAAGCTAGCTAAAGGTTCATACAAATGCTGGAGCTAAAAAGTATTTGTGTGTGCTTGCAGTTATTTGGGCCCATATTAATGCACACCCATGTTTTTTAAAATTTACTTAATTAGTAACATGAAAAATGTTGATTTATAAATGTGGGTAGTGTTGAATTTTGCTGTACCTTTCAGCCTATTCATCTGGTGTTAAAAATACAAAAAGTCGAGTTTTCATATCATATGTAAAGCAGTAGGATTAAGATTTTAACAGCAATTTGGGGGTTGCTGGGATACGAAGTGTTTTGTTCAGAATACTTGACATCTGAGATCATTATGACCAGCCAAACTGCTTCCTGTGATTTAAACATTGCTCTTGCTGTTCAGTCCAAACTACACGATGGCAATACTGCTGAAATATCCTAGGCTCTTCCTAATGTTTTACCTACAAATTGTATTAAGCTTTGGCAATACCTTTAAATTTCTCACAGTGTTCATGTTTGTATATAAGCTCTTAGGAGGAAGGATTGTTGATTCATTATGCGTTTGTGTGGTGCTTACCACAACATGGGCTATATATATTTCTGTAACCTAGATAATGAGCTGGTGTTACCAAGAAATAAAAACATTCAGAAGGCAAATGACAAAGCTTCCAAATAATTTTCCGAGATGAAGTTCCTAAAAAAAATGGGGCTTTCAACTCTTATTCTTCAGAATTTTGTAGTTTGCTGCCTTGTACATGAATCATTTTGCGAACACCTTGTAGGCTAATGAGAAATAAACCAAAAAATAAAGAGCTTTAAGAAATTGTATGGAAGTCAGTGTTCTGGTATAAGGGATTTGATTGTTGTTTCCATCCTGGTCAGATTAATAATAATTCAACCATGCTGCTGCTAGTTGATGACTTGAGTGTGCATGTTAGTATGTGGAAGAGAACACGATAGTAAGTGGTCATATTTGTCCAGTCACCACTGAGCAGATGGTTTGTTTATTATTGACCATCTTTAGCAGGGAGGCAATGCTCTGAAGTATTGGTATCCTGCTTCTGAAGTTAGCTTGTAGACCTTGGGGGAATGTTGATCCTTTATGTGCCAAAGTCAATTTTAATATTGTTCAACAATAATAATAATAATAATAAAAGATCTAACTGTTCCATTGCAAATACTGTATATGGTGTGCCTTGTTTTACAGCTGATGGGCTAGAAGTCTTGATTTTGCTTTTTCATGAGTGCCCCTTGCAGAAGTAACTGAAGTTGCTCTTTGGGCTCATGGATTTGATGAATTCTGGAAAACTTTTTGGGCTGATACTTTTTGACCTAGGGTTACAAGGACTGACAAAGATGGTAGCAGAGCTTTTTCTAGTGAGGTGTTACAGTAACAGGATATCACAGGATTAAGACAAAGCCAGATCTTTCTACTACAGAGTTGCCTGCTGACTAACTTCTAATTGGCTTTGCCTGATTTATCACAGGTTTGCTGCTTGTTCCCAGATTGCTTGCACAAATGATGCACTTTGCCAAAGACTCTCTTTTCTCTGTATTTCTGCAGTGATGGCAGCAATTTAGATAAACCCAAGTTTTCTGAATCCCAGCCCAGTATTTTTTATGCCTTGCTCTGTGTGACTTTCAACAAATCAAGTAACTTCAGCAAATGTATAAAAGAGGAAGAAAATTGCTCAGCTCTCCACCCATATAGTGCTATACACATATACCACACGTGCATAAGGAGGCAGGCATACAATTTGCAAATGCTGTGTGCCATTTTCCTCTTCCAGAATTCTGAGATTGTCGTTACTCTTCTTGAATGAAACAGAATAAATAATACCATGGATAGATAGCTGACCCAGAAAGGAAAGCCTTAAGGGCTGTGACCACAGACTTGAGGGGAAATACTTGTGTTGTAATTTCTTTCCCAATTAAAAGTTGAAGTTCTCCTTCCAGACCTGTTTTTCAAGAAACATCTACTCTGAGCAGCCAGAGTTTTTTCAGAACATCTACAGCTGTTAGTGACTAGCTGGGCTTGAGAATGTTTCTGAACATGAGGTCTAGCAGTCTGAACCTGGTGGGATATGTGTTAGCTGGATCCTGCAGAGCTTTTGCTGGTATTAGTCTCTGCAAAGCAGCATCTTCGCTTTTTCCTCCGTGTCCTTCCAGACCCTCAGGGCGCACTTCCAAAATGTCAACCTATGCCTCATTTAAATCTTAAGGTCAACCTACTGCAATATTATCTCCAAAAAGTAACTGCAGAGAGGCTCTAACAAATGAGAAGATGTTGACCTTTTCAAATCGCTGTGAAACATCCTTAACTCTACTCTGCTGCTTTACCTTAATGTAGGAATAAAAAAATCATAGGTCTAGTTAAATTCACCTCTTTACCTGGTCTCCAAGGTTGGTTGATTTCTAAGGGATAATGGATAATGCCTTCACAGTCTGGAAATACCTGAGTGAAGTGCTATAATGTCAAGATAGAACCTCCCTAGTCTCCTCCCCAAAGAATAAAGAATTTAGTCAGGACATTAAAGCATTGCCAAAATCCTCAGCTGCCCCAGCTCACTGGAGTTAGACTGCTGGGCATCGGCAAAGCAAGTTATGCTGGGAATGGTTAAACCACTTAATTCCAGCATTAAGTCATATTTGTGCATGATCCTTCCTGTAACATGAGAAACTGGACACAGCTCACCATCAGGCCAGCTGTAGTACTTGTAGGCTGTATAATCTCTTACCTACCCATGTCAGTGCCCTCCTGCTGCTGAATACCCAGTTAATGAAGTAGAATGTAGTAGAAGAGAAAATATTTTGTCTTTGTTATCTCCTGTAGACTGTTGGTACAGACTGATGTAAAATCTTTGACTTTTAACGCGGAGACAGAGTCATAGGAAAACAAAATTAGTAACTTCTAGGAAATGACCGGAAGGAACACTAACCTGTGGTTGGCTTTTAAACTGATCAGCTCTGACTTGTCTCTCAATATAAATGAAGTAGTATTTAAGCATTTGTAGGAGTTTGAAAATATATGATGGTGGATGTGGATCCTTGTTACTTATGTGCATCTTAATTTATTAATATCCTGTGTCATCAGGAACATCACACAGCAATGACTTGCTTAGTTTCAAAATTTACTGTCATAGACATCTGTGAATGTATCAGTGGGTGTATACATATAGCACAGATCAAGATGTAGGATGTTGGAAAAAAAAATCTCGCCTCAAGTTTGGGATGAACTCATTATATCTCTACTGGTGGAGCCAAGAATGAGTTAAGCAAAATCTTCCCAGACAAATTTCAGTAGCAGCTCTATGATATCTCATACCATCAGAGATTAATGGATGAGTCTTCTGCCCTTAAAAAGCCTCATTGTGCTTTTTACCTTTTTTTTTCTTAAAGCAGAGTTGCTGCATTGCAGAAAAAAAATCATGTCATGGGCAAGGGTGTAGCTTATTAGTATAATAGCAATGAGTTATGCAGAATACAAAATGCTATTATGTAATCACTTTGGTTATTATACCATGACTTGAGAAATATGGGAACCAGTGCAATGATGAATATCATGTAGGATGGCTGACACTTCCCAATCCAAGGGAAAAAACCACCCAAACCCCTTGCTAGTTAGCATGAGAACTTCTTCCACTTGAACAGAAGTAGAGAAGCTTTTTTCCTTGTCAGGGTTTGTAGACGTGAAGTCCACACATGGACTGGCTCCGTTGATGCTGATGGCAGAATACACTTTATAAAGAACCAAAATGTGGCTCTGCATGGACTTCAAAGAAAGCAACTCTCCATACGTCAAAGTGTTGGAGAAAAAAGTCAGCCTTTGTGAAGGCGCAGAGACCAGGTTGGCACCATTTAAACCTTCAGCACAGGTACAGGTTTAATCATGACAGATTGACTGTAGCTGGTATCTTTCAAAGGAAAGAGGGGAAGACTACACTAAAGAATATGTTTGAATATCAGGTTAGTTTTATTAAGAGCTTGCTAGCAGGCACCATCAGTGAACAGCAGTAGTCATTTTGAGGTTTCATGGAGTCAGTGGGTAGTTAACATCTAGAGGAACAGGAGCCAGAAGCTTTGTGTTATCTGTGGCTTCTGATCTGCTCTCCTCTGTATGCCAAGGTGGTTCTTGTCAAGTCTTGGAGGGTGTGTAGGTCCAGCTGTAATTTTCTTCTATGCCAGTAGCCCTGCAGGCCCATTTGCTTACCTCCCTTTTTCCATGAAGGCTCAGAGTACAGAATAAGTGCTCCCATTTTCTTACTGTCCTTTTCGGGAAGGGACAAACCCAAGCAGTCCTTCATGATGTGCTTTGCATTTGAAGCCTTGCTAAAATGGAAGTAAATTCCATGAGATTTCCAGTTAAAATAATCCTGAAACAGAGAAGGGATAAAGTAACAGAGACATTGGAGACAAAAAAGCAAAACAAAACTTTTAATGAGTTTGGTGATTGTCAGTTTGTGGCTTATTAGCTACACGGGAAATTATTCTTTCTTTACATGCTTTCTCCATTGTGTCGTCAGCAAATCTATCAAATGGAACTCTTGTGCCTGAGAATTGCTGTGCAGCACGACCAGGACCTGAGATGAGGTCTGAGCTGGTCTACAGCAGACCAGCTACAGCAGGAAGTACTGAAAAGTGAGAGTTCAGGCTGTGAATTAATCATCAAGATCTTGCCCACTAATCTAGCATCAGTTAATTCAATGGGGACTCTCATCAGCTTCTTCTCAACCGCAAGAGGGTTTTATTGCTTAGGTCCAGACAAGTCTTGCCCTTGGTGAAGATGTGATAAACATTTGCCCAGGGCAGCAGATGCATTGGGAAGTGTCTGTGAGCAGTGACTGTAAGCATGCAGCATCCTTAGCCTAAACCCAGACCTAGGTAAAGCCAGGCTGCTGCTGCTGCCACCAGCACGGAGTCTTGTTTGACAGTGGTGGTTGTGGCTCTTTTCCTTTTATCCTAGTGACAACAGGAGCAGCAAGACTATATCTGCAGAGCTTTCTCTTCCTTCTCTTCCCAGCCCTTCCCAATGCATCTCCGCTCCAGCAGCCACAGCAGCTCTTCAACACTGGGAGCAGTCTGTTTTGCCGGCAGTGCTGAGGAGCAGGTGGAACAATTCTGTGCCCAGTGTTCTGGATTTACAGGTCTCCAAAGGATGAGTAATTTGAATTGTTTCAGGGATACTTTATAGTTCTTACCTGTGGTCCAGTGTGTTTGATTGGCTATGGACTACACAAATTGAAAAAAAAAAAGTTTTTAAAATACCACTGACTGGATCTGAGAAGTGCCCTAGCTATGGGAAGAACTGCAAGAGCAGTACATAACACACTTGGAAGTGTTCTACATACATGTTGCTAATAAATGTGACAAAGCGCGCTTTGTCTGTTGATAAGCATGCATGCTGGAGCCATCTTCACACCTGTGTTCAGTATGGTTTGCATCACGCTGGTTCCTCAACACTGTAGGTCAAAGTCTGGGGTACGGATGTTGGTTTGTTGCATCTCATCCATGACCACTATTACTGTGAAACGTGTTCTTTTTGCATGACTGACAACTTAATGAATTTGATATGTAATAGTATAGGTATTAAATGTCTTAGGAATAAAAAACAGTTGTAGTTTGCTATTTCTCTCAGTTTAAAATGCTCTCCCCTTTGCCTTTTCTCTTTGTATAATTGCTCTCTCTTTAGAAAAGGGGGTGTACCATGAATTGAAACATGACTCCAACCTCAAGTGGGATAGGTAGTTGCTATACTAGAGAGCTACTGTGTTATTGCAGCTATCATTTGAATCAGTCTATAGTTCTTTTATGCTGTATCCTCTGTGAATACATAAATCTGGCCCATCCTGGCTCAAGGAATTTTTCTCTTCCTTACATAAGCTTTTAGCCATCAGCAGCAGAGAGATTAATTACATGATGAAGAGGGAGTTGCTGTAAAATGGTATTAATATGGGGACTATAAAAAACCAGGGGGTTCCCTCAGAAACTCCAGCATGCTTTGTTGTAGGAAAGGCAGCAACAGACAACATCTCCAACAGACTGTGCTGTCTTAGCTGTGAGAATCCATCCCAGCCTGAGAGACATCCCAATGCACTCAGAGGTTGGAGAGATGGCTGCCCTAGGGAAGGTATAGATAAAATAGGGGCTTTGAGACTGTTGTACATTGGTGTTGCCTTGAATGACGTGGGCCCAAGAAAGGCTCTGGTAGATCAGTTGTCTCAGCCCACAGAGAAAACCCTGATAACAAGCATACAACATTTCTCTAGGGAAAAATCTCTGGTACCTTCAATGCAATGAAGGCAGGGGATTCCAAATTATCCTTGTAATTGGGAGTGCTCACATACTTTCTTTGATTTAGAGTGTCATATTCTGGCTCCCAATGACCAGAAGTTACATTTTAGAAGGGCTGTTCTGATAGCAATGATAAACAGGGTCAACAGTCATGATTATTGTGAGAAGTGGAGCAGAGATTCACAATCTGCCTCAAGGCAGGATGAAAAATACACAAAGCTGCTGCTTTCTTCCTAGTCCCTCTGGCTCTAGTAGAACTGAAGTGCTGAAGCTGGGAGGGAAGTTTGGGGTAAATTGTGATCTCCATCCTACAGGCTTTTTCAGTTTTTCTGTGTACCTGGATCAAAATATGATTATTTCAGAAATAATTCTGAAGACAAAGTGAGTCAGTTTAGGGTTACTGCAGTGTGCTTTCAGTGTGAACTCACAGTAAAAAGCTCTGCCTGTGGCTCTAAGGTATTCCATTTTTATGGCAACATTGAAGTGCATCATATAAATAAGTCTCTTTTTTAGCCACTGTGAAACTGATGGCATGCCCTATTCAAAGAACATATCATTTTAAATCACTGTAACAGATGTAGATTCAAAACAATACACCAATGCTAGAACTACCAGTTTTACTCATTCATCTGACATCTAACAACACAGAGACAATGGTTTTCCCTTTAAAATCTATTTTTTGTGTATTTTGCCTTCCCAAACAATGCTTCTGTTAAGATGTTCCAATTTTAGCTACAGCAGACATAAATCTTTCTCATTATATTATGCCATTAGTTACGCCATTTTAATTCTTGTTACAGAGAAGACACTGTAAAATATTTTTTCATTCTTTAATCCCAACACAAGTTAACATTCTGAAACTGAAAATATTTAATCTCTGGGAGCTAGTATGGAGAATTTTCTAACAGCAACTCACCTCTGTTTCCTGAGGCACTTTCAGTTTCTCCTGGTCTTTTTTTAACACCTTCCCAGTGCCACATTTTAGCAGGGACAGATTAGGTATTGAGCCTGAGTGCTCAGACAGATTCTTTGTTCACAAATACACTAATTTGTAATTCTGTGTCTTGCTAGCACACAACTCCACACAGCAGAAAAGCCAGACTGGGTTTTTGAAAAGTGTGATGCTGTTGGTTACTTTCTCCCCTCCTGTCTGTCCTGTGTGCTTCTTGTTCTCTCCGTCTTGGTTGTTTTAACATCCTAGGATCTCTGAGCCACCACCATCACTCTCCTCATTGTGGTCAGGGGTTGTTTCTCCATTGCTATGAAGTTAAACAGAAATTGGGATCCTCATATCAGCTAGGGGGAATACAAGCAAGCACAGAAATACTCCAAAGGCCGGAGTCAGGGAATGCCCTGCAGTAAATCCCCCAATGTCACCAAATAACATCATCCTTCCCAAGCTGCTTTATTGTATTTCCATTGTGACACCCTCCAGGTTTCATTATTAGCTGAAAATTGAGGAAAACAGAGCTGGAAGAGACCAATTTTGGGGATTGTTTTGTAGAAGATTTATCCTCTTTGAGTGTAGGTCTTTAATGACTGAATGACTTTCTCTCTGATTGTTAACTGTTTTCTTGCAGAAATTTAGCTTAGAAATATTTAAAAATTCCTCAGTAATTGCAAAGGTAAGAGTCTCAGTATCCCTGTTATATTCCTGACCCTTGTGATGGGCTTCTAGTTCTGTATCCCCCACACCAGCACTGGGATGGCAGAACCTGTTCATTTACTTCTTCGGTGCTCAAGTGTGCGATTCTTTGCCCTTTTCATGCTTCATTCAAAGGATAGTGTTTATCTTTCTTTAATTTCCTCACTAAGCTGCTCAACTTGCTTTGAGAGTTTCTCATAGGAACCAGAGGGGTGGCTGTGTTGCTCAGTGCAATCATGCTCTGCTTTCAGAAGTGGGATGTGAACACAGTGAGCAGCACTTCTGCCTGGCCTTGAAACCAGGGAAGTCTGTCAACTGTGCTTCAGCATGTTCTTGTGGAAGTGCCCCCTGCTGCCATGTACAAAGACTTACAGCAGATTACAACACGGCAACTTTTAACTGTATTCCGTACAGTGCCTTTCATTCTACGTGTGCTCAAAGTGCTTTACAATATACAAACAGCAATAGAAAATGTACAAAACAAATATGTCTTCAAACAGAGGAGCTGCTTTCTTCAGATGGCAAAAATGACACTTTTCCACAACAGAAGAGCAATAGAAATGAGCCTGTACTGGCAGAGACATTCTGAATTCTCCCCAGCTTAAGGTAACTTAATTCCAAGAATGATTGTTCTTCATGACTTTATAATGAGTTGAACCAAACATAAATTAAGAAAATAGAGATTTTGGTGGGAATATCAATCTAAATTTACCCCCAAAGCCTATTGTTGATTCTCTGCTTTGCATTCCTTTAGTGATTTTTCTCCAGCACCCTATCACATAGTTTTTAAGCGATACTTGATTACATTTTGTTAACATGGGAAGGGGTTGTATTGGTAATTACTTTTTATGATTGTCAGTTGTATTTGGGAGTGCTGTTGGGTTTTGTCATAAAAGGGGGTATATTTTACAACTAAAAATTCAGCACTTTTGAGTGCTACATTTGTTCTGTTTAAAATGCCATTAAAAGAAATGTGTATAAATTCAGAACAATGTATTATTGAAATAAACTGTCCAGTCTTGTAGCTGTGGAAAACATGCATATTCTGTGAGTATCAGAGTATGTCTCATTGAGACAGTGATTGTAATGAGAGGTTTGTTTGGGGAAAAAGTAACGAATTTACTCAAAGTAGGACCCAATGTTCTTCTGAGTGAAGGTGGGCTTAAGAGCAAAGGAGGAAAAAATTTGAACAAGGAAAACAGAGGTAGGGTCTGAGGAAGGAAGTGGAAAATATTGCTAATGCTAAGGAAAGGACAAGGGCATTGAGAGCTCTGGGAATCTGGGCATGGAGAAAAGGGAAAAGGACTGAGGGATGAATGGGCAGTAGGGGAATGTGAGGATGGACGGACGTGTTGCAGAGGCTGGTCAGAGGGATCCTGGCTCCAGACTGGCTACAGGGTCTGAGTATAGAACACAGGGATTCTGTGCCATGTTTGGGGTCTGAGTACAGTTGTTCAGAGCAGCATTCAGCTCCACAGTCCATGAAACTCTCATTTCTTCTCATTGTGTTGGGAAACAAACTGTACATATTCCACTGATGGCAAAAAAGGATGTATCAGAGTCCTAGAGGCTGCTGTCACTTCTGTCCTGGAGCAGGTGTAATCTTCACACTGAGGCTTGGATCCTCAGTGTGGGGGGAACATGCAGTTATGTTGGCTGAGACATAATGTCTTGATGCATATGGGAAGGAGGAAAATACATTTTGAAAATGTTGTAATTCCATCTTGCACTTCCTATCTTGAAGTCTCCAGTTTGTCTTCGGAGTCTTCTAACATGGCAGCATGAGTGTGTACATGTGAGCATAAGTGTAAGGAATACATGTGTTTTAGGGTGATTAGCTTTGGTGAGGAGAGGGACAGCAATGGGCAGTGTTAAATATCACTCTTCAGCATGGTAACTTCAGTACATCTGCACCTCTTTGTGGTGCAGAGATTGGATTATTAGCCTCTGTAACAGCACCATCTTGCACTGCAGTTCTGTTTGCTCTTACAAACTGAGCAGGATCACATCTGCATAGGATCTTTGGCGGGGGCTCTGCCGAGGTCACTGACCTGCCGTGGAACCATGTTTGTTCAGTAAGCAATGCTTTCATACTCATGCCCCCCTAAGCCAGCACACCACAATGGCTTCCTCTGCCACCATGCAGTGTTTAGCCGTGTGTGTAAGTTTAGGCTCAAAATACAAAGTGCAGACACTGGCTGGTTTTGATTGCTAGAAATTTTGTATGGAACTAGTTAGAAAACTGGGCTGTTAGCCCTCGTATGTTGCCAAAGTTGTTTAGATAACTCTGCTCTGCTTAGAAATCTCTTCCAGTTCTTCACTTATTCAGTGCTAACCTAAGCTGAGCTCCAGTATTGTTTTTCCCAGTTTTATGTGTTATGCAAGAACTTTTGTAAAGAAGCAGTTATGTCTTGCTTGAGACGGACTCTGCAGAGGGAACAACTGCAGTAAACCTGGCATGTGTTGTGTCTGCAGATTAAACTCAGAAGTTTTGTAATTTGTAAGCAGTCAGGGAGCCCCTCTTCACAGCAACGTAGTAACTAATGAGGGGTCTCAGGGCCAAGCCCACAGCAGAATGGACCCTCAAGTAAATCGCTGCAGAATCCCGGGAGGCAAAAAGGCTCTGTATGAATACAGGGTGTATTTTTCAGCATTGTATTTTGATGTATGCGCATGTGTTCCCCCAGCCCTTCAGCTGTGCACTATAGCCATGCAATAGCTGCTAGTTGGGACTCCAAGGGTGAATAGTGTCATCTTCATAGTGTGGTGCCCTGCCTGTTTAGATGGCCAGTGGGCACATGGGAGCCCAACTTTCCAGCATCACCAGTCTGGGCTGGAATTGGCATGGGAGCTGTGTGAAGATATTAAATCAGCTTTGCACTTTACCCGCTCTTGCCAATTCCCTAGAATAAATTCGAGGGGCCCAAGGTTTATTGTCTCTTATGTTCAGATTGTTAGGACTCACACTGGGACTTTATGGCCACTTAAGCATTATAATGGTATTGCTATGTCCTTTCCCCCCAGGCCTTCTGCACTGTGGGAGAGGCATAAAAAGGCAGTGGTACACTGGACCCCAACTCAGAGCTCACTAGATGGCTGGTATTACCACAGGATATAAATAGGCTGGAATGGAGACTGAGGGGGAGTTCGGTATAATACTGCCAGCAACAAGTTACTTGCTCAACACAGTTACCAGCTCTGTGGGATCAGAGCAGTTACACAGCCAGTGCAGGCTGCACAGGAATGGAGGGGCTTTCACTCAGGCTGTGGAGTGGGGAATGGCATTTCATGCTTAGGAACCTGTGCTGGATTCAAACTGGAAGCCCGAAGGTGAAAATGTTTGGGACCAGGCCTTGTCCTGCAAGAACTACCCAGGCTTACACATGTTCTGCTTCAAAAGAGAGCAGGCAGGCTCTTGTGTTCAAAAAAAGTTTTGGTTACAGCCCCTTGTTAGTTTAATTTTAGTTCTTATGAATTGACATATGGCAGGCATGATTTTTAATTAGAGCTTTAGCTGCGTTTTACTGGTAGGGTTGCAGAGCACTGTGGAATTTACACTAGGAAAAAAATGCTCTGTCGGTGGAGTACAAGGCTGTTTAGTAATCAGAGTGGAAAGTTAACTTTGAAACAAATTGGCAACTGATCAGATAAAATTCAAATCGGTAACATTTGTGTTGGAAACCAGCTCAGATCTGGGAAAAATGGAATCTAAGCTATTCTTTTCCTCTTGCAGAGGAACTGACCAGTGAACACACTGTGTGCACAACAAACTTCATTGTAACACCCCCTAAAAAACCAAAATTAATACTTTTATAGGGTTATCTGAGCACTTACCTGATTCCTTTTCACATTAGCGTAAAACTAAGTGTTGCTTTGAAGAGAAGTTTCCTTACATACTTTACAAAACAAACAAACGTCCTTTGCCAGTCAAAAACTAAAGGTCAAAAGTTTCCTCCATTTGTTTTTCTTCTGAATCAACAGGGTGTTAGAGAGAAATGTCAGGAGATGTTTTGCTCCTTTGGATTTGTAACAGATTCTCATCTTCCCACTTCATTGTGCGAACTATTTCAGGTACTGAAAGAGTTAATGGTGTGTTCAGGCCTCAACCAGCAAATGCATTTAAAGCTCAGTCCAGCACTCACATGGTTTGTATTCTTGCTCTGCTGGAGTGGTGTGTTCGTGGCATCTGGTTCCCTGGCAACAGCTTTCATTGGCTCAATCAAAGCCTTTTCTTCTTAAGAAAGCTCCCACTGTGACACCCTACCACTACCACTAATCACCATCTTAACTGAGTGTTTAAGATGCAGCTGGTATGAAAAATAATGCTTGTGCATGTGAGAAGATTAAGAGGCTACCTTGCATGGTACACCTGCCCTGGAGAGTGCTCTCACTCCTTGCAGTCAGGCATACTTGCGGCATCTGCTTTCCCACTGGTAGAGATGAGGCACCAATACACCAAGAGTCTGCTTAGAAATAATCTTTTGTTAGGCAGAAATCCATAAACCTTTGTGTCTTGTGAATAGTCATTTCCTCTTTGCAGCTGAGATGGCATTTGGGCCTCTGTGCTATTGACAAGGGGAAAAAGTGGGATGTACGGGGTGTACAATAAAATCCATATTGTTGAAGCTGTCTTCCTTGACAAGGAGGAAGCAGGAAGAAGACTTCCAACATGTGAACTGGAGGACAGTGTTGGCAAAGAATTCGTGTCGAGCTTCCTCTCCAGGGTTACATATTTTGGTGTTTCTGAGAATTCAGAGTTTGAATAAGAGTTGAGAAAATCTCTAGCAGTCTCTGCCTGTGTCTTGCAGAATTTGGGGTACAGAGTGATCAACAAAGTTGAGCATTCTTGTGCTCAGGAATCATGCTCCCACCGTTAGAAATGTTGTCCTCATGATGAAATGGCTGTTAGAAATGAAGTCCTGATTGACTTGGCAGCTGATAGAAATTCTTTCCTTATTTTCCTAGTCTTGGAGACTGTTGAAGGGTGCTCTGTAACCGTCAGAGGCCATTGCACTCCACAGGAATGATGCAGCTGGAGCAGAGATGTAGGTGAGGGTAAGCACAAGGAGAGACAGTGCGTGCATTGTAATCCGTGTGCTACAGTGGTTACTTGTTTACCAGACAAAGCACACAGGCCAGACAACCCCCTCCTTTGCTTATCTCTGTGCTATTGGGCAGGAGAGTGAACAGGGATTTAAGAATGTGGGCTGGAGAGCAGACATCTTCAGCAGCATGGATTTAGTCATGAAATACCATGCCAGAGAATATTACACTGATTTTGTGTCTGCTTTGATTAGGTTTTAAGTTAACCTACAGTCTCCTGATAGAGATGTTTGCTATTTTAAAATCTCCCTTGTTTGAAAATAGTAAGTGAACATTAGAAGCTTAGAAGAGAGGAGAAGGAAGCCTTGTCTTGTGAGACAGTGTACTGTATTTGGCATAGAGAGGCTGAGGCAATATGTCCCCGAGGAAGGAGATAGGGAGGACAGACTTGTGGTTAAGCTACTATATTGAGAGTTGAAATTTGGGTGTAGCCTCCACCTCTGCGTGGCCCTGGGGACATCTGTCATAGGCAAAACAGACATTTACCAAGAGCAGGCAAACCAGAAGTGGAGCTGTGGTGACTCCTCTGGCTGTGGCAAAGCCCAGGGGAGCTGCCTTGGTAGCTGCTGCTGCCAGAGCGAAGCAGAGCCAGCAGGGTAACGCCTGGCTGCCATAGCCCTTTCATCTTTTCAAAGGCAGCTGGAGCAGTAAGAGAAACTGAGCAAGGCTCAGTCCCCAGCTCTCATTCCCATCTCTGCCTGAGCCTTTCTCTGTGGCTAAAATGTTCTGATGAATGTGAGAGCAGAGCTACCGTGATTTCAGTAAGAGTGGGGAGACATGTAAGTCTCTAGTCAATCTCTAACTCTGATTAATTACAGGTGCCAGAGAAGAGTAGTAACAGCAAGGCTAGGATGAGCGTTCTCCAAAATTCACTCTGCAACTCAAGCAATTAGTTTCTGAGCCAGCACCAGGTCTTTGTATTAAGAGATTTTCTGAGATTGTGTCTAGGTATTTTGTAAGCCATGACTAGGCTGGCACTAGCCCCTTACACTGGGTCAGCAAAATTGACACAGAGGAGAAGCCCGGAGCTTGTTCTGTCTTGACTTCCACGTGTACAGTTCACCCTCAGTCCAGCTCCAGATTCTTGGCTTGGGGTCCCTTTGCCTCTTGTGTCAATGCAGCTGCAGCCCCAAGTATCCTGATTCCCCCAGATCCCACAGTAATACAGGCAGGGGGCTGGAATGCAATAACATCACACTGGCCCAGCTGTGGGACCAAGGGTACAATAGATGCACAATTTGCAAAGCAGGAATAGTTCTTGCTTCATTCAGCATGCTCTTAAAAAGATAAATCCTAATATATAAGAGATATAGATACTTAGTAACTACATGGCTAAAAACTTCCCTGAAAAGCCTATGCATGCTTTTAAACATCAACTATATATTAAAGGAAGAAATTCAAAAGCTGAAATTAGAAATCACAGCAGCAAAGAATAACATGCTGAACATGTTATTCACCTGTTTTCTTCAGTCATTTGTAGCCATTAATTAAATTGATTTCAACTTATTAACAGCTGTTCAGTAAAAAAGGAGACCATGGCAGGTATAAGAACTGTAAAACAACCTGGTTTGAACATTAAGTGTCATTAATGATTTGGTAAATTTGCTTGGGAGACCGAGTGTGGGGGTTGTTGTTGCTTCCTCCTCCTCAGAGTGTTTCCAAAGACCAGGGAAGTGCATGTATGTGTGTGAGGAGCTACACTTCTTCTGCTGCACTGACAATCCTGACCTTTTGACTAATTTATGGGCCTTAAGGCAGGCAGTGAAAATGTGATTTCAGAGAGGAAATTGGTAGATTTCACTGCTCTGGTGAAACTCAGATTTGCTTTGGTTTAGATATGATTTCAGAAAACTTTATTTATTTGTACTGGTTTACCATTAACTCTGGAACAAGGAATTTTGGGAATCACCTTCAGATATAAAGGGACAGGGAACTTCCATTGTTTAGGGGTTTTCACAAGTTTCCACTGGCCACACAGATGGATAGCTGAAAATATGTAAACTTGGCAAAGTGCAAGAGGAACAAGACCGGTGTGTTGTCTCAGTCCTTCCCGTCACATAAACTGAGCACTGAGCAGGTAGTTCTGTGAAGAAATCTGAGGATTTTCCTTTCACACAGCAAGATATGCATTTCAATAGGACAAAAGGTTCTTAATTGGCACATAGAAAGCATTCAAATATACAGAACAGACTCTTGCTATAAGGATGATGATTGAAAGGAGTTTGCTCTGTTCACTAATTCACTGGGTAAAATTATTTTAATGTAAAGTTTGTGTTATTTTATCTCCTATTTTTTAGATTACCAGAGTGCTCTCAAGAAGCCTTCCCTTCTAATCACAGTCTGTACACATGTGCTTAATTATGTTATTGCAGTGTCTAGTGGATAAACAGCACAACTTTTTTTTCTTTTTCTTTTCTCTTTTTTTTTTTTTTTTTCCCCAAACAAAGATCAGAGGGGTAAGCATGAGGTGCACATACAACTGCAAACCTCTGAGAAAGGATGTAAATGCTGATTTTTTTCAGAGGAGTGAATGTCACCCTAAGTAAACCTAGAACAGGGTCATATAATATATTGGGCTGGAGTCAAAGTAGTAGATTTATGTTATACCAGTGAATAGGGCTGTGTCTCTGGCACTGCTGCCTAACCTCTAGCAGAAGTTGTGTGGTGTGAATAAAGGCCAGAGGCCTGTTGTAAAAATGCTGATTTAGGTGGTTGATTGGGACTCCAGAGATCTGGTTGCTTTTCCTGCCTCTTTTCTACTTTGCTTTAGAAGGTAACTCAGTCTTACTCTTTAAGTTAGGGATAATACTTCCTCACCTGACAGGGACATTTCGGGAATAAATGTGTTAACTAGTGCAAAGTATTCAGGGCTCTGGGCCTGAACAGCAGAGAAGAAACAGCATAGAATGGAAAAGTATCATTGTTCATGCAGTGTTGTGATAGTTTGTAGGAGATGAAGCCAGAGCCCCACGCTGAAGAGCTGAGATGAAAAAGAATATTGAAGAGCTGCTTTGTATGCAGAGCATTGTCAGGCCTGTGCCTGGAGTGAAGCAGGGCTCTTGCCAAAAAAATGGATGTGGAGGCAGTACCTGGTCAGAGACTGAAGCAGTATATTATACCATACAACCCCGAGGCAGAGGAAGGTTACATTAGGCAACCTTTGCTTGGCTGTTTCATGATATTTGAGAGCTTTGCTTTTCAGCCTTTGATTGTTTAGTTTTAAACAACATAGTTTTTAGCATGGAACTGATGATATAGATCTTACAGTGCACCTGGAGCTTTACAGGAAAGTGTGCAGATAAGGTCTCAACCCCTTAAATCTTACAGACTGGGGCCTTTTTCTTCTCTCACAGACCTCATTAGATTAAGTAATCTAAGGAATTCTGTTTTTACTGCAGTGACCCATAATTCAGCACTGGTTTAGGCATAAATCTGCAATATTCTTCCATGAAGTTTCAAACTGCAGAAATGCCTTTTTTTTCCTGTTGTTGCTTTGCATGCCATCATCGTGTACCACCTTCCACCCAGCAGGGATTCTATGGCCTTTTTTAGTGACTGGCACCCACCAAATTAGCAAGGAGCAGAAACAGGATTACTAGTCCTACTTTTAAAACTTCTACTGTGTCTTTGTAAGTTCCACAACATCACTATGCTGTATCCTAGTAGTGAAACAAAGCCAATTTCCTCCTCAGTCCTTGGGCAAAGATTGGTGAATTAACTTTAGGCACAAAAATAAAAACTCCACCTTTTCTTTTTTTAAGGAAGATTTTATATTATTTATATTATTTTATGTATCTAAAACCTCTTTACTTTTGACACTCTCTGGGTGTCTGAATTTTTTTAAAGACATTACCTTTCCAGAATATTGAGCCTGCTGTAAAGAAAATATGTTTCAGTCCCAGCACATCATCAGCTTCACACAGGAATACTTAATAAACTCACAAGCACTTCAGAAGGGCTAAGTCCTGCTCACTGCTCAGCAGTGTACAGACAAGCCAGGAGAAGCAGTAGGGTTTAGCAGACTAGATCACAAATGGGGGGCTGCACTGGTGGATGGACCTGGTGGGCTCTAGAACTGGACATCATGCTGGAACTTTTCCATTCAGCACTTTGGAGCACAGCAGGAATCAGTGCTTTCACACTAGGAATCAATTACAGAAACCCAAATTATTACCATTTGAATAAACAATTATTCCTTTTTCACCCTCACAGAAGCTTGTTGTGATGAACTAAAAGCCAGAACTAATTAAATGTTCTCATCACACAAATCATATCAGAAGTGTTTCATCTGGTTTAATTAATTCTTGCCAGAAATTGCTGCTACTTTTACCACATGCTGAATGATTTTTTAAATTAATTTTTTTAATAGTTTCCATTTATATCTGTTTCCAGTACTGCTGGGATTCTCCCTTACTGCAGATAAAGTGGGAGTGTTTACAGAAGCCTTACTGCCAGGGAGTATTTTAACCCTAGAGACAGACAGTATGACAAATACCTTGTAGGTCAGGAAAAGGGACATTTACACCTGCATCTAAGAGGGGTTGTTTTAAAGCTACAAAAGGAGACAAATAAGAGACGTGCTCTTTAGTCCACTCTCCTGGTTAACTCTTAAATTGCTGGTGACAAGTGCTCTGATGAGAATGGTTATCATTAGGAAGAGGACAATGCAGCTCTGTCAACACTGCAATCTTCAGTAGCCTTTTTGTCCATGCACATGAAATGTGGACAGGTTACGTTGGTCATTGCTAGCCAGCTCGACCACAGGGCATTTTTTTGTCAAACAGAACAGTCCTTAGCCCGATTTCCTGAACCAGGCAGCAAATGTTTGCAGCTGGGGCTTGGTCTTGAGGCTGGACAGCATTCGGGTCTAAGCACAGGGTCTACAGCCCTGCAAACACTTCCCTGAGTCAGGAGAATGTTTCTGAGGAACAGGAGCTTGCTTTTGTCTGCTATAGGACAGCTTATGTGTTTTGGCTTTTGGTAGATGTTAATTGAAAACGCTCTTTCTAATGAGGTATTTTGGAAAAAAACTGCAGGAATGTTCCTGTATCCAGAGACTGGTGTCTGAGGCTCTCAGATTAGAGGTTTGGATTCAAGACAGTTCTGTGGTTACCTCTTGATCTCACACTACTGTACTACTAGTAGCACATGCCTGTGTCCACACAAGGGTGGGAACTGCCCGGTGTTTATCTTTGTAGTCCTCAATTTCTGTATTTAGTTCTCAATTGATAATGCATTTATTGCTCAGACAAAACTTCAGATTGAAGAGTTGCAAGTGATCACAGAACAAGTCGTCACATGCTGCAGATGTGCAGTAATTGTAGTACCAGGATTTGCCCTTCAGTTGTAGTCACAGGTCAGCACTGTGCAAACTGGCTACAGAAATTCTTACCAACGGGAGGACAGAGGCTTGCTCTAGGGACTGCTGCTTTGGATGTTAAGACCAGAAAAAAAATGAGAATTGTATTATTTTCCATCTGACTTTCATGAGGACAAGTGACAGGCTTTAAAGTTTAAAATAGCACTATTAAAGCAGTATAAAAATGTACATATTCAAGATATGTCAGTAAGATGGGACATTGTCACAGAATAATGGGTGCTAGCTGCTCGGTATTCAAAGTAGGACAGAAAAGAGGGAGATGCTAATGTAATTCTCAGTTTCCTAGGGAGCAGAGAATGAAAAATAAATAGAGAAGAGGGACAGTGCAACACTTCTGAGTATACCCCTGCCATGATAGGAAGTGTTTGAGCAGGGTTCTCTATGGCCCTGCATTTCAGAGCAGTGTTTGTGCCGTAGCACAGCTGACACTCTCTGCCATCCTATCCCCGCCAAAAAAACACTTGACTGATACAGAAGCAAAGCTGTCTGGTAGGCTCTTTTGCCTTTCCATCTTAGCAAATGTGGTCAGCCATAGGTCTTTTGAAAAGCAGGGCCTGAGAAACCTTCCCCATGCCCTCGCCGGGGTTGGCTGTACTGCCAGGGATGGTGCAGGTCAGCTGTGAGAGCTGCCTTGCTCCAGCTGGCAAAGCTGGAGCACTCGGCTGCTTTGTGGCTGTGACACAAGAAAACTGCTGAGCTTTGACATGAGAAAGACCCTGTCTCCCTGGGAGGTGGCTTGCCTCTTTCCCTGCCTCCTCTGTTCATATATGTGGTTCACTACTCTGTCCCCTCTTGGTGTTGACTTTGTAAATTGTGGTAATACCAGTGTCTAGAACTCTTCCTCCCCGGGGAATTACCAGAAGTGCACAAAGGTGCTGTAGGATGGTCTGTGGGCTCAGTACTGGAGGGTGGAGGGAGCATTCCCATGGCAGTCTGTGAGGACAGGGGTTGTGAATTGAGTAGATCCAAGTCCTGAGGAGGAGACCAACTGTCTCCTGGGAAATGTTGCTGTTGGCACTTCCCCTGTCCTCAGTCCCTGCGGCTTCCATCCAGACCAGTCTTGCCTTGCAAAAAAGAAGGCTTCAGACTCTGTCCAATGGTCATGTGCCCTATTCCCCAAATGTTTGCACTCTGCCTTTGAGATAGCACAGGCTCTGTATGCTATGGCCATATTGGGGCATCACTCCAACAGCACAGTTAAGGTTGTGTTTGCTCATTCCTTAACTCTTTATTTACTGGTTTCCAAGGGAATAGCTAGGACTGACATTCTAGAAAGGCACTACGTGCTCCTGGCAACCTTCATGAATTTCTTTGTCAGCAAACTTCATACTTTTGAAAATTTATGGGAGGGATATAACTTGTTGAGCATTCACATTGATGACATCAGTTTACAAGTCAGAAATTTCGTGGCTCGGAAGATGCTACTGGAGCAAAGTATGACTAAGTGCTCCTTCACAGCCTGGGCACTTCACCACACTTAAAGGGTGACAGAGGCAGTACTTTGCTATGAATATTCTGTTAAAAAGGCAGTGTGAGGAATTCCAGAGCATCACTTGCCTGGACTGGGGCAGGCAGTCATACCTTGGCCTTGCATAGACTCTGGGATGGGTGTCTATGAGCCAGCCCAGTCCACAAGCCAGGCCCTTGCATTAGCCAGGGGGCAGGGCCAGTTAGCTTGAGCGTGGGCCTGACAGGCACAGAAGCATGGCTTCACACCAGAGTTTTCTTTTTGGTCAGCCTGAAACACAAGAAAAACAAATGTACATGCAGCTGTAGCTGTGTCCACAAGCTTCTCAGATTTCACTCTCAACCGTTTTTATTGCTCTTTCTCTGCTCTCCACAAACACTTTTCCCTACATGCCATTCTTGATCTTATTAAGAAAAATGTTCAGTTGTCTGCCTTATGTCCCTTATTACCAGATCTACATGGTGCAGGTGAAGTGGATTAGACTTTTTCAGTGATATAAGGCAAGCTGTAGGTAAAACTGACTCCTGGGTCTCTTTTAAACTCCCTGTGGTTCCAAAGCCAAGCTATCTGCCTTCACCTGCATTCTTAGCCTTAGTCCATCTCTTAGTCTCCCTCTTAATTCCAGCTGAACCTTATAAGGTTGCATAATGTTTTTCAATCTTTATGGGTGCATTTCAAATTCAAATTTGGTGTTGCTTCATGTAAAAAGCATCTCACCAAAGCATTCAGACATTTTCCCATTAATTTTCATCTTCAATTGAAGTAGTTCAGAGTTAACTGAAAAAATTGTTTGACTTAATTCAAATCCATATTTTTGGGGTGCATGAAGTAGTGTGTTTCCTCCTTGCTTTGCTGATGAATTATTTAATCACTTCATTACTGATATTTTAATGAAATACACAGGTAGTTATTTTGCTTTGGGTTTGGTTTTTTTATTTCATTGCAGATAAATATTTTCCTTTTATGAACAAGATAGTTTCCTCAGTGTCTGGTTTTCATTTTTTGGGAATAGGCAGCTAACTAACAATCTTACTGGCCAGCACTGATTCTGCTCAGCTGGAGATGTTTTGCAGTATGTGCTATCACACAGGCCCCACATGGCAACACTTTGTACAACAACCAAAAAAAGACGGAGAAGAGAGCATGTGACAGTAAATCCCATCATCTGAAGAGTCCCCAGAGACTCTTCAGAGAAGGGAACATTCCTTATGCATGTTACACAAAAGCCTAAAAGGTGATGAGTGACACTTCCCACTTTCATTTCTTTGGGAAGATTTGGTGTCATCACATGTTTCTACTTTGCCACTAGTGTTTGACTATTTCCCCATAGAAAGTAAAGTGCCAGCTCACTCTTTGCTATTCTCTGTCTCTTAATGATCAATTATTTTTAATTGGTACCTCTTGCATTGTGCCCAATCTTAAGTTCTCCATCAAGATCAGGGCTCCAATAAGATGGGAACAGTACCAACACATATGTGGGAATGATAGACACTTTTTTTTGTCCCAAAGAGCATGATCCTATTTAGAGAAGGGCAGAAAAACAAACAGAGGTAAGGATGATTGGAAGGATTTGCAGACCGTGGGCAAATTTGGGAAAAGTATGACTGTCTGCTTGTCTTTGACTTCTAGTCTGGTGCCCTGTCTGCTGGCACAAACTGCTTCTCAGTTACTAATAAAACTGTATTGTATGTGCAGAAATACATTTAAAGATAAATAAAATAGGCTGGTATTGCTACAAAGAACTTTATCAGCTAAATAAGATGCAGTCAGGGATGATGGTGAGAGGTGGACATTGTGAAAATAACAGTTCTCATGACCATTTTCCATCAGCTTATTTTTATGTATGTAACTTGTTATTACATCTTTAATGTCTGTTTTCAAGTAATGTATTACATCTGCTATAGTGAAATGCTGATCAAAGGACACTTTGTTAAAACTCTAATGAAAATTGATAGCAAAATGGAAGAGTCATTTAAGTGAAATTGCTGAGTTTCTTGAAATTGTTTTCTGAGAAACATTTGTTTTCACATCTCGTGTTAAGAGATTTTGATAAAGATTCGATTCAAAATTCAGTGCAGGAAGATCTTTGGTTGAGGAAGATGAAGGACATGGAATTAAAGCATTAACTTTGTTTATGTTGACTTTATTATTTGAAGTGGCAAAAATCTTAAGAACTCTCGAAGACAGAAAACTAGATCCCTGTCTGCGGGCAATGATACAGAGTTCTGTGCCTTCATAACTGCAAAACCATCCACAGATTAATTAGTCTTTGCAGATTAGGGATTTCTTACCAGAAAAGACGGTGGCTCAAAGCACCTGTGAAGCACAGACCTTTACATCTTGCAGCACTCGAATGCAGGACTTAGGTTTAGCCTACCATAAAAGCAGAAAGCTGCCGTGAGCTTTGGTGTGAGCTCTGGAAGCCCAGCCCACCTCCTGCCCCTGTTAGAGGAGCAACATGGTTCAGGCACAGGCGCTGTTCAGTCCCCTCGCACACGGCTGCGGCTCGGTCTCTGCTTCCCGTGGTCGCTCCGAGCCACATCTTTGCCTTCGTCTGCTTTGCGCCGGAATTCTTTAGCCGCCGTGAGAGTTGTTTCTGCAAATCCAATAGCTGATTTATTATCTTCAGAGAGCAGAATGTGTAAAGAAAAACAGTATGAGTAAATCCTCCCTGTAGAAGGGCTTTCTATCCACTCACATAATCCCGCTTGGTTCCAGCCTGGTATGCATAGCTGTGGAAGGGTGTCAAATGACATCCCTTTTACTGGCTGTTGGCCCTAATGGAATGCTTCTTTGCACATCTCGTAAAGTAAGGGCAGGAAATGCTGCCTGAGACTTCTACATTTTGCCGTTAATTAAAAAATAAAATTTAAAATTTGAGAGGCTAGAGCATGACAAACAAGAAATGCTCTTTTCATCATGGATTAGATAAAAAAGATTCCATCTTTACGTTTTAGTTTTTTACCCTTTCTAAAGGCTGACTTGCTTTAGATAATCAAAGCTGGCTTTGAACTAATGCACAGAAAAAAATCTTTTTTTCTCTTTAAAAATAGCCCTATAGATATATATACATATCACAGCCTTTCATTCCTTTTATAGACAGTTTCATTTTCTGGGAGAACATGAAAGTTCTGAGCAATCCGGAGCTCACACAGGCACCACAACAAACACAGGGAATGAGGACCAGCCACACTACTGCAATTAACACCAGTGTTTAATTAGCAGACAGCTGCATTGGGCAAGGGCCTTTTGATTTTCTCTCTTCACTGGGCTTTTGATGAGAGATTTACCTACAGTTGTAACTGCTAGTTGTTACACTTGCATGCACTGTGCTAGATGTGCACTCACATGCACACACACACCACATGGAAAATCTGTGGAAGGAAGCCATGTCAGGCAAGTGATCTGATTTGTGCTTCAGGTAAATGTTTTTGGAAGTAGTTCCCTTTGACTGTCTTCCATGAAAAATCTGTAAGTTACATTTTTGTTTGTTGGGGAGGGTAAGCTATAAATGTACACTTTGGTGCTTTTAAGAATCCTTTGTTGATTTGTTGGTTTACTTTATTTAGCAACAAAAACCTGATGTGTGATGAAGGTGAATGGGTGCAGAGATCTGCCCTGGGAAAGGCTGGCGTCAGGGCAAGGCACAAACATTTACTCCAGTCAGCTTAAACACTTCTGTATTTCATTGGTGAAAGAAGTGTAATAGCCTCATGCTGTTGTTCCCCATGGTTAAGGCAGGAAAATATCCAAGCATCCAACTTATCCTTCTCCTTTGCCATCATTAGTAATGATAAAGATGTTGTTTGACATCATGGTAACAGAAAGAAACTGTTGAGGAACTAAAAGATGAAGGAAAAACATGGCAGAGAAGGTGAATTCTCACTGCTGTGGGCTTGAATGAAACCTTGGTCAACTCTGCTTTAGGGCTACTACTAAGATTTAGATTCCACTTGCAGCAAGCTGAAGTGAACAGTACTTACTTAAAGAGGGACAGCAGTGTTGTCACTGAGCCTGTTGATGATAACAGTGTTTATAACATACAGCAAATGAGAGCTTGGGGAGTACTGGAAGAGTTAAGAACCATCACTGTAGTACCAGCCCAGGCCCAAAGCCTTATTTCTGCTATGCATAAGCACCACTGTAACATGAGACCTTTTTGTTTGATGTGCATGCCCAGTTTAGTGTAATTTTTTTTATTTACCTAGTTGGCATCTTTATTTCCTCTCACACTTTATATTTGAGCCTGGCTAGATGATACTCCTGTGAAAGCAGGTGCTCGGCCTGACGGGTTTTAGATAAGATATTGGAAAACATACAAATAACTTGTTCTAGCTGGTGGTCTTAATTTGGCATTCTCTAAAACAGAATCTACTTAAAAAATATCAGACTGTGGGACAAAGGCCTGACAGGCATTTATACAAACTCTCTTATAATTATATTCAGTTTCTTCTGATTTTCAGAATATTCATTCTCACAACATCCCTATAATATACAGAATGTCACTGCTCCAATTTTATAGACAAGGAATTAAGAGACAAAGACAAGATTTTTCTAGGTGTGCACCTGGGAGTTGAAATGTTTGTCAAAAGTGCTTCCCATGTAACCTGCCTCCATTTTTGGCTGCCTGAATACTGCTGGAAGACTGGCTGTATGTGATCTGGCTACCATCTGTGATTGTGCAGGTAATCAACCACTTGTCTTTCAAATCTTAGATTAGTGCCTACTTGCTAGAGCACCTTTTTATGTCCATCTGGGCCAGATACCATGTTTTTCTTCTACTGCAGCTCCTAGCAAAAATCCCTCAGCTTTTTCAAATCCCTCAGAATGTTAGCCTGAGGAAAAGGACAGCACAGTGGGAATAATCTGTCTCCTTGCCTGCCCTGAGAATGATTTTCCCTTCCTGCAGACTGGTGTGAGAACAATGCTAGAGTTGCAGTACCTTCGGCAAAGCTCAAAGCAGGGGAGAACTGGGCCTCTTTTTTTCCTTCTTTCTAGATGTCACCCTGGACTGTGGGATTGAAGTTTTAATGGTAAGGTTATGGTACCCTGGTAGCCACACGACGAGACTAATTTCCAAGATCTGTGCAGCAGAAGTCTACTCACATAGGCTACTCCTCTAGGCAGCAGACTCAGATTTTCTCTGTGTATTGGTAAGGGTAACACGCTTAAGTGAAGGATTGCTTATTACCAAGGCAAGGTGTGATACAGCTGGGGCAGCCAAACTGAACAAGTCGCAGTCAGGATTTCTTGACTAATACGGATTAGCGATCTCCTCCAATTTACAGCTGTTATTTAAAAATGTGCTCTAGGCCCTGCTTATTCCTGCTTTTTATCCATATTCTCATTTATCCCAGTCCCATAGTTTCCTGGCATGAGTAGGCTGGCCGTACAGAGAGGAGCAGGTGATGCAGAGGAGTATGAGATCATGACCCTCTTTGGGGCTGTCCTGGCACCATTCAGTCAAATCCCATCTGGCTGCAGCTGTGGTAACACTATGCTTGGGCCTGGTGTTTACCTGAATTAGGAGAAAGTGGTGTCTGTGCCGTGCTTCCACTGATCTGGTTTTGAGACAAGCAGTGCCCTGCCACCTGAACCAGGCAACCTTGGACCTTGGGTTTAAACAGCATCAAAACCCTCCCTTGTACCTCCCTCCTCTGACTGCAGCATGAACTGGTTGTCTGAGCAGTGTTAAACTCTGATGTACATATTTTAGTTTTAAAGTTTGGGCATCATTTTAGTTAAAATGTGTTGATTCTAAGTGGGGCATTTGGGAATTTGCCATGACTGTATTTATTGCCCCAGTCCTATGTTATTTGTGGAGTGTTGTATCTGCCAAAACCACACACATGTTGGCATGAAACAATTATCCTTTATATAGGGTTTATATAGGGCAGGCTTGGCAATAGTCTTCCTCAGTGAACACTTAAGAGTGCTGAAGATTCAGTGTCATCTTTTCCTCTCCAAGCAACAAGCTAAATTTCTTTCAGCTGGATTCGTGGTTTTAAAATTAAAAGGAGTAGAAGGCATGTATGAAGTGCAGAATGTATATGAAGTACCTGTAAAGTCTGGAAGGAAATGAGAGTGAGATGAAGAAAAAAAGAGGTTATTTGAAATGCAAGCTAGTAATTTGGCTTCTAAACCCATGTGAAATTATAAGTAATGTTTACTGTTGCCAGTTGGTGAATACAGAGATGTGTGGTTTTTACTTGCATGCAAAGCTATTGGTTGCGGCTGAAGTACTTAGACAAAAACATTCAATAGTCTGTGTGGGTATTCCACCAAAAATAAACCCAAACAAACACTGACGTATTATAAAAGCACTTTTTTTCTGTGGAGACAAACATTCAGTTGCTGCTGTTATTCATGAACTCTAGAACTGTTGAAACCTCCTCTTTAACTTGCCTGAAACAATGATCCTTCGTTTTAGAAAGTTACACAAATGTCTTTGAAACTGGAGAACCAGTGTTTCTATAGTTTTCATGAAAATATAGTATACGGTGTACACTTAGAGGGATATGGATCAATGATAACTATTACTTGCTAAGTTTCTTGTGAACCAAAAAATGTTGCATAGACAAGAGCCAAAGGTAAAGGTGAAGCAATATTTCTTGAAGAAATTAAAGTAAGCTTAAACATTAGTCAGAGAAAAATGTTTTGCAGCAATTATCAAAGGTTAGTAAAGGCTTATTTTCCCTCCTTTTTTCTGGAGAGCTTCACAAAGAGATTTTTTGAATTGTACTCCATTATGAAAATAACTGCTACTTTGTTATCAAAATGGTGATAGTCATTTTTATTCCAGAAGGCCAGGCACTATCACTACTTGAAATTCTCCGAATTGTTTCCACTGTGAGCAAATTCAGTCTTGATGTGAGTCACATCTGCTTAAAAGTGAATTGCAGTTGCTTCTACTTTACATCAGCATCAAATTTCACCTACAATTTCAAATTTTAAAAAGTATCTTAAATCCCAGGACTTGGATAGTTTTTCATAAGTGACTTTAAATCCAGAAGTACCTAATAGGAAATGCTGAAATAAAAGCATTCAGCTTTAGTGGTTTCTGTTGGAAATAGAGACCTTATTTTCAGATATAAATGTCTCATGAACTAAAGAAAGTCTATATAGAGAGTTTTTCCACGTATGGAGAAAAAAATAGCAATCCCAAATGCATGGTTTCTCATGCAGTGAGTGGGGATGGGTGGTGAGTGGGCCAGGCCCCCTGCATGGATGGCATGCGTGGTGTGTTAAGGATTGATTGCATGTTCAGCCATGCAGCTGTGGCTGCACAGCTCAGGAGTGTCACTCACACCACTGCTCCCGGCGGCTGCCAGTCCTTCACAGCACAAGCTGTTCCAGGCGTTCCATCGCCCCGGCCAGCACTGATGGATTAATGGGAGGAAATGTTTATAGAAAGGTTCGGGTTTCCTGAGTGAGTGGAATGAAACCCCCCTCAGCAATGATCAGCAAGCTCATGTCATGGAGCAGTCTGAAGCAGCCTGACTGGCAGGAACGCAAAGGTCTTTTCAAAAAGGAAACTTGACAAGTGAGCAATTCTGGGGAGCGGCAAGAGGTGTTTTCAAATAAAAGATGTGGCTCTTCCAGAGAGGCAGTATGAATGGGGCTAGCTCTTAAAAGAACTTTTAAATCAGTAGTTCATACACTGTAAAAGTAAAAGGTTAAGTTTGAGAGCACAGTGTCCAAATAAAATAGTGGCCTCAAAGTGGAACTATTACACACTATGCTTAGTAAATGAAACAATGTTGCAGTGCAACCACAGCTACTGTGGTGGCATCTTGCTAAGGCATCTTAGATCTATCTCTGTCCTGTAACTTAAATTTTAGTATTGGCATAATTGAAGGTATGGGAAGTGTGATGAATGCAGACAGTAGGCTGAAATCCTTGTGAATGAAATGCTGTAAAGTATCATCATTTCACAGGTGTACAGTTCTGTTTGTTGGGGCACTTTCCATGACTGTAGTAACAGTCACAGAAAGCTTGAGATCCAAATATCCATTTCAGTTTAAAAAATGGAATAAAATAGACTGTTCCACTGAAGCTTTCAGATGACTGTGATAAGAAACAATGTATGCTTCAGGCTAGCTATTAAAATTAAATTCACTTGAACAAAACTGCAGAGAGCAAAGGTGCTATGGGACAAAAAGTACCAGTTCATGATACTGCCTGGGTAAAGCCATTAAAAAGGACCTAGTCCTTAGTGTTTCCCTATTACACTCCACCCGTCAAAGTGAGGACTTAATTTACAGCACTCGTAGCACCCTCCAGTTCTCAATCTTAAAATCTCTTTGGAATGGGAAGAGAGCATTATCCTTATTTTCTAGATAAGAGAACTGGTTTATCAGCTTGCCCTCAGCAGAAGCAGAGACTGGAAGAAAACTTGGCTAGGATGCAAGTACCTCAAGTGAGGGCAGACATTTGAAACCGGCTGTCTCAAAATGTGCTCTCCGGTTGTGAGGGCCGGGTAATCGGAATGATCAGTTTCAAACCACAGCTGAGTTCCAGTCTGCATTCACCGAAGAAAAGTCTCTTGCATTATCCATAACAGTGGGGGAGAAAACACCACTTTTCAGAGCTTCCCCTCTTCTAAAACCTGCCAAGCATTCAAAGACCGAAAGAACATCATTAGAGCCCTTGTATTAAAAATTATTTATTTAGTGATCTGTACATGGGGTGAAGCAGGGCCTCATACAGACCTTAAAAAAAATCAAGTAAAAACATAAATACATATTTTCTTACAAAAATGAGATTTACAAAATATACATACTGCACTTGTCTGACACGCTTGGGTTTTTTTCTTCCACGTGCACATTATAAAAGACAAACCAAGCCCTGCAAGTCTGACATCAGATCTACTGAAGGATTTGGCTGATGGGCCCATTCCTCATTCTCAGACTACTGGTACACCCTCAGACAGCAGCAGTCTGCCCCCTCACCCTGAACAGGTTTTTTCTTTTTAAAGTTTCAATCTAGACACTTTCCCCCCAAAAACATGATGAGCAGCTATAGGGTGGAGACTTGCTAAAAATCCAGAATGTCCTATTTTGTCCTTAGGCAAGAATATACACACACACATATAAAAACAACCCTTCAGTGAATATAAAGGTAAAGTAGTATGCAAAAAATAAAATATGAACAAGTCAACATAAAAATTTTCAGAATAGAAAAATCTGTCACATTTCAAAAAGAAAATTATGCATTTGACGATAAAATTTTGAATGCTTTTCCTTCTAAGACGTAATCACTGAAAACTTAATCAGCTGTATTTTAGCCGAAATGAGAAGGCTCCTCACTTGCAGTAACTGCTTGATTTTAAACCCCAACCCCAGCCCCCCCTCCTGCACCAAGAATCATTGCCATGCAGCTCAGGGAACCTGAGGAGAGCAGGCAAAGGATCCATCGTGAGCCAAAACGATTCCTCCTGTCCCCAGAATCCGGCTGTGTATTGACTTTTTCTGCAGTGAACTCACTGCAAAGCAGGTTTATGGGAAGGAAAGAAAATAAATCCTATCTTTACGTTACATATTTTAATGGCTCTTGTTTTAGCAGGTGCTCTCTTCTTGCCCTCCTAAATCTTGCATTTCCTTCAGCTTAGAAAAGTGACCCATATTGAACGGTAGGAAAACATCCTGCCTCCTCCTTTTTTCATAAAAGGAATGTTTATTTCTGCCAGCTTCTCACATCCAAGGGTGAACCTCAACGACTTCTTTTTGTTAGTTTGCCCATAAAAACCGATCCCATGCTTATGCCTTTCTACATAGAAAACACTTTTGTTTCCCCCTTTGTCTCCTAGAACAAAAGCAAGGGGGAAAAGCCTTCTGCTGAAAAGCAACAAGTCATTTCTTTTCAGGGTGTGGAATAGCAACCCCCTCCTTCCCTACAGCAGCAAGAACAACAGATTGAGGGCCAAATTTTTACTTTAAAACAATTACAACAGGTATCACTGAGGTAAAAAGGAACTTGTGAGCTGACAGAACAGAGGCATCTCCCCAGCACACGATCGGGCTGTAGCCGGCTGTGCAGTACTCACGTGATGGCTCCGCCGAGCTGGAAGGAGCAGGCAGCGAGCTCGGGCTCGGGAATTACCCTGCCCACGCTGCAGTTTGGCCCCGGCAATTCAGAGAGCATTTGGCTACTACTCGGCAGGGGTGGCTCAACAGATCTGGCTTCCCCTCCCTCTTGTCCAAAGCAAGGCAGGATATTTTAGTTGGGTTGGAGTTTCTTTTCCTCGACAGGAGTAGCTGGAGAGAAGTAAGGAGATTTCTGGGCGAAGGACTCTGACTCTCCTGTCCCAGCAGTGGCCTCTTTTTCTGTCCTCTACCACTTAGCTAGTCATAAGCACCATTGGACGTAGTTTGACTGATTCTTAATGCAATGATTTGTTTTCTTTTTCAAACCTTCTGTGAGGAAGAAAAAGCTTGGAAAAGCCTCCCTTCCTCTCTCTTCAGGGACCCATTGCCCTCCTCCTATGCTGAGTATCCGTCTCCTCTGCCTTCTCTGCGCGTATGCATGTGTGAGTGTGTGTGTGCCAGAGGGGACAGGGGGGTCTCATACTGCCGTCTCGCCTTTGCTGCCGGTACTGAGTCTGTGGTAGAAGCGTCGCCAGGACTGAAGGGTTTTGCCAGACCAAATCCAGAAGCCAGTTGTGATCCCAACAATCATGGTCATGAGGTACTTGATCATGAAGACAGTGAAGTCTGGGCTCATAGGGGCAAAGTGGCTGGGACAGGGCACAGCATATGTTTTGCAGGTCTGGAGGAGCCACGTCTTCTCCCAGGTGCCACGAAAGGCCTGCTCGTAGAAGTAACACGCCAAGACAATGGTGGCGGGCACCGTGTAGAGGACACTGAAGACACCGATGCGCACCATCAGCTTCTCCAATTTCTCCGTCTTGGTGCCATCGTGCTTCATGATGGTGCGAATGCGAAACAAGGACACGAAGCCGGCCAGCAAGAAGGAAGTGCCAATGAAGAGATACACAAACAAGGGCGCCAGCACAAAGCCCCTCAGGGAGTCCACACTGTAGATACCTACATAACACACCCCACTGAGTACATCCCCATCCACCTGCCCCATGGCCAAGATGGTGATGGTTTTGACAGCGGGCACAGCCCAGGCAGCCAGATGAAAATACTGGGAGTTGGCCTCAATGGCCTCATGGCCCCACTTCATGCCAGCAGCCAGGAACCAAGTGAGGGACAGGATGACCCACCAGATGGAGCTGGCCATGCCGAAGAAGTAAAGGATCATGAAGAGGATGGTGCAGCCTTCTTTCTTGGTGCCTTGGGCCACAGTGCGGTAGCCATCCTCAGAGAAGCGCTCTAGACACACCACCCGCTCCTCCAGCAAGAAGCCGGCTGCGTAGGCCACTGCCACCATGAAGTAGCAGCCCGAGAGGAAGATGATGGGCCTCTCCGGGTAGCTGAAACGACGCATGTCTACCAGGTAGGTGAGCACGGTGAAGAGGGTGGAGGCACAGCAAAGCACGGACCACACGCCCACCCATAGCCGGGCAAATCGCACCTCTGCCTCCTTGAAGTACATGAGCCCATTGGGCCGGGCTGGCTCACAGGGGGCTCCACAGTCTCGCTCCCCCAGGAACCGGTAGCCCAAGTAAGAGGGCACTTTGAGCTGCCGGGGGCAGGAGAAGGAGAAGCCAGAGGGTGGCTGTGGTGGGGTAAGAAAGTCAGAGAGGTAGCCAGCTGTGGGGTGGACAGTGACCCCCCGACCCGCCGCACCACCAGGCCCTGGTGGGGCATCCGACGTGTTCTGCCCCACGCAGATCTCACCCGCACCGTGAACAGGGAAGTTCTCGCAGCGGAGCCGCTCTGGCCACTGGAAGCCGAATTTGTTCATGAGGGCCTCGCAGCCCTGCCGGGCGCGCTCACAGAGGGAGCGGCAGGGTGGGATGGCCTGCTCCAGAACGGTGCACACCGGCGCGTACATGGAGCAGAGGAAGAACTTCAACTCGGGCGAGCACTGCACCTTGACCAGCGGGTAGAACTGGTGCACCTCCAGCCCTGCGTCCTCCTGGTTGGTGTGGCCCAGCAGGTTGGGCAGGATGGTCTGGTTGTAGGCGATATCCGTGCAGAGCGGGATGGAGATGGGCTGGCAGAAACCGTGGTCCGGCACGGAGATGCCCTTCTCGCCGTTGTACTGCTGTGCCGTGGCACCCGCGGGGGTCCCCAGCAGAGCGGCCAGCAGCGCAGCCAGCCCCAGCAAGGGGCGGCCGGCGGCGGCCGCTCCGCCGTATTCTCCTCCAGCCCGCATCGCCGGGGCGGCCGGGGCCCGGGAAGCCTCGGGGAGTCTTTCAGAGCCGGCTGGCGCGACGCCCCAGGGGCATCAGCGACCAGAGGGCGGCGGCGGGGCCCCTTCGGTGGGGCAGGAGGGCGGCGACGGGAGGAACACTGCTCCGCGCTGGACCTCCACGACTTTCTTCCTCGGCTGCGACGCGGCGGCGCTCACAGTGCGGTGGCGGCGCTTCTCTCGGCGAAAGTTTCGGGAGCTGCTCTCCCCGGAGAAGGCGGCGGCGGCAGCGAAACAGGAGACGCGCGCGTAGCCCGGTGACGGCTCTGGCCGGCTCCGCGCAGGGCCCCGCGGCGGCGGCGATGCGAAGGCGCTGCTCCTTGCGCGACTGCACGGCCCCGGGGATTTAGGTTACGGCTAAAGGGATTATTACCGCGCCCGGCTGAGCCGTGTATTTTACTTCGGGGCTTAAATAACTTTCAAAATCCAATTACTGCGCGATCCTCCCCGCGGCTTGGCTGGCCTCCGCTCCCGACGGACACCGCTGCGGGCTGTGCGTCCGGGGTAGCCGTGCGCGTCCCGCCTCGGCTCGTTCTGCTCCGCTTCTGTCGCGATCCCGCCGACACCGCCCGCTCCGCGGCTCCCGGCCCGCGGCCGCGCCGGCACACAAAAAAGGCGCAGCTCCGCGCGGGCCCCGCCCCCGCCGCCGGCCCCATTCACAAACCGCGCCGGGGGCGGGGCCTCCGCCGCCCGCCCGCCAATCCGCACTCGGGGGGCGGGGCCGTGCTGGGGGAGGGAAGGGGGAGGAGCTCGCGCCAGGGCAAAAAAAGTTGGGAACAACTTTTCCCATCCCCGCCGGGCCGGGCCGGGAGGAGCCGCCCGCGACCCCCACCCCCCCGCGCTGCCCGGCACAGCCGGGAAGGCGGGGGGGCGGGGGGCCCGGCAGCTCGCTCAGGGTGGCCCGAGCAAACTAAAATTAACTGGCTGCTTTCTGAGCAGGCTTTGAAAATGCGAACAGCTGCCTGTGCCCGGAGTTATTAAAAAGGAAGAAAAAAAAAATAGAGTAAGGAAAAAGAAGCCCAAACCCAGCGCCCGGGTACATTTGCAGAATGATCCTATCGCGTAGTTGTGATGTTCGTGTCTGTGCGCCATCGCTTCCCCAGCATGGGGGGTTTGATTTGTTATCGCACCATGACCGCTGCTTTTTGCTGGCAGAATAAACGCTTTATTCATGCAGATCTAAGCCCTAGCTGGGGGAAGGCAGCTTTTTTTGAAACGTCCAGTGTTACCTAAGCAAAGAGGAGAAATTTTAAATCCCCATTTGCACTGCTGGGATTCTTTAAGAGACTCAGTTAAACAGTGAAAAACCAGGAGTTCCTCTGTGAAAGAACCCTGCCTGCAGGAGAGAAAATGGCATAGGTGGGAAGAGCCCTGTAACTGGCCTGCTAGGCCAAGCAGATCTAGAACTAGACACCAGCATCCATTTGCTAAGGACAGGAATGTGGGGCTTGCAGCATAGCCGTTTTGAGGTGCCCTGCTGAAGCACAGGGAGCTGGGACCATCCAGCCCCTGTGCAGACAGAGCAAGTCTTTGGCAGCACAGAAAGGCTGTGCTTTGCAAAACCTCTGCAACAAGGCCTGCTTCTGCTTCACTGGCCCACGAGAGTTTGTGCTCATAGACCAGCTCAAGCCAAGTATTATTCAACTTACCTCATCCTTCCCTTTGAGGACAGAGGTCCCCCTGAACTGCAGTACTTGAATTCTTATTTTTACTCCTTTGCTCGGGAGTGTGCTTCTGTTAGCAGCTAGGCAAAGCCATTCTGTACCATCCTCCAGGGCAGTTAAAGAGAGCAGGGTTTGGCTCAGGGAGCTACAACAGCAATTGTTGGACAAATGTTTTCCATATCCTCTACTGCTCACGAACAATGTGTCCTCATGCCAATAAGACCATGGTGCTGCAGCTTTTGTTACATTTCTTAAGACAAGTTGACAGTTATAAACAGGCTTGCTAAAATAAATTTACTCCTCTTAATGGAGATGTTTTTAAAAATAATACTATGCATATAAAAAATACATGTGGGAAGGACTAACAAGTCATGGCTGCAACAGTTCCTTCTGGAGAAGAAATGTCTTTTCTACTTTCTCAGTTATAGCTGTGTCAGAATGCCTTAGAGGAACTTCACATTTTCATTTTTTTAAGACTTTCTATCTAAATTCCTTGCTTTTCACACCTAGTGACTAAGAAGGTTTTTGTGATACTCTTCACGTAAACAACCACCCATGGGACAAATTTACAGGAATCTGTCTACTCTATTGTTTGGTTTTTGGCCACTAGTAGCTTTCAATAAAATTATTCTTTCAATAGTTTTGTTTGGGGTTTTGGGGGTGTTGGTTTGGATTTTTTTTTTGGGGGGGGTCCTCTTTCCCCCTTCTACCCCCTCCCTCCCCCAATCTGTAAAAATCACCTTAAAGCCTCTTTTTTCACTTTGGCTTGTGTGACTTTCTTCATCTGCAAAACACTTTGTGATATTTACTATGGAAAACATTGGATGATATGAGATGTTTCACTGGCAGGCTCATTCTGATTTCTGTATGTAAAGAAACAAGTTCAGAGCTAGTAAAATTATATTGCAAGAAACTCCCTCTCAGCAATGGGGAGACAGTGACAGGAACCATTCAGAGTGAGGTTGGTCAAATCAAGTGGCAAAGCTTTAACTGGACATTTATTTACAAGAAAGGCCAAACAGCATCAGTGGCTCTCCCAGTTTTCTACTGGTCCCATTTGTTAGAGTCATTCATCCAAACCATGGAATGAACAAAGAGATAACTGGGGTCTCTGATACATGCTGTAAAAGCATCCTTTACACTTATGAATATAATGTAGAATCAAAGTGAAGCAAAAGGGGAAAAAAGAGTGAAAAGATAGACAGGAAGGAAGAAGGATTATGTTCAAGATTATTTGTTAGGGGGAGAAGAGAGTAAACCTATCACATGGAATGATACTGCTAGGTCATACCAGATGGCAGGAATGTGCAACAGGATTTACTAAGATGGATGAAGAAAGCCTCTTGGGCATGTTACGAAATTCCAAGATCTTTTTTCTATTTAGACCCACGGGGAGATGGGAAACAATCACTGAGAGAGGCAATGGTAGTTGCCTCAAAATGGCACACTGTAGTGTTAGAAAATCCCAGACTCCTAAGTCAGTCTTAGACATTCTGACAACTTTCAGGGGACAATAAAGAGAAGGAAAAGAAAAAAGAAGGAAAAGAAAAAGGAAAAGGAAGCAGCAGCAAAAGTCATGTTTCTGGAACACAGGTTAGTCCAAAGAATCCAGAACCTCTGTAAGTACCATCAGCTACAGTTCAAACGGGAGCCTGCAAAATTACTTAAATTTCCTCACAACAGGAGGGATCCTCATCAGCAGAGTAAGCACAGCAGCCAGGTTATCAGTCACCCGTGCTGCACAAGACTTTGCAGCATCTGACAAGTTGTCTATTGCAACCACTGAGCATTTCAAAAGGTTTTCTCTAAAGATCTCCTAACTGCTAATGTTCTAAGTACACTGCACGGTCTGCCAGCAGTAAACCATCACAAGCAAAGTCCTGGCAAATCCGAGATTCCGGAATAAATTTACAGTTTCTGGTGTTGATACCAGCTCTGGAGCTGTCTGACTAGACTATTGTTCATAGGGAGGAATTGTTAGGAACAAACAATTATCTGTCTTTTTACTCATTTAAAAATAAACCCAGTTCAACTTCCAAGCTAAGTTGAAGTGAGGAGTGGCATCCCTACATGATGTCTTTTCCTGCTGTTTTAAAGCCTCCTTAGATGGTGCCAATATAATTATCCTTGTTTCCTATCCCATCTGATAGAAAACTCTTCCCATGGGGGGGAGGGAAATCAAAACAAAACACCCCCTCTCTGCTCCACCACTTATTTTGAGTGCCTGAGGGAGAACATTTTCAGATTACCTGTTGCAAGGCTTTCAGTCCTCCCTGCCCTCAGAAGAACAAAAGCCATTGCTTTCCCCTTGTCCTTTCCACCCACTGAAACTTGCTGGACCGCACCTCACTTGATGTCTTGCTAACCAGCGCTTCCAAAGCCCCGGTGCCACCGCCTGAGCTGTCAGATTTTCCCAGTTACTTTTAGTAAATAACTTTTATGACACTTTTAACCTCAACATTTTGAAGCATGCTTGCATACAGCCTTACATGATCAGACAGGCTATTGAGCTAAGAACATCAAAATTTGCACTCCCTAAAGCTTAGTGGAGAAATGCCTGGAGCCTGGGGGGAAATTATGCGTTTGCCTATTTTACATAATTATTTGCATAATTAGAAATAAAGTAAGTTCACAGTATTATATCAGCTTGCATTTCTATCAGTGTGATAGATTAGTCTAAATTACATCTTGTCGGAGCTCATCAAAGAAATCAGTTTTTCTGTAGTGAAGCGGGAGAGCCTCGTATTTCATGGGCAGGGAGTGGGAAAAGCAACCCCCTGCCCACCACCACGGAACCCTTCATTTGAAATTAGATGGAAGACATAAGAAACTGATTGAAAAGAGCATATGGGGAGGACACAGGTGACAAAAGGAAGGGGATGCCGCTGGAGGGGATGTGGCTTCCCACCGCGAGAAAGGTAGAAGCCCTTTGCACCGCGAATTTATAAAATAATTATTAGTTTATGAAGTAGTATCCCAAAGAGTACAGGGAAGTAGCACTGTCTTCCACATTTATGGTCAAGCTGGGGGAAACTTTAGAAAGCAAGAATGAGCTATCAGGCTGATGATTGCCTTTATCTCTAAGGTCCATGAATAAGAAAACAAAACCTGATCTGCTCATCCCCCACTCAGCAGTTCATTGAGTACATCAGTTACATTTTAACCCTTTCATGATACTTTGAAATCCCTCGTTTCGTTAAAGTGAATTTAATCTGCGTTCTCAGAGTTTTAGGGCTGGGGAAGGCCTTTGGTATAGAACCCAGGAAATCCCTCCCTGTGTCAGCTTCTTAGGCTAGGTGCCTTTTTAACAACACAGATTCTCTACTGGCAGCAGCATTACCAGCCAGGCCTGTCACCATTAGGTTTGGGTGGAGTATACTGCAGTATGAAGAAAGGAAGATTCCAGAAACAGTTGGAAAAGATGACATTTGTGTCTGCTGTCCTCTTTCCATCAGTGAGGAAGATCCTGCTTTACAAAATCTGGATGTAGCATAGGCACCCTGGGCTGGCCACCTTGTCTTGGTTTCTGCAGGAGTCCCAGTCTAATGGATGCTCCAGCTTATCCTGAGCTTCTCCCAGTGTCTGTGAAAATGATTCGCAGATATACAAAGGCCTCTAGCAGAGTCACTCCTTGCTTTATAATTCTAAAACTATTAGGCATCCAAGCAAAAATAAATATAGCCTTACCTACTTGCTCTCATAACCATGCAATGTTTTTTAGGAAGCTGATTAATGTCTTTGTGGTTGAAGCTCCCCTTCCCAGAACTCTTCCTCAGACCTCTTGTCCATACCATGGATCCTTGACCTAGTCTGGACTATCTATCAGACATCCCTTTTCCTCCAAAACCCAATGATTTTGTTCCTTCTGTGTTATTCCCCCTTCTATAAACCCCCCCTCTTCAGTTTCTGAGGCCAAAGACAAATGCTAACACCTGATCTCTATGTCCTTCCTGAAAGAGCTGCACAATTACAAAAACCTGCAGAAAAGTCTGCATAAAAACTAAAAAATACTTGTTCTTCTTCCTCAGGGCAGCCAGTTCCATAGAGCTGTCTCATTTGTCAGCTGCCATTAAGGCAAGCCGTCTCTTACCAGGGAGCATTTCTGCGTGCAGCTCTGGCAATGTAAGGCTGTTACAACTGAGGTACGTAAAACTTTAATGAAAAACAGCCAAGTTTCTCAAGTTTGTGCATAAATTTCCCAGCTCACTGCAGATGGTGTCACAATATTTTTGAACACTGAATTGTTTTGCCTCTAGCCCCATGGCTGGTGTGGACACAGTGACTGGTTGCTCTGATCACTCTCCTGTTGGTACCCTTTGGTTGTGAGGGGTGCTGCAGTGGTCAGACACATTGTGATATGTCTTTTGTCATTCTTTTGTCATTCATGTCCAACCTGCATTTAATTTTGTCTTTCTATAGATTCATCTATTTGAGGTTATATTTTAAATCTTCTTTAATGCACAGACTGAAGGTTTGCACTTGTCCTGTTTGAGTTTTCACTTGTTTCAATGGGAACAGCAGGATATTCATCGAAGCCCCAATCTCTGTTTATGTAGGAAGAAGACCTGCATTTAGCCCAAAATAAGAGATGGGAAAGATCTGTTATATCATTTAGGTCCTGCTGTTATAGTGGTATAATTAGTCTAATTTTGAATGCCTGGAATAATGGGCTCTTGTAATCTCTCTTGGGATGTGGTTCTACCATCTAACAATCATACAGGCAGGAAGCCACTGCCTGATGTTCAAACAAATGGTTTGCTTGGTTAAGACTCACTAAAGATGAGTGCAGTCTCCAGAAACATGTTGTTTCCAAAGCTTAGAAAACAAGGGAAGAAGAGCTGTTATTCAATACAGAATCTGCCAGATGTCTAAAGAGGCAAAGGAATTCCTAAGCCTCTGTTTACAAAATCCTGTCTCCTCCCATGAAAGTTTATATTACCAATCACTGCTACCATCCTATGTTTAGGGTAAAATTTCCTTAACGACTCCACTTTCAAAATTGTATTGGAAAAAGAAACAAACATTTTAATTACTTTTACCTCTTCTTAATGGGCTTGCACAAATGAACCCCTGTTCTCCACAATTACATTTAAAATATTACAAAGAATTATTTCTTCCTTTGGTCCTAGTCATTCTTGAAGACTCACTTGCTGTGGTGGTTCTCTCCTTCCAGACTTGAAGGTTTGCTGTGTAGGGCTACTGCCTGGTGCATCCCTGCAAACCCTGGAGATAGATGATGCTGCAGTGTGGAGAATTTCCCTTTCCACAGGAGCCCCCAGGCTGCAGTGACCGAACTGCATTTCAGTGTAGGGATGCTGTGTAAGGGCAAGGGGCAGAGGGCTAACACCAATGCTTACAGACAGCTCTCCTAAGAAACTGGGATCCTGGGGGTTGTGGACCAGCATCAAATACTCTCCTTTACCTTTTTTTTAATCATTTGCTTTCAAACTATGACTTGTACCTTGGTGTCAGCCTGGATGGACAGCACTCTCTTGGAGCTGGGACCACTGGTACTGTGACTGGCGCTGGAGATATTAAGCTGATTTTCTTCCATGGAGGAAGGGGAACCAGAAAGCAGCACTTCAAATAAGTTCCCTCCTCATGGAGTCTCTGCAGGGAATGAGGGCCCATTTTCTTAATTACATGTTCATTAGTATGTTTAGTGCTCTCCTCCCTCTCTTCCCCCAGTCCTGCCACCTGGGAGTTCCTACTATGTTACTGGAAAGCCACAGAGGTTTATTTAAATACCACATAGTCAGATTGGAATGAAAAGCTATGAAGCTTCCCCTCTTTAATACTTTTTGAAATTATTTATGGGCTATGCTTCTTGCCTACATAGAAGGTGCCTTCTGAGATTCCTGCAAGTCAATGCAGAAATGGCTGTTTGAATTGAGCAATAATTAGAAGCAGATGGAGCAAAGCAAAGCATCACAGAAATCCCATTCTGCTAAAGAAACACTGCTGTCTGAAATAGATTTCCGCTGCATGTAACATTTTCTCATATGGGCTAAAAAGAAATAACATCATATGTCTGGTTTGCACCTACCAAAGCTGGGAAATTTAAAGTAACATCTGCAATTCTGCTCTGAATTCAGTCTCAATATGCATGCTGTTTGCAACCCCTGCATTTGCCTGTACCACAGTTACAATTTCTTTTCTTTGCTAGACCTTGGAACAATGGACATTGAGTCACTTTTTGTGAATGTGTGTATGTTTGTATTGGGTTTTTTCTCAATCTTTGGTGGATTTTGATGGTTGTTTTGTTGGTTTTTTTTGGGGGGGGTGTTGTTTTGTTTGTTTGTTTGTTTTAAATGATTTAAAATTCTAGGGAAATGTTTGTGACTTAAAACACATTACAGAATTTAGTAATCCACAGACTCAGTCTGGGGAAGGTACTCAGACCTCTCCATTCCTAATTCGCTGCCAAATTCTTATGTGCTTGATGTAGTGGATTGTTTCACTCCTGACTTCTAAAAATAACACATCCTGCTCTCATTGCTCCCACAGATCATCCCCTTAAGTTTAGAGAAAACTGAAAACTCACAGCCTCCCAAAGACAGCTGTACAGCTCTCAAGCTCGGATTTTAACTCTGTTTCTCATTTGCTTTCCTTACGTAAGTGCAGCTGGATGCATTTTGCTGAGGGGCTTTTGTTGAACCATGTTGTTGGGATGAGCTGATTTTCTTTCAATGATTATAACATATTGACCTGATAGAAAGTCATAAAGCCATATTTTGGTCAGCTGCTACACGTGTCCAGTAAAGCTGTGATTTTAATGATGGACTTGTTCATAATTACGTTGAAATTTTCAATAGACAGGGATCCATACTACAAGGTAAGGGAACCTTCATGAGGCATTTTAGAAAGCAACAGTTTTAAAATTGCAAAGATACGCACTCACTATCTTTGGAAACATTAATATCATAGCACTCCAAAGTGTTCTAAGCTTGTGCTACTCGAGAGTGTTTACAAACAGGCTTGAGGGTTTTGCCTGGAGCAGAAGCTACTCCTAGGAAAAAAAAAAATGGATTTTGAAGGAAATCATAAAGGTTGTGAGGTTGCTGTTTCCTTTCTGATGTGAGTGAGCAGGCTGTGGTGAGGCCACGGTGACAGTCTGTCCCGCAGAGCTGCTCCCAGGACCGCACTCGGGGTGTTGGGCCCGTCGGGCAGGGGCTGGTCCCACCCGTGGGGCGAGAGAGGGTCAGGGCCAGACCTGTGCTGTAGGAAGTGGTGCTGGGAACAGCAATGGGTGGCATCCCTCTGTTTGACCCTGCCTCCCAGCTCCGTGCTGCTGTAGGTGCAGGATTTTGCCTGGGGTGTGAAAACTGAAATTCCAGCTGCTGATAGCTATTAAAGTGCAACTGCTGAAGCAGAAATGTTAATGCTGGTGTCTTTGCCAAACTCCTACCGGTTTATTTTCATATAGGCTGTTTCTGGGGTGGGGGAGGATAATGTAGGGAAGTGAGGTCTAATATTAAAATAATTACTTTCTGGGCAAAGCAAACAAGTCCTCCTGTAGCATCCTAGAAGCTGCCCCACGTGGTGTGTTGGGTGATGGTGAAGGAGTGCTAATCCTGGAAACTCTGTATGGACATTGATAGTATTATTTTAAGGTTGCTGATCTGTGGGAATTTGTGAGATGCTATAAATTGTTTTTACCTGAATTTGAATGAGGCAGCATCACACCAGTGGCTTCTGGTTTGGTAGACAGTAGGCTTTTAAAATGCACCATCGTTATCATTGTTATTATCCAAGTGCAGTGTAATCCTTGGTGCTTTCCTAGGCACAACATTTTATGCCCAGTGAGATTTATTCATGGAAGTTATAGTAGAGAAGGATGATGACACATGAAACAGCTTGTGGAAAGATGAAATGGTGACTGTCCCCAGACATCCCCTGCCCTGTGCCAGAGATCACTTCCTCCAGGGCAAGGACATCTGCGCTCAGCTCAGAGCCATTGCAGGGCTGCTGTTGCCTGCCTCGGTGTATTGGAGCAGTCCAGATTTGGCACCGGGTTACTCCTCTTCTTTGAGCTGCAAACTGAGGTGATTCCTGGAACCACATTACTTTTGGCCCAGAGATCCCTGCATGAGGGGCAGCCACTTGCAGGAGAGCAGCAGGGCAGGGCAAGGCAGTGGGAGCTGCTGCAGCCATCTGATTTTCATCTGTTTCTGTGACTCAACACTCTCCCTGACCACAAGGGTCAGCTCTTTGTGAGTAAAGTCTATAGGAGTTGGTCCCAAGATATTACACAGATATGGTGAGGTCAGGCTCTCCGAAGCAACCTGAGCAGCTGAATAATAGCTACTCACTAGACCCCAGATTTGCTAAACAGTATTCCAGAGAAGCTCTCTGTTTTCCAAGAGTGTCTAGGGTAGTTGTGCTTAAGACATCAAAGATCTAAAAATTAGATTTGCTTCAAAAGCATATCTTATAACTGGTCAGTTTTTGTTGTTTGGTTTTTTTAGCTAGATCAACTCTCCCTTTAAGATGCTCTCAAATTCTGGGTGCTCACCACCAGGGCTGTGGGTGGTGAGGAAACCCAGGCCACTTCCAAGCTTCTTCAGAGGCCCTTACCCGCTGCAGGGAAGCTGCAGCTGAAGCCAGGCAGCTGAGAGAGCCAGCACAAATGGCATTTTGCTAAATAATTCCTGAGGGTTTGAAGGCTTGTTTCCTAACAGGGCCAGCTAAAAAAAATCCAAGAACTGGCATGGGGGTTGTATAAAAATTAATTATTGTTTTTGTCCATCTTTAAAAGTATTGATTTAAAAAATACATATTTTTCACTACATTTTGATCAAAATCACTTTTGAAAAGAGTTGCTTGTTGAAAGCCCTTTCAAGAAAATTCAGTTTACCGGTAGTATTTGAAGTCATCTGTTTTTCAGACATGATGAAAAAATTTCAATTGGGATAGGAGCTCATGTGGAAGCATCATGGGAGAAAACCCAAAATGTTTCTGA
Source organism: Cyanoderma ruficeps (assembly GCA_008694505.1). Classification (NCBI taxonomy): domain Eukaryota; kingdom Metazoa; phylum Chordata; class Aves; order Passeriformes; family Timaliidae; genus Cyanoderma; species Cyanoderma ruficeps. Next base: position 24,701,042 of record VZDJ01000594.1, read on the forward strand.
AAAATAGTTGAAAATAGTCTGTATTGACAGTCTCTTCCTGTTCACTAGCATACAGCTAAAAGAAAAATCAGGTCCATTTTTAATGCAAAAATGCCCAAGTGTTTGCCTCTGTAAACAGAAACAAACCCAAAAGCCGGGTAAACCCAAATTATATAGCCAAGGAACCCAAACACCCCCTTGCCTAGAGGAGGAATTAGTGGCTTGCATAATCAGGCCTGGGGAGCTCATTTTGTCATGCTCAAAGGGCTGCAATGGTGTAACAGTAGGGGTGGAGGGATCAGCAAGCACCAACAATGAATTCCCTTCATTTTTCCATTTTAAGGCCCGAGTAGAGGAAATGCAAAGCCCTTCTTTTTTGCTCTTTCCCCCCCACCTTCTTTTTTTTAAGGGTAGATGAAAAGAATGAAGCAGTAAAGAAGCCAGGTTGACACCTGTATCTATGACAGCTCAGGCAAGGAAAATAGTGGGAAAGGATCTGCTGGCAGCAATTTGAAACTGTCCCCTTCCTGACTTGGAGGCTTTGACTGATGGTGCAGCTTTGTGCAGCCATATGGTCGAACATCTTGAAAGGCTGGCAAAGAGATGCTGATGCCAGCTCTGGGAAGGGGAACCAAGTCATTATTGGAAACCAGATCTCAGAGAGAGGAGACATTATTACAAAATTTTGCTTCATGCTTGGCTGTTCTCTCTGTGCACGGCACCCTGCATGGCACTGCAGGAAGGCAAGGCCTTGCCTGGCTGCCAGGCACAGCTGTGCTGAGCCACGGTTAGAAGGAAAAGCTTCTTCCTCAGTTCTTAGTGCACAGTGAGGGCTCTTCACAGTGCAGCATTTCCCTCTTTGCACACCCTGGTTCACACCCTCCCTCTTTTGATTTACCCAAATTTGGCTTTGTTATGAGCTGCAACATTGGTTCTCCCTATATTCAGTACCAGGAGGATAAGGTTTATTCTTCCCAGGCTGCAACAGAGACCCAAAGAGAGCAGACCTCCCTGGCCAGGGAGCCACAGCTCTGGCAGCACTGGTGCCCATTAACATAAAGGAGCACCAGGGCCAGCAAGATATGAGTTGTAAATGACCACTGTGGGTTCCTGCTTTCCCTTTTATTACTCAGTACATTTGTTTCCAGCAGAGAGGAGTTTATGTGTGTGTGGCTGCATGGGTTGTGTTGGACTGAGCTCCCTACATGGTTATGTGGATGGACTCCAGGGACAGAGCTGCACTTCCCCTTAATAAGCTCCTCGCACCACATTAAAGATAAAAGGGGAAGGGAAATATTTATATTCTGACAAAGCAGCTCTTCCCTTCAGGCTCTTGTTTTATTTATTAGCTTGCTCTGTCCCTCTCTTGCAGTTTTTTCTCTCTGTTTCAGTGCCTGTGCTGTCTTTTTCTCCTTTATTCACTAATTTTGTCCCTGGGAGACAGTGACAGCAAAACTTAAGAATCGCTGCCCAAGACATCAGATTCAAATTGTGTAATTCCCAGTTGATAACTACAACTCCCCCCCCCATCTTTTTTTTTTCTTTTTTTAACACAAAGTAATGATTCACGGTGCTTAAACAATTGAATAAATGTAGTTTACTCCAATTGTTTTAGATGAAAATGTAGAAATAGGGGAGCTGGGTTTCTGATGGTTGTTGTTATTTGTTTGTTTTTTATACACTGCAACACAGATGCTGAATAGCCTCCCTTGTTTGTGTAGGCAGTAGAAACGACTATCATTCTTGTCTGGAGAAGCCCTTACTGAGGCATGACATAGCTACATGGAGACCTTTTTAACCTCATTCATCAAATGCTTCCTTTCCTCTGAGGCCTTATCCTGGGGGACCATTCATTTCCTTCAACTAATATGCCATACGAAAGGAATCTTGGGTAGATTCCTGCATCTCAGTCCAGCTCTGAATTTGTACAAAGGTTCAAGAAGGCAAGCAAAATGTGGTATTCTCGTCTTCTTTTCCTCCTTCTTGTACATTACAGAAGATCATGATCTAATTTACAATGCCAGGGGACACCAAACTCCATGTTATAATTAGTTTTAGAACTATGTTTTGTGATATAATCAAGTAGCCCTCTGCTAAGAGTGAGGCAGCAAAATTAAGAGACTTGGTGCCCATAAGCTTCTTGTCTCTGACATTATTATCTTTCTGCCTGTTGTCATAGAACTGCAAAATATCTGCAAAACACAGCCTTTACAGCACCAGATTAAGTGGTGTAAACTGGAAACTGCTGGATGAATGAACTGTAGCTGGCTGGGGGAGCAAACAGGGCTTTTTTTACCGTTCACAAAGCTGCCCTCCCAAAAATCACCACAGCTCTGTTTTCAGACTGATCAGGAAGGTAAAAGAATTCGTTAATTGATTTTTCTCCCTCCCGTATCAATTAATGGAGCCAATCTAGTGAGATGTATGCTCTTCTTTCTTAGTTAATTAATCCTTTTCCCTTATCTTCACAAATAATGGCAATAAAGCAATTAGCAAAGGATTTACAGGGTGTGGAGTAGTGAGAGATTCCTCTGGCTCCTCTGCAGCTCAAGCTGTTCAGCAGTGCTGCAATTCAGGCACTCTCTGAAGGGATTTGTGTCCCCCACCCTCTGTGGTGTGGCTGCTGAAAGCCCAGCCTCCTCAAGATGTGAAGTCCCCAGCTCTCTTTCCCTTCAGGCAGAATTAACAGCTTCGGTGCCAGTCACTGGGACAATGGCACCAGCCTCAAAGGCACCAGGCACCGGCTGCTGGTGGCACTGCTGTCTCCATAGCCCCCAAGCCTGCGGCTCCCAGGGAAGGTGCAACGGGCCAGGGAGTGCTGAGCACCCCCATCCCCTCAATCTGCTACAACAGCCGCCTCTGCTCCCTCCCTCCCCTGTCCTGGCCTTGTCCCACCACTCCAGGCCATACCCCGGCCCTGCCTCCCTGAAAGCCCTCAGTGAGTGGTTCAGTTCTCCCAGCCAGTAGAAGAAGAATTTACCTAGCTGTAAACCCTGCAGGAGAGGAACATACAGGAGGGGGGAGCTGCCTCTCATCTCTGTGACAGAGAGGTGTAGAATGGGTTTTGCCATTCTCCCCAGATGTCAGGGCTCAGCTGAACAGCTGTCTCCAAGCCCCCTGGCACAGCTGCCTGGGTAGTGCATGCCTTTTGTGGAAGGACAGCAGCTGCACAGTGGGGTTGCACTGGTGGAGAGTGCAGCATCTCCCTGTGGACTATTCACACCCTGACAAGACATCTGTCCCTGAGCTCATCTGCTGAAGACAGCCTTTGTCAGCAACTCCCCTAGGTTGTTTCCTTCCCTTGGAGTGTGCAGCTGAGTCCTGGTCACCTTTGTCCAAGGGAGCAACAAAGACCATACAGACTCCAGCCTCAGAGTAGAATAAGGGCACCACTGACAATTTATATTTTGAAATGTTCGTGTATCGGGTGGTTAAGCTAATGCAAAGCTCCAGGATTTCAAGTACTTTTTAGGCATGATTGGGAACCCAGTATTTTGTCATTTCTCTGTGTTATAAATACGGTGAGCCAAATCGTAATAAAAAAATAAAATTTATTTTCGCGTTACAGCGAGTACGGAAACAGATAAAAACCAAAGCCACGATAAAGAACAAATTCGATCGAACTGGGGGCAAAACGTCCGCACGGTGTCTCCCCTTTATTCGCCCCAGAGTCCCAATACCAAGGTCCAGGTTTTATACTCTTTATTTTCCCTGGGGCAGGGTTTTATTTTGTCCAGTTGTTCGAGTGTTGGTATTCATTGGCCCCTTTTGGGATTCTTATTTTTCCGAGTGGGCTTAAGAAGAAACAAAATGGTGTCTGAGTGTTTGCTGTAGATCATATTCAAGTTCTGAGTGGGGTTTTTCAGGCAAACAGAAGGGATGTTCATTGCAGAGTCAATTCTGTCTCTGGGCAGATGTTTCGACCATCAAGCATGCTGGTTCAGCCCAGCCACACTCATTCAAATGCTGATAGCTCCAAATCTTCCCCCCAGCTCTGCCTCTCTCTCCTGTGGCTTTCGATAAATGTTTCTTTTCCTGCCTGTAATTCCTTTATTTCTCCAGCACAAATTAATACGCATAGGTTATTTACAACATCTGTGTGATAAGAATGTTGTGACCTGCTTCTGCCCACTTACCAAGACTGGCATGGAGTGTGTGAGAGCTGCTCCTGCAGCTGGTAGGACAGCAGCCTTTACTGGTTTTGATAATTTAATTTACTGGTTCTGAATCGTCATGTCTTATTTCTTGTCCGTAAATAGAAACATAGAATCCTTTAGGTTGGAAAAGACTTTTAAGTCTCGAGTTCAACCATTATCCTAGCATTACTAAGTCTACTGCTAAACTATGTCTTGAAGTGCTACGTCTACATATCTTTTAAATACCTCCAGGGACAGTGGCTCCACCACTTCCCTGGGCAGCCTGTTCCAATGCTTGATAACCCCATCAACAAAGAATTTTTCCTGATATCCAACCTAAGCCCTCTGGTGCAATTAATGTTATTAGTCAAAGAGTAAGTTTGCTGATAATATCTCATTTAAGAGAAGCTTTACAGGGTATTATTTTTTCCTGTTGCTTAAGGATATTACCAGCACGTAAGAATAAACAACAAGTCCTGAAGTGCTGCAGCAAGAACCATCCACATGTTCAATCTCCTCCTTTCTGCCCACAGATCCCCCTCTGCCTTCTCATTAACAGCAGTGGTGTGTTGCTGGAAGGCCCATCTCCACCCTCCTTCTGCAGGCACAAAGAGCTGGAGATGAAAATCTCTCTCCTCTGTGCTCCTAGCTATGGAAAGTGAGAGCCCTTTTGGTGCCCTGAAAGATCTGGTGGCCTCAGAAGAGCAAGCAGATCCCCACAGCCCTGTGTATAGTGGCCAGTGAAGTGGTCCCTCCTGCACCAGAGCCCTGAGGGAACAATCACTTGGCTCTGAGCACCACCACCCCTTGCTGGCCCTCAGGCTTCCAAGAGAAAAAGAGAAAAAAGGTCCCATCCTAATGTGTGAATTATCTGCAGCCAGACTGTCAGCTGGTGGCCCCTCCTAGGTCTTAGACTAGAGGCTGAAAATGAAGCAACTGACTACAAGAACCTAAAGAAATTGTCTGTGGGTGAAGGAATGTGTTCAGGCAGGATAGTGTCCAGCTGCCCTTCAGCCAAGGTGTTTTCCCTCAGTGAAAGGTGTTTCCTTGCCCCTCAGAGCCTCCTGTAACCATCCCAGACAGCCTGGTTAGTCTGTGCTGCAGGTTTTGTGAACTGTCCAAAATCTGTGAAAATGCTGGTGAGCTCTAGAAAGTGTATTCTGCTCTGGGCTGCTTCATTAGACTAATTTCCTACCTCCCAATTTAAACTCCACAAGAATAATATTCTGATGTAATATACATGATTTTAACTATACAGCCACTAAATATTTCTGGCTTGGGTCAATCCTTCTGTCACTGTGGGGAAGTGTCTTGGGTTTTTTTTTCTATTATGTTGCTTTCTTTCTTTCTTACTGCTGCTGTGCCTATCTCTATTTTCAAATGTAAATTTGCTGTGCCACTATCAAGTGCCAGTGAGGAGATGTGGATGTTCTGTGTGACAGTGTGTATATAGTAGATGCATATTTGTCCTTAAGGCAAGATGCAATGTTTCATCCCGAGGGAAAGAAGAATGACCTTTTAGTCTGTCTGGATATTTTACAATGTGTCCTTCCTTTTCTGTTTCCTGTGAGGTTAAAGACCTGCTGGTGATGATTAAAAGTACTGCAGTTTCTTCTCTCTCTAAGTAGTTTTTTGTGTTACTTCAGAAGCAAGAAAGAGGCTAGAAAGGTTTAGTTGCATCTTCCTTTTCACCCTGATGTCCACCAAAAATCAGATTCTGCTGCATTTTACTTTCTAACAAAAGTAAAACTTAATAACCTTTTCTTTCTGTTCATATCCAGCAGCTGAACATCCCCTACCCCTCTCAAACAGATCCCAGAAGGATATTTTTTGTAGTCTTCATACCAAGCTAAATTTCATGGTGCCAGCATGGGATTTCTAGCCTGAAGCTTCTGGCACTTCTGGATCCATAGATCTTGGCACTGTAGCTGTTAGGACTCAAGCTTAGAAATGTATTCCTAATTATAGCAGAAATGGTGGTCAAGGTTCAAATCAGATCTTTTTCCTTGGGCTCTTTTTCTAGTCCAGAACAGCTGTATATCTTTCTGCACAATGCTGGCAAAGATATTGTCAAGAAAAAACATAACAAGGTAGTGGCAGAAGATCATCCGTGCATTGCAGAGATGGTCTGCACATGAGTCACAAGCCCACTGCTTTGGGAAGCGTTGAATTTGTTCTGCCCTGGCTTCACAGCTGATTCCAACTTGCACCACAAGCCCCTCTGACACTTCCAGGAAGTGTTGGACTTGCTTGCAGGGTCTCCACAACTGATCTGTGCAGATGTTGTGGAAATGTCTGGGGTTTTTGGACACTGAGTAACCTGGGGTTGCTACCACATGGTAGTTCCAGCTGGGTATTGGACCAGCAGAAATCCCACATAAATGTGAAGAAGGTCCTCAGAGTCTCCCGTCCTTCCAGACAAAATCTGTGGGCAGAAGAGGGCATGTGCAATTAAACCCAGACGTGTTAGCCTTGCTCTAATCTGTTTGCTGGATGTCTGCAAGATGCAGAGAGATCAGGCAGAAGATGAATGGTGTGGCAGTCTAAAACCACACTTTGCTGTGAGTAATGTTAGCATATTGATGCAGCCTTTCATTCTCAGTGTTTGTCAAAAGTAATTAGTGTAAAGGTCTCCACAGGATCAGCATCTGAAATACTTTCTCCACTTCATATTCTCTTTTTTCCCAGTTTATATTCTCCTCTTAAGTCACTGTGTTTGCTCAGCGGCAAATTTGTATGTAAAAGTTTCATTTATTTGCATTCATTCTGGCTTAACAATATATGGGACTCTGAATTCTCTTACTGAATCTGATCAGTTCCAAGTAGCCAGGAGATTGGATCAGGCCAACCACCCAGCATCCCAGCACTGGAACTTCCCTAAAAAAAAAACAACAAAAGAGCTGTCCTTACCGTCCTGGGCTTGAGGGTAGGGCTTTTGGATACTCAGTCAGAAGGCACTGAAGGAATCTCACTGGGCTGTGAAGTGGCTGCTGAAGTTGCTAATCAAACAACAATGATTAAAAAAAAAAATAAAAATCAACATTTCCAGCCAGTTGCTGTTCTGCAGTCAGCCTGCAGCCCTGCACAGGGACTCAGCTGCCTGGAAACAGGGCATTCCTATGGGCTCTGCTAAACCCTAGCTGCTGACTAGGAGGGGTGAATACCTTGCCAGGCTGGAATGCCCTGATCTTCATTCATGCCCCCTCAGATAAGTGGTGACATATCACCTGCCCAAATTAAAAAAAATCTGCCCAGAAATTTGTCAAAGAAGAATTTCCTGGTTTAAATGCCTCTGTAAGTCACTATTCTATATTTGACATTCAGATTGCAGCTGGGGCTTTCAAAAAGCACAACTTGAATGAACAGCTCTGGGTCATTCAGAAGGGGGGGGGCCTGGCTTTGTGGCTGCTGCCTGGAGCTGGGGTGGGGAGAGCTGGGGTCCCCTAGCTCGTCCTTCTTGCCAGAGTGCTGCCAAAGAGGTCTCTGACCCGGACCTCTCCAATGGCTCTGAGGAATCTACCACCTTAGGTCTCTCTGAGACAGAGAAAAATCATATTCCCAGTATCAGATTAATGAGTGATCAGGCTGGAAATGGATTCTGCCTTCAGTGTGTTCCTTCCTCTCTCGGTGCAGCTCTGTTCAGATGTAAGCATTACTTTCTGGCGGAGTTTTGGCTGGTTTCTTTCTGTGCGTGATTCATTCACTCACCCTCCCTTTCATCCCTGCAGATGGCTACTCTCAGATCATGAAAGTGCTGCTTTAAGACAATGGAAATAGGGCCTTTTGTTTCTCAGCTTTTCCTCTTTGTAAGAAGGGCAGAGGTATTTGTGGGCAGGAAAGGATGGAGGATCATCAGTTCACTGGAGATTGCCTTCCAGTCAGAAAATCAAAGTCCTTAGCTAGAGCCCAGCCTCTTACAGAAGCATGTGGAATTAGGACAAAGCAAAATCTGAATTTCTCTCTCATCTTTGTGTAAAAGTTGGTATCAAGAATTTACCTGCCTTAACGACATTTTGTGGCAACAGCTATGTAAAAATAGCATTTTCACACTGCAGGTCCCTGGCTGAGTCCATAACATGCAAAGCACTTTTCGTGCTTGTTGAAATCAGCTGGACATACAGCTTTTCTGCACCAAAGAGAGGGAGGCTCTTTAGTATCAAGACATACAGTCCCATGTAAATGAAGTAACTGTGTGTAGCTTAATAGGACCACACTCCCTGGGACTGAAAGAAAAAGGAGTATTATTTTTTTATTCTTCAGGTAACATGTGTATAGCAGGTCTCTTACCTGGCTGCCATTCTATTGCCTTCTGTCACTGAAATTAAGCTGCTGAAATCTATAATTTAAACTTGTACATACCTCTGTTATGGTATGCAATGTCTCAGCCTTCTAAGAGCAATGTACCAGGGAAGATACAGTATAATAATGCAGTAAATATAGGTCATCTTCAGTAGATTGTAGCTTTTAGCAACTGGAACAATCCTATACGCAAAAAAAGAATGAAAATTCCCAGTGTGGGCATCAGATCTGTTCACATGGTGTGAATACACATGCTTGAACTGTATTAACGCACAAAATAGTGAGGGTATGATGAAGAACTAGATAATAGCCAGAGAAATATTTGCAGTATTTTGTATTGAATTAATAACTGAAGCTAACTGATTTTTCAGTGATGTCTTTATTATCCCATTTATGTAATAATAGTTGGAAGAAAAATTTCTGCTTTCTAGAAGAACAGTTCTGTCTCTGGTGCAGAGTGTTTTACTTTTTACATGTAAAGCCTGACATTGACAAGTGACTTTTTTCTAAATTATGAGAGGGAGGAAAAACAACCATTTTGAGTGTGGACTTGAATGAACTGACCAGCTGTCTGAATCACTTCAGGTGCCACAACACCAAATGCCAGAACCCATCAAGACCTCTCCAAGCTGATTTTGAAATCAGATTTTGAAATCACTTTGAATTTCACCTTTTTCTTCTTTTTTGTGGCAAAATAAAAGTGTTCCACTATCAATCAAACAGAAAATACACAGCAAAACTCTAATTTTAATGAATTTATTCAGAATTGGCTAAACATGAAAAGCCAATAAGAATGCATTAGCTGTTTTCATGATATGACCAGAACTTTGTGGGTTTGTTTAAATGAAAACTTTTTATCACATCAGTTCTTTGTTCAGTCTCCAGTTTGGAAATTAATCTCTAATGAGTGTCTGATCTGCTGCACTTTTCCTCATGACTTCATATAAACACTGATTTATTTATTGTACTTTGGCTGTAATAACTTGCTGTGAGCTGGAATCACAGCTCTGGAACTGTTCATTAGGGAATAGTAAACACTTGGCATCTTTTGAGTTAGTCAGGCTGTGTCTAAAGTTATTTATTGCAACATGGGTGGATCAGTACACTGGAGCTACTTGGTGCCAAAACCCCTACATCTGACCTGTTGGCAGTTTGGGAGCTTTTCTTTGGATGAGGTGGTCTGGTTGCTTGAACCATATGTTCCCACCAAGGATGTGTTTTGCAGCTCTCCAAAGAACCATGCATTGACTCAGACTCCCAGGTTTCCATTACGGACTGGAGCTTGTCCGGTTGTGCATCCCAACCAGCTCTGGCTTAGCATTGTCCATGAGCAGTTGGGCTGGTGCACACAAAACTACTCTGCAAAGTAAAACAGTTCCTCCTAACTGGAGATGCACAGAGGGTTTGCCTTTGCTGCTCTGGACCACCATACTAACATAGACACTGGAGTACAAATAAAATAGAGAAAAAGATTTTTCCATTTTTCTGTTACCTAAAAGCTGGTTTGGTTGGTTGGTCGGTTGATTGGTGTTTTTTGACATACCATTGCAAGTTTGTTTTTTTTTTCTGAGAAAAGTTCCTTAGTGACAGGATTTTCCAGTCAGTGTTGAAAATGAAAATTTGTACAGTGGCCAGATTCACAAAAAAAAACCCCAACAACTTGAGGGCTAATTTTTAAGGAATCAACATTTCTAGCTAGATCCAGATACCCAGCCATTCAGCTTTTACTTAGTCATGCATCCAAGACAGTCCCTTTGGTCCATTGCACTGAGCTCTTCCACCTCACTGCAACTCACACTACATACTTCAGTGTAGCTTGATAAGGATCTTGTCTGGCCACAAGTCCAATGTAAATATATATTTTTTGTCTGTGTGTATTTATATTGCTATTAAGAGTTCAGTTGGCTTTGATGATAGTCAGTAAGAGATTTTTCCATCACAATAGGATTGGAATCAGATTTTATGTCTTGGTTCATGTGCCAGCCTGATTTACCAGCTTGTTTAGGCCAGGCTTGTTTGGGTTAACCTAATCTCCCTCTCCTGGCTAGAGGCTGGACCACCATCTGTCAGGATGGGTTCAGTATCCTGCTCAAATTGTGCTGTCTGTGATTACATATAGAGTCCTGAACAATGGTCTATTATCTCTTTGTCTTATCTTTTGAGTCTCTGCTATTCTTTGTTGGTGACAGTTCTTGCAGAACACCACAGCTTTTTTCACCTGGAAGGAGTCTTCCATGGCAGCACCCTCTTTCCCAGGAAGACTTGTGTACTTGGAGGCAGCCTGAGCACAACAGACAACAGCATTCCTGGGAATTTGTTTCAAGTTTCCAAGGTTTCTTTTCTGAACAAGCACAAGAATTGAACGTTTCTCCTTAGACTTCTCTCATGAATTGTCACCAAAATCATCCTCCTTTCCCATCAGAGGGAGTTTTCCTTTGTGCCCAAGAAGCATGTGGTGGGAAATAAAAGCTGCAGCTCTTGTTCACACAGCTCTGGCAGAATTCACCCTCCCCAAGCCCCGTGTCTCTCTAATTTGTAGCAGCACCCAATTTTTGCTTCTTCAAACTCAGCTCACATATTTGATTTTATCAGATTTTCTAATCGTGTCATTTTCAGATATACTGATATAAGTTGAGATTTCTTCCTAGAATAATTTGTATCAGTCTGAAGTTTTCAGGGAAAGTTCTTTACTTCACCAGAAAAAGGGGGGAAATTCTGTTACTGTTTTTGTTTAATAATGAGCCAGATACTTGATAAACCTAAAAAAAAAGTTTGTGGCAGATACCAATACACAGACACTACTGAGCAGTTTGTTTTGTTCATGCAAGCAGCTGGCTCAGTATTGCACCTGAAGAGGTAATTAGAAAGATAAGTTGGAACACTAATTTGCAACATTCAGGCCTTCCCTGGGAAGGTATTGCCATGACAAAAGGAAATAAAGGAACTCACAGTCAAGAACAGGGGCACTATCCACCATTTTTCACTCTCACTGGCAGCTCTAGGTAACCTTTAACCTCTTCCCACCAGCTTCCTCAAAGAAGCTACAAGATGCAGGAGAGTAAAGGAAAAGGGTCTGGTCTCCTCACAGAAAATGCCCTGTGCATTTATACTTAAAACAAATGTCTTTTATTCTGATTTCCTTGTGCTGTGTTGCTCTCAGGTACTCCAACAGCTAAAAAGGAAAAGAAAAAAATATAAAATTGCCACTTTGCTGAGAGCAGGTTTCTTTATAAGGACATTAATAAACACATTTGAAATCAGTTTTATAGATTAGTCAGGAGTTTTTGTTTGGTTAGTTTCTTGTCATGGGTAGTACAGTGCTTGGCTCTGAATCATTTTACACAGATTAATTAATTTAGTTTTGTAGTACTGCACAGTGAACTTTGCAACTCTGCTTATGAATGCAATTGGGGCTGGCAGGGAGAGCTACAGCTTAGTGACACCCGCACAAACCAGCCATGACAAGTTGTGTGCTCAGCCTCAGAGGCTGCTGTTGAGATCTCCTCCTGTTGGGAAGGGAACTCTTCTGCCAGTCATCTCATCTCTGTGATCAAAGCCAGCCTGGCTTGTGCACGCTCCGAGAGCCCAAACTGCTCACACTGAAGCCGGTCACTCCATCGAGAAGGCAACTGGACCTTAGAAAAGGGAGCTCTATCAGTAACCTAGAATCAACCAGTATAAAATTTCTCCTTATCTGAAACTCTATTCTTGGGAGAAGTATTATCACTAGCTGTGTGTTAATTGGCAGGAAATTGCTTGCCCTGGGCTCCTCCGACAGAGGCCTCCCGCTTCCCTCTCCTCTCCCTGGACTCCACTCCCTCATACTGCACCACACTCGACATTTGACGGCGCTGAAGAGAGAGATGAATTCCATGAACAGTGAAAAAACAACTTTCCGCTCCATCGCAAGGAGCCAGATGACGGATACTATTTTCAAAGGCTTCTTTGTCCATAAGATGGCGTTTGAATTAGGAACTTGTTTGGCCAGATTCTCTTGTTACAATTTACTGATTCATTGGGTGGAGAATGGGAGGGCAGGATGACAGAGCCAGACAGCTTCAATTAATGATCTTTTTAAAAGATCTCATTGAAACACAAATGTATCATAAAATATACCCAGAATTAGACAGCAGGAAGAATTATCAATTTTTATCTATTTGTGCCTTTAAATTATCTGCTGAAGGGAAATAAGCTGTTTTAACATCACCACTTTTTTGAGAGAAGAATAGTGACGTTCTAACAGATTAAATCTGTGGTGTTTTTCTTAAAAACCAGAGGTGGTGTAGAAGGGGGTTTTTGAGGAAAAAACAGTCTCCAAATCTCTCCTGATGTCTCAATGAAACCATAACAACAGTAAAGGCCCATTTGGCTTTGGGTTAGTAACATGGAAATTAATTTCTGTTTCAGCACAGAAGCAAAGAGATGGATGAAATTCAGGTCTTCCACCTGTTCTGACAGATGTCATTCCTTTGACAGTTTTCTCTGGATCACATCAGAATGGATAAATCTGGAATTTGATCCAAGGAGATACTTAGGATACCTTTATCCCACTTTCACTGGAGGAGCACTTGAGCTCTGACAACACCTGCACTGTGCCTCTTCTTCCTCCATGCTCCTTCAGCCAGACCTGAGCCATTCACCTGAGCCATACCCTGTCCGTGTGAAATCCTGAGGTCCTTCTCTCAGCTGCTGAGCACTGGCCATTTTCACAGCTCCTACTTCAATTTGTAAAGTTTCTTGGAAATTGCCTGGGGCTCTAATCTTACTGTTGGGGGAAGGCGAAAGGTCTGGACTGGTCTTGCATGACCTCAGCCATTTAATTTGTCAGTCATTACTTCATGGGTATAGGTTACCAAGAACGCAATTCTCAATTTTCTTACAAAAATAGGGCAATGGTCTAACCTTTTCTTTAGTTACTTGGTTGACAAAGGAAAATTTCTTTCTGTGGTAGAATCATTCCTATTCTCTTCAGAAGTCTCTCCCTCTGAACACAGACACACACATTTGTGTGCCCGTGTCATTAGAAATACCATGCACGCACCAACTCAACTTTTTGCAGAATTTAAGTAGCTAGAAGTATTGAACCCAGAAGACTATACTAGTGATATAAATAATATATACTTTTTATGAAGTCCATTTTCACATCACAGATTTCTTTAGATAAATTTTTTAACTTTAAAGTTCCCTTCTTTTTTCTCCCCCATTCACTCCTCTCAAGGCAGCATTCAGAATAAGTATTGGTGTGTGGGGAATGGAGACTTCTGAATGAACTTTAGCCAATTTAATAAAACTTGAACAAATCAATAAGCCACCCAGGCATCTAATGCTGTCAGTATTCCCGCCGACTGTTTCACAACATCAAACAGTATGGAAAACATTTTCAAGGTAAGTCCTCTGTATTCTGAAACAGGTCCCTAAAGGCAGAGAGATGGAGGTTTTCTTGGCCTACCTGTTTAAAATGGGTCATGCTCTGCATTCACAATCACCTTGAAGTCAGGTGCAGTTCTTCAAAGCTGAGGCTCCAGCAAGGCATGCACTGCTTGGGGTGTGAGTGCGCTGCAGCCAAGGTCAGGGAGACCCTCCTTTCCCCAGCCGTGTTCAGAAAGTTCCTTTCTTCTTAGCCTTGACTGGCATGGTGATAACAACTCCTCTTAGCTGTTATCAAATTCCCATCTCCATGCAATGTCTTCTCATGCGTCATTCCACCCTTAAACCAAATCCTAGCCTCACTTCTCTGGCGTCAGTGGGAAACTCTGGGCTTCATTATCTGCTTTATCTGCGTTACTGAAGTTTTGCTACCCAAGCAATGAAAATTAAGCTTCTGACAGTAGATGTCCTTTGCCAATGTGAAAGGTTTCAGTTCCCGGGGAAGAGATGCTGTACAGGCAAAACTACTTCTGTTGCTACAGCTATCTCATGGTTTTGTCTTCATGAAAGTGCAAAGCCAATATGTTTCCACTGGCAAAATTTTCTAGCTGGATGCTGAAGAAATAGAGGGATATTGCAGTGGGACAGGGACTTTGGGACGAGGACAGCTGTTGTGGTGAAACTGGTCATTTCTCTCTGCTCTTCTCTTCTTCATCACCCCATCCCTCCCCCAGGTGAAGTTGGCTGTACTGATCCCTTTAACTGCACTTAGTCTAAAGACATCTGTCAAAACAGTGAGGTTGCTCTAGGTTCACAGGTCATCCAAATCTAGCCTGACCCCAGGCCCTGCCAGCAGCTGGTGGCAGAGCTAACCTGGCTCTGAGAGTGTGGCCCTTGCTGCCCTCTGTGAGAGACAGGCCCCTACACAGGCCATATGCGTTGCCATTTTGATCCACTAATGCTCTTTTGTTCTGCGGAGGTAAGAAGAGAAGGTTACAGTCAGGGTGATGTTGCTGTCTTGTTATCCAGATGTGATTTTAGTTGTGCACTGCCACAGTCTGTTCATTATCAGCTCAGTATAAATGATTTCAAGTGTAAGAGCTCACAGGGCTCATTCTTGTCTGCGAGGTGCCAGGAGTCCCCATGTGCACTGCTCTGGTGCTCAGTCTGGTGCTGGTTACATCAGCTGAAGTGTGGCTGTGCTGGGACAGTTTGTTTCACTCAGTGCAAGAGAAAAAGTCAAATGGTAATGCTCAGCTACTTTGCTACTACCTTGTTATTATAGAGTCATAAGCACAGATACAAATTTCTTGGTAAAGAGGTCTGTCAGCTCCTGCACACATCCACTTTTGAGGTGTACCACAATCTTCTATCTCTAAGGAGTTGTTAAACAATAGCTGACTTTGCCAAAAAAGCTGGCATATTTTCCCCATTTCTGATTGCACAGAAATTAAGAATTCTTTGCTTATCCTCACCGAAGAGCCTTTGAACCCTTCACTGCACTTTTCAGAAATCACTTTTGGTTCTGAGATCCCTGAACCCAGATGCGGATAGAGTTGACAGCAGAAGAACTGAGGATGTCAAGATGAGGACCATGCTCTGTGCTTTGGCACATGAAAAGCAGCATTTTAAGCAGAATGCCCACAGCTCAGAGGCACCACTAATCGGCACCAAAAATCACCTGTGTTTGAAAAACTTTGCTTTTTTCATATGCCAGTTTTAGATGAGTGTGAGAAACATGGATTTCACCAGGGTTATCCCAGAAATTTTCTGGTATAAATGCAAGGGAACCAGTCCTGCTCTTCCTTGTGCCTCAGTGAATAAAATGAACATCTCCCACTGGAGAAGGACTAGCAATGACTTTAGAAAACAACAAAACAAGGAAATACATTCAGTTGGGTTACTGGTGGAGGGGATTTATAGCATGTTGTGAACTATCCACTTAGTCCCAGAATTTAAGTGAGGGGCAAGGGTGGGGGTTGGGAGAGCAGGAAAACACAGTTCCCTTGTTAAAATGAAAGAATGAGTTTAATATATACAGGCAGAAAGAGGAGGCAAGTCCTTTCCCTGTTAAATATTTACCATCTGAGCTCTGCTCAGACTCCTGATTTTCTGTATCTCTAAAGGTGGTGGTACTTGTGACAGTAGGATATGTTCCTTAATGTATTCCTCCCTCTCAACCCACCTTGCATGGGAAACGACTGCGGTAACAAAAAGCAGACTGTTCCCCTCTCATGAATATTAATCAGTAAACTCCCCCTGCTATTTTAAATCGAAGGCTGGTGCTAAAACCCTTTTTTCCCCCACTCAAACATCCCCCAAGGAAAACCCTGAAAGTCCTGGGAAAGCCATGCACAGAGGCTGCCGTGACTAGAGGCCTTCTAGGCAGTGACATATAAAACTCTGAGGTCAGGGGGCACAGCAAGAGGAGGAATGAGCTTTGTTTCCGCTATGTGTTGCTGAAAGCTAAACCTTTATGGAACTTTTCTAGCTGCATTTTTGGCTATTTAGCTTTGAAAACAAAAGATTTATTTATTTTTTCCTATTCATCGCAGTTTTTGTCCTAAGTTGACAGCAGTGACATAAGAAGGACCCTCCCTGTTCTGAGTTAGAGCTGTCTATGCTCCTTTGGTCATTACTGCTTAGTACAAATATTATATGACCTTTAAGCAAAGGGAAGAAAACAAACAAAAAGATTGCACATTGCCAATGCAGACACCCATTACCACAATTCATTCTTCTAAACAAGAAAATTAAAACTCTCTTGGCAAGTAAAATACATTGACTGGAACATGTATAGTACAAGAGGATGCCCACAAACCCAGCTGTGTGTCTTCACAATCCACTCAGCTTCAGATCAAACCAGAGGAATATTCCCAAGGACACAGGGTGATACAGCCGGAGGTTGACTTGCCTCCTAGATAACCCTGAGCAGTGCTGAACAATTCTTTGAACTCAAAGCAATTTGTGATTGTGTTCAGAAATAACACATAGACTTGCCAAAATCCAAGAGCGTATCAGCACCAACGTGTATTTTTCCAGTGCCTGTAGTGATAAGCCAGTGCAGAGTTTGTTGTTTTCTCTTTGGGGCAGGGTTAGCACTTGTGGTGTGTTAGAGGATTTCCCATGCCAAGGATGCAATTCATGTCCTGAAGACTGTGCAGTCAAGAATAATGTTTTAAAATCTTTGTCCTTTATCAAAGCATTTGGACAGACTTCAAAGAACATTATTATCCATATCTAACAGCTGGGAAAACTCAGGCGAGGAGGGGTGACATGGCTTTCCCAAAGTGATCTTATGAACTGGTGTCAGACCTGGAGTAAAGTACTGCAGTTCTGCCTGCTGTGGATGTTGTGTTTCATCATGCTGTGAAGGTCAATGCTGAGTGCTGTACACTCCAGATCTGATGTACTGGTTGAAGAGTTTGAAGGAGAGATGCTGCACACCATTCATGAATGGAGAATTGAAGCAGTGGATGGAACACATTCAAGCTGATCAGCCCAAACAGACCTGTGTTTGATGGCTGCTGATGGCAACAGCTAATGGCATAAAACCCATGGTGGAATGGCAGTAAAGCTCACAGGACAGGCTCTCGTGAGCATGGAAAATAACCACCTCAGTCTTTGGAAACAATATCTTAGGGAAGAAGGTGGGAGTACGATGGCTTTTATGGCTAGTGCTTTGGTCACTCCATAGCTTAGAGTACGCCTTTGACCCAAATAGGCCATGCCACCCAGCTGAACTGGTGATAAATGTTTCCCTGATTTATTCTGGAAATGTGATGTTTTATTCATGTAAAGGAAGAGTGGCATGAACCAAAAGTACCTGAACCAGCATAAAGCTTGCCCACACAAAGATAAATCTACACAAATCTTTGAACAGTTTAGGCTTGAAGAGTAAATTTGTTAGATCAGCATCTTAAGTTAGATGGCTGTAGTGGTTTTGATCCGCAGCCTTAAAACCATATGTACTTCCATATTCTGGGAATAATTCTGAAATAGGTAAGTGACAGTGTTCAGAGGAAGAGATTTTTAGGCAGAACCTCAACTTCGTGCTTGCAAAATCTGGGTTTTGAATGGTTAATGTTAGTACAAGGAGATGTGTATTTGTTGCAGCAAGGTCTCAACCAAAACTCCCAGTAGATAACAGGTGGTTTAAGATGGTTTATCAAGCTGCAGTTCTCCTGCTCAGGATTGCTCCAAGGTGATGGCAGCAGTACAGTTCTTCCAGGACACAAGAATGAGAAGCAGCTGTAGCTAGTAGCTCCAGGTATAAACATGTAACACTAATTAGAGGTACTTAATAATTTCCTGGCTCTATTAAGTGCTCAAAACTGATATTTACTCTTAATTTTCGCTCTTCTTTGTAGGAGCAGAGCTACAGCTGACTAATCACAGTGAACAAGATGACAGTAGCATCAGATAGTTTTCATGGAGTGCCATAGATGTGTAGAGTGTGAAAATGCAGGTATTTGCTAAAAATCAGGTTGCTTATTTCAACAGAAGCATTTGGCTATCAGTGTTTTGAAGACTGTGCTGCATGATGACAAATCCACAAGCCAAAAAAACCAAAAAAGAGACCAGAATTACTAAAAGTTTGAAAAATTTCTTCTATGTATTTGAAAAGCATGCCACAACTGTCTATTCAGGCAACTACTTTAACAACATTGTTTTATAGAGATATAAAATCAAGCAGTTAAATATTAAATGGGAGATTCAAGTGCAAACTGAGAAATGGATTTGACCCTGGCAGAAGTTGTGAGAGATCAGATGCCCATCTCAAGAACTGGTTATTTCATTTCAGCTGAACACTTCTCAGGAATCCTTTTACCTTCAGGCCAAGAGGCCTTATTTATTATACTAAGAGATGCAGATAGTTACCACTATATTCACCTGTGGTATACTGAGATTAATGGGAAATTTCCAACAGGCAGGTATGGCACCCCGGAGAACATGCAAAGTTGACTCTTGGTCTCAAACTCTCAGTTTTTCTGTTACCTGGCCCAGCTGAGCCAGCTGTGCTTGTGCTGAGGCCCTCAGCCTCTCAGTCCTTCAAAAGAGGATAGGAGAGCTGAGACATCAGCAGTGATATCAAAGATGCAGTGCTCTTTTCCCTGGCATCATTCAGCTGTGACTAGATGCTGGAGCCAAGGTTGGCCGTGTTTTGGGTAGAACTGTCTCTGGGCTACTGCACCCAGAGGCTGTACGAGCACTTGAACTCCTTGAGCAGTTCCCAGCAGTGCATATGGGAGCAGAATCCTTATTTCTACTTTTCCTTTCTTAGTCTCCCCATCTGCCCTGTGGGCTTCTGCACTTCAGGAATTTAACAGGGGACAGGTCTTTCTCTGTGGCATTCTCTCTATACTTATCTAGGGCTTTGAATACCTCCCAGTTAGTGATTTCTGGCAGAACAATGTACACCATTGATAGCACAGACTACAGCCAGCTTGCCTTTCAGTTTCCTGTTTGACCTTTTAAACTCTGTTATTTCACAAATATTCAGACTTGAAATTTTACACACTTAAGGCACCTAAAAGCAAATTCTCCACTGGTAAAGTTTTCTAAACAAACTAGCCAAACCTTGAAAGGATAGAATTTCCCTTGAAAATACATCCTCACAGATAATTGATAGCATAGCCATCTTTCAGACCAGATGGTTTCCTTTCGGATGCTTACACAGAATAAAGTATGAGGAGCAAAGTAGCCTTATACCCTCAGAATAGATCCTGCCGTCACTTCTTAGGCTAAAATCCACATTCCAGAAGGGTATAAGCTAGTAAAAAAGAACCCTTGCATTTCACCTGATAATAATTAGCTTCATTGCAGGAGAAAAGTAATTTCCATACATTAGTTGGCTCTGTCTCTAGTATTTATGATTGTATGATATTCAATATGTGTTATGCATACATACCTATTAGGCAATTAATACAGTGCTGTGTAAGACATAAATATAAAGGTATATTTCAATTTATACTTACATTTATCCCATGTTTTTCTTAATAGAGATTTGTAAAGGTGAAATCTCATGAAATGAGGCCACTTCTGGAGTTTATGTTGGTGTCATAATCATGTCTGACAGCTGAGGCTGGGCTAGCCCAGCCTTCCCTTTTGGGATTCAGGTTGTAACAGTAAAAGAGCACTTGCTTTCTGTATTGAGCTTAGGAAGAAACATGGCCTCAGCCACTTCTTCCTCCCTTGTGAAAGAGCTGTAAGCTCTTCACAGGCACAGGGAAGACTTGTCCTTCACTCCTGAGTGTTCCTCTGCTCTGCCCAGGCCCACATCCTGCCTCCTCCTCTGGAAAGGCAGGAGAACCGATGGAACTACCTTGAAAGACAGATGATCTGTGGGGTGGATTGGGCTGGTTAGAGTAAAGGCAAAGAAAGAAAGCATCAGTTTAAAAGACATGGGAGTGTTTCAGGGAGGTGGAGAGGAATCTCACATATTGCCATGAGAATTTTAACAGAGCATTTTTAGTTCTTTAAATAAAACTCCAAACAAACACAAAACCACTTCCTGAGGTTATCAGTGTGTTGTGGAGGGAAAACACCACAAAGTGAATCAATAGTAGCCCAACTGGGAGATATCTCAGAAACTGCTTATTTCTGCCTTTGGTGTGTTCAACCACAGGACTGTTCTCTGCTGAACTGCTGAGACTATAGGATCATGAGAAAAAGAAGAGGATACATGGGCAGATTAGGAAGGAAAACACATGCCTTCTAAGGAAAAAGCACTTGGGCATCCATCACTGGGAATCATGATGGTTGCAAAATTCTCCTACTTTTTGTCTCCTTTCCTTGTGAGCATATGTCAAAAGAGATGGCAAGACTGCGAGGAGAGTTCTGTGGAGGTGATGTGAATGATAGTTTGTGAAATCAAAGCAGTATAAGAGGGATTGGTTTACTGTTCTAGCAAGATTTGCATTAATACTAAATTCAGGGAGCTGTATACCTAAGGACCATACTAGATTCCCCTAATTTTTCATGATGGTTCTCTATTTTTAATTATTTTTAAATTTTTTTAACTCTTAAGGCTTCTAAGAAATTGCCTCATCAGAACTAAGAAGTTGGGCAAGTGACTCATGAAATGCTCATCAGTATGGGCAGCCTGAGTTATGTGTTTCCTGGAACAATTATCCTTCCCATTTCCACTTTTTCTTCTATGCTTGTCTAACATTGTGTCCAATATGGAAGCAGGGAAGGGTAGGGACCTTGCCAGATCATGTGTTTGAAGTGTTTTTGTAAGATCCTAAATTTTTAGCCTCTGGGAACAGCATTGGTTGAAGTGGTTGTAATCTGGCCTGCTTGTGGAGCATGAGAGGAGTTTGTGCTTTGATGGGGAGTGCTGTGAACAGGATGGCTCTTGCATGGCATTGTATTTGTGGAGGGGGTGGGTTCTTCTCAGGAAGCCTGGGTATGCTGGCAGTTCCCAGCCATATGCTTCCCCAAGTACCAACTGCACTGGCAGAGCCCAGGCTAGGAGAGCACAGGATGTACTTTTGGAAAGGTTCAGTTGCCCCTTCATGGTGCCCTTTTGGGCCTCAAGCTAGCCAGGCTAAAGGAAGGGCAAAGAGGAGAAGGTCAGAAGATGAAAGGGTCTTTAGAGTAAAACCCTTTGCTGAGATGCAAGGCAGAATGACTTTGTCACTCAATTACTCTGGACTTTCAAAGCACAGGATGAAGTGTTGGATGTGGCAATGCAGCCCTTGTCAGCACAGCGTGTGGGAGGCAGCCCGGCAAAGTGAAGTGAAGAGGGTTTGTTCAGCAGCTGGCACAGCAGCTGGGCCCTGCCAGCTCCCATCTGACTTGCTTCATCCCTATCAGTGACCAGCTTCTTCTCTGGCTGTGACACTTGGCACTCTGCTAAGCCTGCTCTTCTTAGTTCTCCTTCCCTGGCACAAGGCTCAGCAGCAGACAGAAACCCTGCGGAAGTGAAGAGCCCAGGACCAGCACAAAACTTTGTAGGAAAAGGATTTTAAGGCCTGTTTATGTTAAGATATTAAGAAACAAGAGTTAGTGACATCTAAACTAGGAGTAGTAGTGGTAAAACTGCTTTGAAAAGGAAACCAGCTTTTAATTATATCATTAAATCCCCTGACTGCTCTGAGTTTATTGAATGCCTTGGCTTGAAGGCTGATCTATTTCATGCGCCCTTCTGACCAAACCAGTGAGCAGTGTTGGGTAAACAACCATTGTGAACTGTGAAACTCAGAGCCTTCTGAGAGGAAATTGCTCCTTCATAAAATTCAAAGATCTTTTTACCTGTGCAGAATGGATGTAAATAGGTGTAAGGGTCTTCAGGGGCCTTTCTAACCTAGACGGCCCAGTCTACCTGGCTAAAGCATCAATATAATTTGTATCTGTAACTAAGCTGTCTGTATAATTTGTGCTTTTCAGTGCTGTATGAACTGCAGTGGTGGTTGAGATTTTCCAAAGTCATAGGAATTAAGGCATCTGTACTACTGCAGGTGCCTAAATCCCTGAGTCTGTGAAAAGACAGTCACAGAAGTTGTTATGAGAATCACAGGGACAATGCCCCGGGGAAGGATCTCAACATTTGTCCTAATTGAAAACAGAGATTTCACAGGCAGAGCTTCTGTTTGTAGCATTTTGCTAAATCCTATTGTCATTTAACAGTCTCAGGATGACTCTATAAACCACTCATCACAAAAACCAAAAACTTGTTCTGTGAAGTACAGAGTGGCTGGATTTTACAGAGGTGATTCAGGTGATTTCTTCTACTACAGGTGTCCTTTCTCCTCAGCCCCAGCACATCTTGCCTGCGTCAAACACTGTATTAGAGCCACTGCTGCTCCTAAAGATTTCTTCAAGAAATCTTAAAGGTTTCTCCTCTAGGAGTGGAGATCTGGCTACATTTCCAACTCTGTGTGCCACAGGGGAACTGGAGTGTGACTGAGCATCTGTTCCTGTGCTTCTGCAGTTCAAGCAAAAAATGTTGCTTTTACCTCTCTGTGTCCTGGGTGACTTGGTGCACTCATACTGTTCTGGTCTAGCCTCTCAGCCCCAGTCACATTGGATACACATCAGTTTGAACCCAGATTCTGCTACCAGGCATTTCTCTTAGCAGGAAAACAAAACAGAGTGTAGAGCTTGGAAGCTCTGCACCATTCAGGCTGCCTGCTCTACTTAGCAAGAGCCAGGACTGCTCCATGATGTGTTACAAAGACAGGATAGCCTAAGTCTGGAGCCTGGAAAGGATGCTCAAAACCAACCTCTTGGTTGGTTACTTTGCTGATACCACTCCTCTTATCTTCACTACTGGTGATGTTGCTGTAAGTGCTGTAGTGTGACTCAGTGAATTGCACCCACTGAATCTTCTTGAAAGTTGAGCACCAGGTAAGCTGCTGGAAACCCTGAGTCTCAGCAACTCGCTTGGGAGTAATCAGTGTGGAAAGCCGGGTTTTCCTGTTTTGTCTCTTGTTAGGTTTTCCAACAGACCTGTTACCATCGGGACACTGCTATCACCCCAACATCCGTCAGAAAATGAGGATCTGTGTTATTAGAAGGGAAAAAGAGTATCAGCTGCTTTCAGGAAGAGAAAACTGGTGCCAATTTATGGTTTGCTTTCAAAGGGCCTGACAAGCATCTTATTGAAACTGATGGAACAGCTGGCATTGATTATATTGAGTTCAGCTCCAACATGAAACTCTGAGAGCATTTTGCAGCATCTAATGATGGCTTCCTACATAACTGCCTTGGAAACCCGATCTGCTTTCCTTCCAGCCTCATTCCAGTCCAGGTTGGCTTGTGTTTCTTTGTTCACTAAAGCTCTTGTTGGCTAAATTTTTTGGGACAAACATGTAACTTAAATCCTCAGACAAAAGAAAGCACAGATGCCTTTTCTGCTTTGAAATACCCAAGGTCTTTCTCTGCATAGCACGAATCCATGTCCTGAATGGACTCAGGGGGAGCAGAAAGGGACTTGTTGCTTGTGAGGCTTGGTTAATATGCCTCTGACTGGCTGGCTTTGTGCCTTCTCTTTACCTCCTTGTGAATGAGAAAAGCCTGCTGGCAGGTAGCCTAAGGGCTCTGGCTAGTTGTGAAAGGGTGAGCTGGGCAGCAGGAGCAGGAATGAAAGTAGGGAGTAGCAGATGAGAAGTGAGGGGAAACCATTCTAACTGATGAGTGCTTTACTACTAAGACTACATCTTGTAGCGTTCTCTCTTGCTGTCTGCAGCAGCACCCACCATCCATCGAATTGATCCTTACCTTCTTGAGAGTTGCTCAGAGGTAGGTTTGGGAGGCAGCCTTGCCTTGCTGATTATTTTCTCAGCTCCCTCAGCACCCCAGGGTTGGGTCTCAGGTACTGTATCTGAAGGCAAAGGGTTTGAGATGCCACATGACAGTGGCATTGGCAGGACACTCCATGTTGCTGATGTATTTTTCTGGTTTTCAAAGTTCTCAAATGCTTCCTTTGCATGACATACATTGTAGGAAGGCTTTTCTGCTCTTTCTGCCCAGATGTTTGCAGCTAGACTTGGGCTTCTCAGGAACTACACATTTTAGGAGCTGAAATTTGTTGCAGTGTTAAAGACAAATGTTATAAATCACATATAGAGCCCTCAAAGGGTACATGCTCTACTTCAGCACAGCAAGCCTGTTTCCAGCTTTCTGGAATTTGCTTCATAAGTGCAATCACAACTGCTAATTCTTTTTATTTCTTTGCATATTTTTGAGTGTGGAGGAAGTCTGTGGATTTACAGACACTGAAACTGGTTTGTAAAATAGCTACTCATTTTTTCCAGGTGACTTCTAAACCCATATTTAGAAACTTCTGTCTCACTCTGAAGCCATTAAGCATGTGGAGTATGTTCAGCAGCTGACAAATGTACTGAGATTTGGAAATAATAAGGGTAGAAGAAGTCATCCACCAAAACACAATAGCTCGTGTCAAGGCAACATGGAAAAACAACCAGTGATTATTCAGTCTTAAGCAAGAAGCTTATCATGGGTTCAGGCTGATTTAAATAAAAGGAAAAAATAAAAGCCAGAAAAAGAAAAGATTACTCACTGAAAATAAGAAAATCAGAGGAAATAGGATCTAGACACCATCCAGCACCCCATATTTGCATTGTGAGGGGAAACAAAATGAGCTGGGCTGTCAGAACCGGGGGGCAGAGGGAAGCAATAGGCTAAGCCTCTTGGTGGTGTTGATTTATGGAAAATCAGTGCAGCCCTTGTAGCCTGTGTGGGAGCTGTTGAGGTAGTACATTTGCCTCAGCAAAATCAAAGCAGTCTTGGTCCCTTGGTAACTCGCAGGAGGCTGCTTCTCCCGTGCTTGGGGCACAGAGCACTGCAAAAGCTTCCATGGCAGGGACTCCATGCTCTTCTTCCCACTCCCGTGTCTGTGGGAAAGGGGCTGTGTGGAGAGGTTAGGAAAGCCTTTGGTCCTTCTTGTCTATTTCTGTCGTGCTTTTTAGACTGAGGCAAGGTCCCAGGCATTTAATTTACAAGAAGCATTTCAGGGAGAGCTTTCTGCGCTAATTGCCATGCTGTTTACTGCCAGAGAGATGCAGGGTTTATTACTTCATGCACTTTAAAATTGGCAGAGGGTGACAGGGTTTATGATTTAATCTCTAGCAAGTGTCTCTTTCTTTGGGGGTAGGTGAAATGTTACTATCATCTATTCAAAGGTGGAGTGACAGGCTTTTACTAGAACCCAACTAACTGTGTCTCAGAAAAATGCTGATACAATCCCACACAAGACCTGGATGAGATGAGATGCTTTCCTGCCCGTTCCTGTGGCACACAGGATGAGCAGTAACAAGAGCAGTAATTTGATGAGCAGTAACAAGATGCCCTACTGTGATACCCCACCAATGCCAATTGTTTATTGCCAAGTCTACTGAGCCACCAACATGCTGAAGAGGCAGAGTCGTGTTTAGCACAATAAGATCCAGGGACTTGAATATGTTACAGTGTTAATTGTTGACATTGTTGTTGCTGATGAGAATTTATCTACAGTTTCAGAGAGCAGAAAAACATCTAAAAAGAGAAGAATTAGAAAGTTGTTGTTTCTGCATGAGCTGATCCCATCAGTCTCCTCATGCTGCTGGTGTGCAGAACCAGGATGCTAGCTTAGCCTTGCCTCAGTGTTGCAGATTACACTCAAATCCCATTTATCCTCAGTAGCTTTATTGATAACTGCTTTGGGAGACTGCCTTCAAGATGTATTACCTTGCTTCATGGTTTGCCTTGCCTCCATCAGCCTCTCTCTCCTGTGTGCCCTGAAAGTCTCCCTGTTCTCTGGGGCCCTCCAGCCTTGCCTGGTCGCTGTGCTGCCCCTGTGCCCCAGCTCTCTGCCTGGCCCGAGTCACAATGGGCCCTGGAGGGTCGGGTCTGGAGTGAGGGGCTTTGTTGTGACACAGATTCTGTACTTGGGTACTTCTTGCTTCCTGCACAAGTTGTGTGTACCTGTACAGGGTCACAGCAAAAGGATTGCAGATGTTTCCAGATGATCCACAAGAATATGATGTTTCTCTGCTGTTGTATGGGAACTCATTACAGAGCTCCTAATGTATTTTCATTTGGTAATTTAAGAGCTCAGGTTTCTTGCACTACCCTGAAAAGCCCCTCTGGCATTTGTGAGGAGGTGAACCTAATGATCCCAAGCTAAAGCCAGGTTACTGAGACCTCAGTGGTGTGTATTGTTCAGAGAAGACAATCAGAGATCTTTCTAAATGGGCACAGCTTTCCTGGCTACATTTAAGTGCTTCTATAGGTCTGCAACAAAATTGAAGAGGTGTACTTGGGAATGAAAGCACTACGTGCCCTGATGCCTGTGATACCTCTCTGTCTTTATGGCAGCACATCATCCTTGTCATCTGTGTCACACACCTGCTAGAAAGGGCTCATCTCTCCTTTCTGGATCAACACACAGGTGTTTGTATCCTGATGTCAACCTGGCTTGTCTTTGGGTCACTCTGGAATAAAATGGGTTGATACGTGCTTCAGAACTTCTTGCTGAGGTTTTTAGCACTTTCCATCTCTTTGCACACTTTTTTCCCATCTCCCTCTCTTTCCCTCCATATCAGCATTACTCGTCCCCTGCCTCTACCTTGTATTAGTGTTCCATATGCTCTCTTGCTTCACAAGAAGAGGCTCAGCATAGTGTCCATGCATTTCCCTCCCAATGCTCTGTCTTTGGGCAGTAGAGAGCGACAGACCTAGTTGAAGCTGATGAGCCAGAAAGCCGGGTGGCACGGCCCTGTTGTCCCTGTAATGGTGCAAAAACATCACTACATCTCTGTATTCCTGCAGCAGATATGGGGCCCTTCACTGCTCACCTCGGGAGAACACATTGGCAAATACCTGAGCTGGAAAAGGACTGCCCCTGAAAGAAGGCTGGTTACAAGACAAGAGGGAAATTTGGAGTCAATAAATAAGAAAGGATCAACTCATCACATGCCCTCAACTTTTAAGCAAACACAGCAGGGAAATAGAGTAACTGTGGCTTCCCTTCTCCCACACAAATAGCTGGAGCCCTTATTTCAGCAAGTGCCATACAGTGCACAGCTATGCAACTCATTTTCATTTTACAAGGCTTCTTGGCTTTTACTGTGACAAAATTCAGTGCCTGTAAAACTCTTGAATTTTTATTATCACTTTCAGAAAACAGCATTCCGCTTTATTTTCCTGTCAGTGGTCTCAGACTTTTCTGCTAAAGAGCATTTCCTAGGACATGTAGGATTTAGGGGATGGTCAAAACAGTTTGCCCACTCTGTACAGTCCCTGAACTTTACCAGTGCAGATACAATGAATACATTTTACTGTATTTTTTTGTGTCCTGAACATTGCTAGGTGAAACTCCATCTGTGTGAGACCACATCTGATTATAGGAACTCCTCTGGTAAAAAATTTCAGGACACCTGCCTAGCACTGGAGTCAGATGAGTCATTCTCTGGTTTTAAGTTTGTATCATGACAGCTATCACCACTGGGGTCCCAAGGAGCTGCAGGAACGTGTCATGCACAGCACAGGACACAGGTATCCCACTCTGGTGTCACTTGGTCTGGAGCAAATGAAGCCAGAGCAGTGGGGGTTGTGTCTTTTACAATAATGCAGAAATCTGGGGGGAGGGTGTTCAATGAAGACCTACATTAGTCTCTCCCACTGATGCCCTGCAGCTTTTAATTAATCAGGTCCAATTATTCAGCCTATATCCATTTGAATAGTGGATAACACTGGAAGGAATTCACTTTCAATGGGATTTATGGCCCCCTTCCCTTAAATCATTTCAGATAAGAGATTGTAAGTGTTATGAAGCCTGCAGAGATCAGTATGATCCAAACAGTTAATGCTGTGATGTATTTATTCAGGGAACAAATTGGAAATCAGGAGGAGAGGAAACAGTCTTTTAATTTATGGGAAAACAATAATTTCTAATTATTTTGCCTTTAAGTCAGAGAACAAACACAGCTGCTGTTTGAGGTTCTTAATCTGATTACTGAAGTGCTGGCCTTTCAGTGCAGAGTAAGCCAAGGGGACAAGCACTGCCCTCAGGCAACAGAGAGCAATTCTTTTCCGCTAAGGAGACTCAGGTGAGGAAAGGACTGGACTTGCTTTCAGAACGTGATTAGACCCGTGTGTTTCAGCTTGTTTCAAAGGTGTTACTTTCTACCTTCTATTTAAGGTATTCTGCACTTAGCTCACACTCCTAAGGTGAACTGGGAACCAATCAGCTGTGGGTTTGTTGCTGGAGGACTATTTCTGACATGCTGGGAAAGTTCCCAAAGTCTTTTCTCGCCTTGCTTCCGCCTCCTGCCTCCTCTGTCAACTGCCAAAACATCACACTTGCTAGTGACAGCAAAGGAATTGAGGCAGTGTCCCATCTCAGCACAGCTGATAGCGGCGTCTGGAAGCTCCAGGCGGGTTCCGATGAAGGGCTGAAGCCTTGCACTGTTCAGAGCCAAGGGGCTCTTGAGGGAGGGAGCAAACATTGCTGTCCCACCTTGCCCCAAATCTTGTCTTCCGTCCTGTCCTCCTTGCAAGGATGAGTGAAGGAACACCCACACATGAGGCTCGGAGTGCCCCACGGGGCACTGGGGCATCACTTTCTGCCTCTTACAAACACAAGAGTTACAAAAGAATCATTTAAAAACTAACTGCCTTTCCGAAATGGGGTGATAATATATTCCCTTTTATTCTCCTAATGGAAACATTAGTGACTGATCAGTTCAAATGAATTTCAGTGTATAATCTGTTAATGTAGTTATATCCCATGGCAGCCGTCAGTTTGGAGAGGATGGAAATACCCTGGCTTTCATTCATCTGTCTAGGGAAGTTCACTGGGATTCAGATATTTTTACTAACCCTCATCCTCTTTAGCAGACAAAGTGGAACAAATGTCCTTGAGTGCTGGTGATACTTGCAAGGAACAGAGGTGATGAGCAGAAAACAGCATGATGAAAAGAGACTATGGGGGACAAATAACAGCATATGTCCTATTTTGCTGCAGGGGCCTTCTGTTTATAGCAAACTCTAGGGTTTGGATGTAGCATTGTTCTGCCTATGCAACTGGTTTTTTGT
This sequence comes from Cyanoderma ruficeps, assembly GCA_008694505.1. Taxonomy (NCBI): domain Eukaryota; kingdom Metazoa; phylum Chordata; class Aves; order Passeriformes; family Timaliidae; genus Cyanoderma; species Cyanoderma ruficeps. The sequence continues at coordinate 24,730,369 of VZDJ01000594.1, forward strand.
TGTTTTTTTTTTTTCCTCTCTGTGCTTAGTCTTCACCAGCAGAGATCTCTCAGGTTTCAGAGTGTCTCTGTAATTAGAAGGAACAGCTTAAATCCTGACTTCAAACGAGAAGCCACCAATCTGCTGTGTAAACAGAGAGCTTGAGTGAGCTCCCAGGAGGGTTTTTAAAATATGTTCTGCTAAGCCCCCGGGGGCAGGAGCCAGATCGTGGAGGGGATGAAGCCCTTCATTTCTACCAAGCAATCCCACATGTTGAGGACATTAGGGAGCATGGGGAAGGAGCCGCCCAGCGCAGCAGCACAGCATGCAGGTGCTTAGTTTAAGAGCGTGGCTGTACCTTCGGTAATGCCTCCCGAGGCTGCACGACTTTCGTCTGCATCAGGAGGGAGCCCAAATGATTTTCTGCCTAGGTAGTTAAATTGCATCGCACATGGTACCGGCCTCTGTTAGCTGCAGGGGAGGAGGAGGAGGTTTGGGAAATAGTGTAGTACCTGATCCAGCATCAAGTCTACAGGGACAAAATTACCTCTTTATCTTTTTTTTTTGTTTTGGGGTTTTTTTGGGTAAATTCGAGCTGGCAAGTGACATCCCAGGTGTTTCTGGTATATAGTGCTTCACACTGAACTGGCACAGGGCTCCCTCCAGCTGGGTCTGCTTTCCTGTAGAGACATGGTCCATAGTGGGAGTCTGAATCGCACTGAAACAATTTCATGACACAAACTGCAGGGCCTTCCCCCAGCTGCTGTAAAGAGCAGTAACACTGTGCACTGTCTTTGTATGGACATTGAGAACATACTAAAGCTGTAGGCTGAGGTGTGAAAGTCTCCAAGACCTTTTTCAGAAGATAAAGGAAATCTATGGAGGAAATCTATTGTCCCACACTACCTGTCTTATCTGTGCTAGTTGTTGTTAAAGTGATTTGAATGATAAACAGGAATACAAACAGGAATCTCTGGAATTCCTTGGTAAACCCATGCAGCTGACTTGCCCTGGAAGTTACTGGCAAGTACAGCTAAAGTGCTGCTTAGTTTATGAGAGCTAAGGGGGACTTTGGCAGCCCAAGAGTGAAGGTGATCAATTCCTGCTGGCCCTAACTCTCAGCAGAGACCAAGAAAGCTCCTGACATCTTAAGAACTGATCGGGAGATCAGTATGACTGTGTAAAGGCACCATTCTCCCCGCTTGTGCTGCCTTATTTTGGATTAAGTTGTTCACAGAGTCAAGCTTAGCGTTTCAAACCCATACATATCGATTTCTTGCTTTTAAACATAGCCACTCAGAAAATGCAAAAAGTAGATTTGGAGAAATGAATTTTGTCTGCCTTAGGTCCTTCATTGCAAAGCCAGGTGACATTCTCCCCAGGAGCCACCACACAAGCCATGACCATGGGAACAACCAACCTTCATTTTCAGGAGGAGACTGCTGGTACCCTGTCTCAGCCCTGCTCTGCCAGCACCACAGGTTGCTGATTCTTCTGACTCCTGTGCCTGTCCCGGAACCAACATGCTTCATTAAATCTGCAGCAGCTGTTTTGCAATACAAACACAAAATTTTGGAGCTTGTGTGAACAGGATGGGGTGTTTCTGTGATATAGAGGGGATAATACATTTTTGGCTACTGTATGGGCTGGGAAGGATTGTCTGTTTCTTAGGGCAGGCATGGTAAGAAAGTGATTAGATACTTGTCCCCTCTGTCATCCCGCATTATTCTTCCACACTGCAGCCAGCTCTCCATCTGATTATTGTATTGTGTGGCTAGGAGGCTCTACCAAACTCTTCACTGCATCTGTGAATGCCAGCCCTCCAAAGAGCAAGTAAAAGACCCTTATAACATCCCATCCTTTCACAGAATCACAGAATATTCTGGAAAGGACCCACAAGTAATCAAATCCAACTCTTAAGTAAATAGCCCATGATGTTATTAGCACTATGTTCTAGTCTCATGGCAACAAAGAGCCAGTCAGCAACACAATGAGACAAGTCTCCCACTTTTTGAAGCCTCCCACTGCTGATAATGAAATGTAAGCTGAGATCATCTTGTTATCTAGGTCTAAATCCTGACAATTCTTTTGCAATATTTTGAGCATCTGGCAAAAAGGCATGTGCACTGCAGAGCTGGTTCTGGAAGGGCTTTGTAGGACTAGTCCTGTTTTATAGGACTGGATGAAACCTGAAACCTGGAAAGCTTGTGGCAAAGGTGGGCATGGGCTGTGGAGCAGCTCTTACAGACCTTGCTGTGGCACTCATGGGATCTGTCTCCACACTGGTGTGGCCACCACTGAAACCAGAAGTGGAGAAGTGGAAAGTCAGGTATGGCTTTGTTTGAGGTACACGTTTCCAGTCATTCTGGAAAGCAATTCTCATACCTGGATTGCTGAGTGGCAGTACACCATGTACAGACAGTGTGTAAACAGATGGAAATGAAATGCAGTATTCTAGGAGGAAAGATTTCTAGAGGTGCTTGGTACTCAGTCATCTCGTGGGCTCTGTGGGTGGAAACGCACAAGTGATATCAGAGTAGGGAATTACGACTGTTCCCTTGAGAAAAATGCCCCAGAAAACTGCAAAGATTAGCAATTGGAGCAAGAAGTGGAGTGAGATTTGACCTGGAATGAAGAAGGTTAGTTAGCCTCAAGAAGACTTACGCCAAACAAAAGGCCAAATCTTTAACTGGTGCAATTCACCATTTAGATTAGCTGGCCCAGAGTGATTTAGTGGAAAAAGGGCTTGAAAAGCTGTTTTGCTAAAAGAGATGTGAGTGTGATAGTAGACAGCAAATTGAATCATGTGAGTCTACAGTGTGTTATGATAGGAAAAAAAAAGTAGCTAACGAGATTCTTATCTATGTATGGAAAGACATCAAACCACAGCTGAGGGAGGCACTGGTTCCTCTCAATGCCTGATGACATCCCAAACAAAATATACTGCTTCAAGTCCTGCGCTGTATCACAGTAGAAAGGTATAGATAAATCCATGAGGATACAGGGAGAGGCACTGAGATATAGTACTGTAGGTCTGGTGAGGAAAATGACAAAAAAAGGCAACACAGATAACAAGGAGCCTGAAAAAATGAGATTATATATGTCCATGTGCTTGCCAGGTGTGAGTTCCACAAGGTAGGGGAATAGTTTAGGTGATTAGAACAGGCTATAACCAGACATAGTAGCATAAAATTGTAAAACATAACTGACGGCAATACAAGGTCACTTCTCCCCAGGTTACCCCACAGACAAGTCACTGGGAAAAAGGTGAGGAAGTGCTTTTGCATGGCATACGCAGCTGGAGAAAACATCCTTGGCCCGGATCTCTCCCATTTCAATGGGTCCAAACAGCTGCTGCAATAAGGGTTTGGGTTTTCCTGTTGTTGTTTACTTCTCTCTTACGATAAATATTGATAGCCTTGCCCAGAGCACCTCCCTACTCCTTGTTCTGTGTGGATCCTTAATGTGCAGGTTTGAGCTGTGCTGGGAAGGGTCTTGCTTCAGCTGATCTCTCTCCCTCTATTAAGAATCCGTGGTGCTGGGAAAGGTTAGCATTGGAGGGGAATGTGGGTAGGTGACTGCCATTAGCAGTCTATAGGGAGAAAGTTGCCAGCAGTAGGGAAATAATGGTGTGTTGTGCATGTGATCCTTTGCCCTTTTGGCTGATGAAGGAGCCTCAATCAGTCCTACCCCTCTGGGTAGGGGATGGGAGTGCACACTGGGCCCTCTGTTAATAGCTGGGAAGAAATTCAAGCAGTCAGCACCACCTCCAACACAGGCAGCCCCTCAGTCAGTGGAATAAGGCGTGAGTTTCTCGCCCGTAATGAGCTTGTTTTTCCATGAGATTGCTGTAATAAGCTGTAATGAACAAAGAGCTGCAGGATACAGAGTGAGTGGGTGATAGGATGGCAGATGAAATTCCATGTTGATGTATGTAGAAGTAATGTGGGAAAAAACAATGATAAGTGGATGAGTACGTATTAGCTATTACCACCCAGAAGGGAGATTTGGAGCCATCCTAGGGAGGAAAACTGTGCAGCATCAGTCAAACTGGAGGTGGGAGGAGGGAACAGCCAGGAAAGGAACTGGCAGCAAAACAGAAAACATCATTATACTGCTGTATAAATCCATGGTACATATGTGTCTTGAATGCTGCCTGCAGTTGCTCCCCAAGAGAGGATGTAGTGAAATGAGAAGAAGTGTGGCAGTACTGGCAGGAGTCCTGCAGGGTGACAGGGGGCTTTGGCTGGGAGTGAGAGGCAGGGGCAGAGCTGGGACCAGCCACAGGGTGAAATTTTGAAGAGCTGTTGGTCAGCAGGGACAAACACTGAGGCAACAGGTATGGAATGACTCCCTTATGAAGGGACGGTAACCAAGCTCTTCAGGTTGAAAAAGTGACAGCTGAGGGGGCTACGCTGGAGATCGATCAAGTTGTGATGTGCACAGAGATGGGAATAAAGAATGATCACTCACTATTTATCACAGCATGGGAGCCAGGGGACAAGGAACAAAGTTATCATGAAAAGTTATCATGAAAAAATTTAAAGGAAAGAGAAAAGAACAGCTTTTTTATCAATGCATGGCCAAACCCAGAACTGGTTACCACAGGACACAAGTCAGTGACATGTTTATAAATTACTTCAAAGGGCTTGGAAAAGTTGTGAAAGTAGTTTAAATAGGGATGCTAAACTGGCATGTCAGAGCAACCTCCAGCTCCAGGAGTTTCTTTGCTCTATATTGCAAGAAACTGGGGCAATTTCCATCCTGTTCCTCTCCCGTGTTTTGCCCTAAGATGCCACATTGGCTACTGCCAGACTGGATGCAGAAGAAGACAGACTTAAAGGCGAAGGCAGATATGGCAGAGGATGTGTTAGAGGTCTAGCTGTGGGCAGATCAGTGCAGACTCCACATCCTCCAGGAAGCAAGGCACACTTAGCATATTAGCATATTCATATTAGCAATTAATGTACCAGTTCTTGTGACTGACACTCTTTCAATACAGTCCTACTCCAGGGAAGGGTTAGCTGTTTAGGACCATGTGAGATTAATTCCTAACAAAGAATTGTCCAAGCATTTCCTTTAGGGAAGCTGCCACAAGACAGACCTTTGTTCTGCATCACTGACTGCTTTAGGTCATCCCTAGAGATGGATTTAAAGCAAAACCTCTTGAACCCTCTTGAACTTTTAAGGAAACTTATTCCTGGATCTTCCAGCTGGCTCAAAAGCTCTGCAAGGGGCTGAGATTCAAACACCTCTGAACTGAGGGGAAGTCTGGAGCCAGATCCACAGCTGTAGCTCGAGGCCATCCTGAGCTTTTCATGTCAGCTTTCTTTGAGAGCACCGGCTCTGTTCCGCACGGTGCAGATGGGCCACAGGCCATGTGGAAGATAGAGTGAGAGGAATTCCTCTCACACACCACTCACACAGAAAATTTACCTTCAGGTAAACTACTTCAAGAAGGCTTCATTATATTGGACAGCTGTTTACTCTGCTGAAAAGTGTGAGGAGTCCTTCTTTTCTGCTTTTCCAAGACTTTCATCTCCTCTCTCTTTCAGGAAGAGTAGATGTAATAAGATTTAAAGCTCTGCCATGTAATTGTCATGAAGTTTATATCCCATGATTCCTGTTTGTGAGCAGAAATAAATTAAGCACCTGGATAAGCCCTCTTTCTCTCCCCTCTCCTGAGCACCCAATGTGATGAGAAAACTGCTGAGAAACAACCACAATTAACGATGGGGTCACATTTAGTTCAGCACCATGGGCTGGTTAATTGGCAGATTCCATTACAGTTCCCCTTATCTGTGTGCCAACACAGCCTCTAACAAGCTGCTTGCTGGGTAATTAATCCTGTCCAGGGTTTATATCCTGAAGCTGGGTCTGTTTTAAGGGACTGTGCCATTACTAACCCTCTGCTAGCAGGGCTTCTTCACTCAGAGCTCCTCCCTGCAGAGCCCAACTGTAGGTCCAAGTGGCAGAAGGGACATGTGGAGACATTGCCTTCTCTGGAGAAAAGCCAGCCCTTGGTTTTGTGAAAAGAATCCAGACCCTGTATTCCGTTTCCTGCTTTTGCTTGATGTTGCTTGACAGATCTGTAGTGAGGCAGTGCCTGGAGAAATTAACTGGCCCTCCTGCAAATGCAGGTAATTTTATTAAACAAATCCATAACAGGATATAAGCTCTGCTAAAAAACTGAAATAATACATTTATAAAGTAACCAAACAGTGTCCTGAGTGACAGAAAGAAAGCAAGAGGAAAATGAAAATAGAGACTGGAAAATGAAGATGCAGCTAGACATTGAGTTGGTAGGAAGGGCCAGGCTTGACGGTCCATGCACCGGGAAGAGCAGACAGACACTACCAGAGTCAGCAAACAAGCAGCTACCAGGGAGGTCTGTCACCTCTGTCCCTGTGCTGCCTTCTGCCACAGACACCCAAGTGGGCTTTTGGGTGTGAGGCATACCCTTGTTTGTTCTGGTGAATGGACTAGACAGAAGTGCTGATCTTACGTGCTCTAAAACAGAAAAGTCCTTTCAGCCTCTCAGGTAAACTGTGAGGGAGGATTCACCTCGGCCTTCCCCAGTCTGTGTTGTGCCAAGACATGTGCCAGACAGCCAAAAGGAGTGATTAAGGCAAGAAAATTAAAATATGGTGGGGGGTGAATGATTGGAAATATTCATTCGAGTAGCCTCCATTCTCTGACTTTCTCATGAAAACATTTCTAAAAATGAGTGCATGAACAGTAGGTCGCTTTGGAACAACATTCCTTGAAGCAGGGACATTTTAGATGTACATGGAGAAGGCATGATGCCAGAATTAGGAATGCAGGCAATTGGATGGTTTGAGCTGTGGGTAAAAGAGAGATGTGTTTGTATTTTTACCACCTAGTCTCAGTCAGTTTTCACTTAGGAGGAGATTGATTACCTCCAGCTTTTTCCATGGGAAACTTTCCTGAAACATGTGCTCTCAGCCCTTGCTTTATCTTGCATCAGTCCAATGTTAAACTAGTCCAGCAGCTGTTAACAGTCAGCCAAGTGGGTTTGTTTCTTTTTTTACTTCAGGAAGTTGGAAAAGAAGGGAGATGGTCTCAGAGAGAGGACTTAATGAGATGAATCTTGAAGTATTCCTCAGCTTGCCCAGTGCAGGAGCACCATGAGCTCAGGGATCTCTGCGTGAGTTCTCCCAGCTAAACTGGGTTTTGCTTCAGCCAACAGCCTGGTGGGCAGGGCAAGTACCCAGTCTGAAGCCAGCTTCAGAGCAGAAAGAAAAGCCATCTGCCTCATAGCCAAACAGGACAGGAAAGGGTCTGTTAGCTGGGCTACCTCGACCACCAGGAGACAGTGGGGACCTGAGAACTTCATAATTGTGAAGACCTGTTGTAATGTATAGCCATACACATTATAAAAATAAAAATCCTAATTATTAATCTTTTCATAAATCAAATTTGGACATTGGTCTGCACCTCTCAATTCAGGCAGGTGAAACAAACTCTCAAGAGGCATGTGATAAGGAGAGATCCTGGTGATGAGAAGGGATTGATTTAGAGTGGTGCCCCTGGAGGAGCTGGGGAAGGCTTTGTAGCACTGTGCTGAGGAGGGTAGATCAGCATGATAAAGACGGAATTGCTGAAAGGACACAAAGGGAGCCAAGGAGCAGGAAGGGGAAGGTACTGAACGGGGCATGGGGTCAGCCGTTAAAATCTTGAAGAAGGACAGATGGAGCAGAGAGAGGGAAGATGAGGCTTGTAAAGAAGCAATGAAGGCAACTGTGTGATTTGGGTGAACCAGAAAGAGGGGAGAGAGATTACATGGCTGTAGTGAAAGAAATGTGGATATGCATGTTCAGTTTGTTTTGCTCACAATCAGTAGCTGAGAAATCAATACTCATTAACAGCATAAGCAACTCTCGATTAAGAGAACAACAGAATTATGAAGGAAAGAGGATGCCTTCAGACACTTGCAACCAAGAGAGGTAGCACCTACTGCTCTGTGTCCTTTTTTCCTGTGGGGCTGCTGGGGGTCAGGCAGTTGATCAGAGTTAGGTGGTTTTTCCTCCATGATCACTGGTGTCAGAAAGGAAAGTTGTTAGGAATTTGGTAGTGCATGCCCTGACCATGTAGGTTCTCACTTGGTTTCAGGTTCCTGACTACCAAGTGGGAATACTGGCACGTGACAGATGTTTGACAAGTCTGCTTCTGACTTAGGGAACTACTCCCCCATTTTCCTGTCCTGTCACAGTTTAGCTGATCAGCACTCAGCATGCCTGCTCCTCCTGGGAACAGGGAGCTTTGGATACCCACAGCTCTGTGATGCTGCCCAACTTCTGAGCATGAGGTTTCCAACCCTTCAGCAAGGAGGAGCTTGCTGAAGAACCTTGCCAGGTTGCCTGTACCTTCATTTTTCCTGCAGTGCCTGCACATTTATTTTCACCAGCATTAGTGCATTTGGGGGATTTTTGCATTTCTGACTGTACTACTAGGCCACTTCACAACCTCAGTTATGGCTGCATTGTGGATATTTCCATTTCCGACACATTGGGCCTCAGAATTTGTCAGGGCTGAAGACTTTTGAAGAAAATTATCTGAGGAAGGCAAGAGGCACTCGATATGTCAAAGAACAGACTGGGACTATTGATGTATTTGGTGCCATGTTTTCAAATTGCTGCTTCTTGGGAGCCACATCCATCTGTCTTTAGTTTTTTCTTCCACCTGGAGTATGTACTAAGTACCATCTGATTTACTTATAAAGTATAAAATAACCACTGTGGAAGAGAAAATCTAATGCTATTCAGGCCATCCTAACTTCAATGGATAAGGTACCTGAAGCTTTGATATTATTACTGAGGATATCAGAACTGGTGAAGCTTGAAGTACAGCATTTAGAAATTTGGGAAGTTGTTCAGCTGGAATGGGAGTAGGGCTGATGCAGGAAAATCCTGAGAGCATCAAGAGAGCAGTTAGAAGTTTGATGACTCATTATTATTACCAGTCTGCCTTCGCAAAGGTACCAATGAGAAATCATACTGGTTTTCCTGTACAACTGCATTGCTTAAAAGTATCTTGACTATCAAATGCAATTTGTTGAAATCCATACTCCTGATGTTCTGCTAGAAGGGAATATATTATATCCTATATGATTTTTTTTCTTTTCCTTCAGGAGCCCAAAATTGCCCAATGCAATTTCTCTATGAGGAAAGAATTTCAAAGGGTCCACATATTTCTGATACCATCTATGGAAATTAGCATTTCTAACAGATCAGCATGCAAATCTATTTTTTGTGTCTGTGAATGCATTGTGGCCTCAGTTTGGTTGTTAATGGAATTTCTTGTTTATTTTCTAGTGAGCTTAGCTGACATGTAGTTTCTGTTGATCTGCTTATGCTGTGGAAGGTCTGCATTCTGTGGTGTTCCCTGTACATTACAAATGCTGTGCACACATTTTATCCAGATACTGTACAGCCTCGTGAGAGTCTGAAAAGTCCCTGACAGTCTCAGCTGGGATCATTTGCACGTTGTGGAGTGCAGGACATAAGCCTTGTCATCAGGAAGATGCATTAGACCTATTCTGTTTGCCTTTTTGCATTGGCTTGCTCTGTGCATCCCTTCTGAGACAGACTAAGCATGCTGTTTATGGATGTGATTTTTTTGCTACCAAAACAGTAATGCTATCTCTAGTAATATTAGATGGGCTGACTCTAGTAAGTCTTGTATTAGTAAAAAGCTATTTTCCTCTGATAAGGAAGGTTTTGTCAAATAGGGATGCTTTTTAACAGTTTTCACGCATGGAAGAGAAAGGGATGGAAGAGAGGAGAGATGTGTTGCTTTAGCTGCACTGATCTAGTTAAAGTAGCACCATTTTTGTGTGTAGACAAGAGCTTAGGAAATGTGCAGGTCTTAGTCTGGGGGCAGGACTTTAAAGCACCCATTGAAGTCTAGTGTCAGTTTTCAAGGCTGAAGAATATTATTTTATTTAGGCTTCCAGACCAGCCTTGCTCCAGGAATGCACTTAGGTTGTTTTTAAAGCAAACATGAAATCAATAGCCTGGTGTTCTGCTCTGCTATTTCTTGCCAGAGCCTAAGGACCACACATGGGTTTTCCCTCCTCTTCGTCATACTGCCAGGCATGCTCTCGGATAACGGCAGGCAGCTCCTGGGATGAATGCAGAGAGGTTCCAAATGGCCAAACACGCACTGGACATCTGGGCAGGTTTTGCTGCAAAGTATTTTCCATCAGGCTTCCCTCCAGATACTGCCATGAAAGGACCAACTCACACCACCCTATCACAAATTTCATCCAGCCTCTGACTTTAGGGGGAATTTTATCTCAGAAAAGCTCAAATAGAGGAGCCTGTTGGCTTACCTCACCTTTTACAGTGTTCCTGGTGGAACCTAGGGCTGTGGATTTCATTTTGACCCTGGCAAACACCAGCCCCGAGGGCCATACAGCACTATTCCCTCCTGCACTCCACGCCAGTGGTGGGCCTCCACTCACATTTCCCTGGACTCTTGTTTGGTGCAGGAAAATAACTTTCCTCCATCCTGTGCAGGGAACAGGGGCTTCGCCTGGAGTAACAGATTCTGAATGCCGAATCCACGTAGAATTGACCTGCAGTTGGGTACTCATTCCCGACTCCAAGCAGCCACTATCCTCATGAGCTAAATAACAACCTCTGGCCAGCTACTGACCTCTCTTGAGACATGAATGCTCCTTTGGTTTTCAGCAGCTCCCTCGGGCCAGGCTAGCTCCTCTACTGCAGGGTTTGAAGCTGAACCGTATGGTACCGAGACAGGTCCCCAGACAGAAATGAAAACACACATTAGCAAAGAGGAGAGAAACGGGCTGAAATTGGAAGTGACCATTTTGTGTTTGATGTTATTCAGAGGAGCCTGTTCTTCATTTAGGACATTAATAGTTGTAACAGAAGCTGTAATATTTCAACAACAGTGGTGATTAGGAGCAAAGAGGCAGCTAATCTCCATCTAAAAAGAGCTAACTAGCCCGTCCTTTAGCCCCCACCGCACTGTCACATTTAAATACCATGAATATTCACTGCTTGGCACCCAGCTGGCATTTGAGCTGTTTTGACACAAAAACCTTCAAACTCAAAGAGTTTTTAATCAGTCTGCAAGAGAGAGAAGAAGAAAGTGAGAGAAAGAAATAGGAACAGAGAAAATGAATCAATGAGTTCAACGGGGGGGGGGGTATCCGAATCCGGTTAACCCCTTCCTTTCCCTGCAGACATAAGTGCTGTCTCTCTGCAGCTCTGCAGCCCTCTCCCAGGCTGCAGGGGAATGGAGAAGGGGCACCCCATTCCCTCTGGGCAGCCCTATACCTCCTGAGTGCTTAATGCTACTCTGGAGCCCCATATTCCTGGGTATCCCATCCTAGCTGAGTGCCCTGCCTGGCTGCCCCATTTCCTCCGGGTACCCCATCCCACCCCAACATCCCTTGCTTCGGCCACCTTCTCCCACTCACTTTCCCGTAATTAAAACGCATCCCCTTTTGCTGCTCGTGCTTGTTTCCTGGCACAGGGCTTATTTACTCTCACCTTTGCCTGTGTTTGTGACTGGTTACCAATATTCTCGTTGCAGACAGCACAGTTTCACTCACAGTATGTGATGTGCTTTAGAGCAGCCAGTCTGCCTGCAAAGAGTTTTCATCTCAGAAAGAGGTTTCTCAGTGTTAACAGCTGCCATCTCCAGTATCCTTCTTGGAGGCTCAAAGCTGCCTGCAGCCGATACAAACATCTTTGCATCGGCTTTTGCAGCAGGATTAACTAAGCAGCTTCAAACACTGAAAATCATGCCTTGTCCTGCAAGAAATAACCCCACAATGCTCTGAAGGGTAAAGTTTTACCAGCATTGTGGATCTGGGCTCTGACAGATCACCCAGCAGTCCCCAGTCACCCTGGGTCAAGCCAACACACACAAGTGCATTTCTGTCAAACTAGTCTAAGCACACAACACAGAATTTATGCAACTTTATGCTGTTATGTCAGCTTTGGGCTTCTTGTGGTAGACAGTTTATAGCTGATTTGACAGGACAGTAGTGTGGTGTAGGAACTGGTCTACTCCAACACCTTGCCATGAAAAAAACTGACTTGTCTAAACTTTCTAAATGTGTTTAAGTTGGTGGAGTGCTAGATCCATGTTTCATGTCATATGGCTGTGGCATTTTTGATCCATACTGAGAACCACAGAGTCAGATTTATTTTATAATCAAACCACAACCTAAGTCTCGAAACTTTGTGGCCCAGACTGCAGACCTCAACCACATATGGGGAATCTGTACTTGCACCTCAGCTGGCAGCATGTTCAGAGCACAGCAGGGACTTTTCCAACCTACTGTGTTTTCAAGGACTCTGTTGTGGGCTTAAACTACACATAGGTTGTTGTCTCATTTGCCTTCAGGGTCTTTAAAATTGAGATGCACCTCAAAAGCCAATGTTCCAGTTCTTTTAAGGAAAACCTCTGGCAAAGTGAAGTACAGAAGCCTGGGACTAATTTAGGCAGATTGTTGAGATCACTGCAAAGGATACAGGTATCCAGGAAGGGTGTAACTGAGTGTGCACACCTTCCAAGGCAGGCCTGTGCTGAGGGAAGGAGTTGCACTTGGAAACAAGAACACTGTGGCTGGATGTCCAGGGCCAATGAGGAAAATAAGCAACTAGCACTGGAGGAGCAAAGTGGACAGCTGCATCCCACTGGCAGTGGAACAGAAGATCTCTTGGGAGAACAAAAGAGAGCAGGGTTAGTGAAGAGCCTGAAGGTCCTGCTACCTGGTGTGATGGAAAGGGTGCCACAGTGGAGGAGCAAGGCAGTGACAATGTTGTGTGAGTCAGATCTGCATTACACTGATGTGGCTGGGCTGGAGGTGGAGCATTATGCATGTCAGGGAAGGACAGCAAGGAGAAATTATTATAACCAAGACAGGAGATGAGAGTTTGGGAGCGGGTTTTTCCTGTGTGGGTTCTCCAAATCTAAAGCTAGTGTAAGATTTATTAGGAGTTAATGAAGCTGTGGTGACTTTTACTGAATACAGTCGGGGACATTTTTGGGAGGAAGAAGTAGAAAGATTTGGGTTCCACATTGCCTTCGTGCTCTCAAGATCCTCTGATGCTCTCCAGATACAGAGATCTCACCCAGGACTTTAAAATTTACAAGCACGCACACAATAGCCAAATGTGCTTTGTAATCTCTTCCCAGGCAGCAGACAAAGTGGGTTTTCCATAGATTGGTACTTACTCTATTCAAGTTGATAATTATTTTGAATGGAATACTCCCCATGAAGCATGTCTGGAACAGCATCAAACCCTATGGGCTGTGGGAGGCACATCCATCAGCTGCACTCTGGGGTGTATTCTGGAAAAGCTCACAGCTGGATAGGAGGATCCATTTTCCTATATACTTAAATGAGAAAGTAGCATGAGCTTTTCCTCAGTCTCTTCTTGCCAACATCTGGCCATGACTTAAAATGAATTTGCACAGTTGCTATGAACTGTATTTGGGCATGCTTCCTTTGCCTATGGAAAAATGTGGGAATCTAATCATCCAGTACAAAAAGGTGTTCCAGCTAATATGTGCCTCCAAGACCCTGAGAACACAGATTTGGAACGTTTTCGAGGAGATGGATCAAAACTATTTTATTTGATATTCACCTACAGTTTTCTGTTGCCTGACTCCATCATACTTGGATACAGCCAACAGGTTCTGTATTAGGAAAGGGAAATCCAGGCTGAGCCACAGGCAGCAGAGGTGTTGAACTGGCAGCTCTCACCCACCTGAGTCCACTCTCTCCGCAGCCTGTCCCAAGAGGAGCAGGGTGCTGCTGTGGTGGTGCTTTGAGGGTGGGGGGGCTCAGATAAGACATAAAACAGAAGCTGTGGCCATCTGTGGCCATTAAAATTCCATGACACCTTTTGGTACTGAAGCAGTTGGTGCTAAAAGTAGCCCACTTGCAATACAAGGCAGACAAGTCTCGTGCAGCCTGGTGAGAGGGTGCCTCATGAGATTTGAAGTGTTTTTCCGCCTGCAGCAGAGAATGGAGCAGACTCTTACGCTCTCTGCCCAAAAGTCACTGATTCCAAAGCTGGGAGCAGAGTTGCTGCAACCCTGTGACCAGAAACCAAGCTGAAACCCAAAGAGCTAGGTATGGATTCTACAGCATGCTAATAAGAGAGCTCTATTGTTCCTGTGACTGGATTTACACACAGTGCTGCTGGATGGTGGCACATAGATGGACAAGTCTATTTGCAGGAACCACAGGATAGTTTGGGTTGGAAGGAACCTTTAAAGGCCATATAGTCCCAATCCACCCCCAAATTTTTTTAAGCTTTTGAGATCCTGGGGATCCTAGGAGCCAGCCACACAGTGAGATGTAGCCCGACACTCCAAGGTTATTATGTGAGATAAGAAGGCTCTCAAGCTCTTGTTGTAGGTTGAATCACATCTCTGCCACTGTTAGAAAACTAAACTTGGGGTGAAAGAAAAGACCCTACATAAAATGAAGTCTAATCTGCCACATAGAGGGGTAGAAAGTGGGGGTGATGGTGGGAACCTTTACTGACTGACAGTTTACAGATCCCATCCTGAGCACTTGCTCTCATCCCTGAGTCTCCCTGCTGTGCAGTGACCCAGGGCAGGAACCAATCCAGCTGAAAAATAAACATTTTTTTTCCTAGAGTTGTTTTTTATCTGGATGAGTTCTCTGGTCTCATTCACCATGTGCTACATAGACAGCATGCTGGCATAGCTGGTGGTGCAGGGTATGGGCAAGGAAACAACAGGGGGGCAGGATTGCTTAAAACAATGTAAGTAGCCCTGATTCCAAAAACACCACCGCAGCCTGCCCAGAGTGCTCTGCTATGTGCCTGGGCTGACCTACAGTTTGCACAGAAGGAGCAAGGGGAATAAATGCCTCTCTCAAAAACCCTTCAAGAATTCTCGAGTAATCAGTGCAAATCATCCCAAAATGCTGCTACTGGGTTTTTGCAGTTGATGCATAAGGATGCTGGAGCCTTAGGAAACTTACCTTGAGGCATCCTGATACTGAAAAACAGCAGCAGCACTTTAGGTCTTGGTTCCTTTCTGTCTCTAATAGCTCTCTTGCAAAATCCTTTCTTCTCTCTCCTTCTTTGTGAGGAAAAAAACCCTGGTATTTCCCTTTGCTCCTTCCCTGGCACATCCTGTGTGCCTGGGAGGTTGCTCCACATTCCTGGTATCGCCCTCTGTTAGGAAGGTGTTGTGTCTACACCCCAGGGGAAAAGCCGCCTGGTCTGGCACTGTAGCTGGAATCCCCACGGCACCACCCCACCCCAGGCGCTGCCAGGGAGGGAGCACAGGGCTGTGAGCCCTTTCTGGCTGCTGCATTTCATCTCTCTGCCGCCGCTTCCCAGGCACCATGTGATCCTCTGCGGTATGCTCTGGCTTCTGCAGAGAACGGGGTAACGCTATAAACCAGGCTTTTTATGGAGCCTCTTGGCAACGCAGAAAACTTTCCCATTGCCAGGGTGTTCTTTTTATTCAGCAATTTGTTCCCAGAAAGCAGCCCATTTAAACAGGTTTTCTCTATTAAGGGGCTTCAGCTGCATTTGGGGTTTTTTGAGCTTATTCAGTGTGCTGTAAACTGCAAAATAGTGTCCTACAATAGATTTGTCTGAGGGAACTGAAGTGTGTACTCCTGTAATTCTGCCTACTGTGGGAGCTCCTTGAAAGCCAGATGTCACATCCAAAGAGTAATCAGTGTTTACAAACACATGGCCACACATACTCAACATTTTCAGCAGCCACCAAACTGAAATTCAAATACTGCAATTTTCCTTCTCAACCCACCTGCCCTGCACGAAGCCAAAGCAGGAAAAAAACTTTGCAGAACTTGGATGGGATTATCTATTATATTTAGATGAGGAAAACACACATTGCTGTTTGCAGAGGGCTGAATTTGACTTCCCAGCTGGGGCCTCTCATCTGTAAGTTCTTGCAGACAGAAAAACACCAACTGCTAGCAAGATAATCCAATTTCCCTTCTTTCCCACTCAGAGGAAGACTGCCTACTCCCCCACTGCCATGTGGGTTTCAGTCTGGCAGAACTTCTCCCAACCACTACACCCCGGGCAAGATCCATATCAAAGCTTCAGCCCCCCAGGGATCATTAGAAGGCATTTATTTCTGCATATTCCAGTCGGGGATGCAGGGGTAGGGGTGGAGGAGGCAGATAACTTTATTCACAATGCAAATAGGCTGCCCTTACTTTCAACCTTTGCTTCAAACCTGGAGATATTAAAAAAAACATGAGCTCTTCTAAAATAATAAATACACTAATTCTGCTGGATGTTATATCGCTGGTGCCTCCAGAAAAGTGCTCTGGCACCATTTGATGGGAAAAGCCAGTGAAATCTGTTAACTCTGCTCTTGCCTTCGCTCCCCAAATTGCTCCCCAAAGTTCAGTCGAGTGGGCTGAACCCATATTAGAGCATTTGGCTCATTTAAGAAAGATTGTTAGTAGGTAGTTTTGCACAACAGGACTAAGATGCTTCGAGGACTGAGGGGAAAGTCAACCCAATTCTCTCTGCAAATTTGAAGCACTAGTCTGTGATTTACTAATGGGGAGCAGTGAGTTATTAAGCTCATCACAACACAGCATCCTGCTCCTCTAGTCCAGAGGGAGACAGCTATTTAATAAATCAGAACCCCGTGCTAAGCTACAGGGATAAAAGGATCTACATTAACATGAAAATATTAATATCTGGAAGAGCAGATTATAATCTAAATGGGTTAGAATGAGATAGCACCATTGTTTGGAAGAAACAGCCTGCTCCTAATCTCATTAGAGCTGTAATCATACTAGCAATGGAAGATATCTTTGGACCCTTGAACACGCTTTGGAGGCCTGGTAAATGTGGTGATCATGCTGGGTGGGTTCAAAAAGCTGCCCAGGGCCCCTTTTCAGTGTCAGCTGGATGATCTGTCTGAAGGAAGCAGAATGTTCAACTGAAGGGGATGATATGGCTTTTCCTTCTGAAAGATGTGCAACTTCCCAGAAGTCCTGCACCCCTTGCAAAAATGAGCATTGCCCAGAGACACTTATGACTGGGGAGGTTTCTCTGCTCCACTTCCTTCCAAAACTTCATCTGGAGCCACTGGGCAGGTGGGTGGAAATCTGTGAGATGAGGCTATGTTCTCTTTCCCTCACTTGTGCAAACGGAAGGGAACTTGGCATAGCAGTGCCTGCTGTGAAAGGACAGAAAAAGATGGGGTCAAATTCAGGGGCTGTTTCCCCCCAGGCCAAGGCCCCAGGGCAGCCCCTTCAGGGTCATCTACTCTGCAGTTGCCTCAGGCACTGCTGGATGTGAAGGGTCCAATGCTCACAGACTGCCTCCCTCCAGACCTGCCATTTTTTCCTCACATGTATTAAGTTGAGCAAGCCTGCCCTGGCAGAGACTGAGATGCAGCCTGGCCTCCCACAGGCAGCTCCCTGAAGACGTGGTGATGGCTAGCAGCCTGTCTCCCTGCATTGGTCAGGTCCAAATGATAAAGCTTCCTCCTCTGCCAGTGGGGCAGCTGCTTTCCTGGCTTTCTTCTCTCTGCCACCTTCAAAGGCATTCTCAGATTGCCTCCTCACTCGGCCCCCAAGACAGCCTCATTCTGCTTCCAGGAGCCTCAAACATGGTCCCAAGCTTGAGGCTCCCAGCTATCTCCAATTGTCTTTCATCTCTTTTTGCACAGGATCTGCAATGGATGGTCAGCATCCCTGCTCCCAGGTCTCTTGCAGACCGTCTTCTTTAAACATCATTAAATCTTCCAGGTCTGTGTCCAACTGAATGGTTCTGAGAGGGTTTTCTATAAAACAGACATCTAATCAAGTCAGAAGCCTTCAGCATTTACCCATCGAAGCATGGTGTGGTTTATTTTGGGGCTTTTCACCAGCTGCAGCATACAGGTCCTGCTGCTCAGCCCTCAGCTCACCAGCATCAGCAGGGTGATCTGTGAACAGCGTCATGTTTAGCTCATAAGAATTGTTCCCAGACTTCATCATGGGGATAGTTCACCTTGGCAGTACTGTCACATGGTGATAAACCCAAGAGCTCTGTTCAGAGACATAATTGTTTTCAGCCTTTTTGTTTTACATCCAGTCAAAATGTGAAATGGTCCAGATTTAATTAGCAGAGAAAATTCTCAACACCATTACTGATGAGAAAGGTGAAGCCAAAGTGAGACTGCATTGCTAGGAGCTGTTATTTTCCTCTGACACCTGTGACACTTCCAGCCTTAGTTACTGAAGTAAATTTTCCAGCACATCCTTCAGGGAAATGCCCAGTCAGGCCAGCAGTCTGGCTCATGCTGGCTTCATTACAGACCCCTGTCATGAGACATTGCAGACAGACAAACTATGGCCCAGCTGCCCAGCCAAGGCTGGCAAGTAGAACTTAAATTCACTCAAGATATGAAGGACCTTCCATAACACATGGATTTTCACAAATATTGAGACTATTCTTTGCATTAATGATAAAGTGGATTAAACATGCCCCGTTTTCCTAGAAAATGCCCCTCTGGAGTTTCACTGGGACCAAAGTAGATCTGGCATTTAAACTAAAGAAATCCCTGTTTAGCGTGTGGGAGTCTCTGGAGAGGCCTCAGATCTGCATTGCAGCTGTGAAATACAGCATCTCCTCTGTTGCTTATCAGAGATCTATGTTTCTCCTGGGAAAATTTTGCCCAAAGGATTCAGCCCTTGCCAAATTTTCTACTGGAATTTGTTTGTTTATTTTAAATTTCTTTTAAACATCTGAAACCAACAAACTTAAAAAATGCTCTAAATCTATCAACTTGAGTTAATCTCTTAAAATAAAATAATAATAATAAAAGAAATCCTCCAGGCTGCCAACTTCTATTTCTAAGGCTTAGTCTAAAATATATTTAAATTACTGAAATTCTAAACCCAGGAAATATGAGGTTTAATTGGAAAGAATCACAGTTTTTCTTTTCTCCTGTGCTACTACACCTGCTCTTGGCATCTGATTCTCCTGAATTTTAAAGTGGTTGATCTCAAACAGGCATGTGTGTGTATAATGCTGTTCTTTTGACCCCTGTGCCCACTTGGCAGCCACAAGGAAATACAGGTACCCAAGGAACAAGTCACTCAGGGACAGCTCTGCCTCATCTCCTCCCCACTCAGTCCTCCCAGAGAGCTTTCCCCTTTTCTATGCTCTCTTCTTTCTTCCTGTCTATACTCATTTGTCATGTAAAAATTATCAGAGCAGGAATGGAGCCAGATATTTTAGGTTCAGTACAATATCTAGTGTTTTCCATGGTTTCTACCATGCTGAAAGGCAGAATTTTGCCATGATGCTGTGTGGACCCTGGAGATGACATTTGGCTATGAATGCAGCTACATCTCCCACAGCTTCAGGGGTGTTCCAAGCAAGTGGGTGGGCTGAGATCTATAAATAGTGTGTACTAATCCATGCTTCATTTTATAGGGAGGGATGGTAGAAAACACACAGCTACAATCTATTCAGAGAATTTATTAATATTAAATCCTCAGGAGGTATCTCTGCTTACTTCACAAACATCTGTTTGTTGGAAATACCATTCTGATAAACAATTTTGTCAGCCTCAGCATTGGAGCAATACAGACATTACAGGTGAGGATGATGATAGACCTTTTTGGTCTTTGTGCAGGGTTGTTCTCCCCAGTACCAAGCTGTAGGACCACAGCTCTTTTCTCACAGGTGCACCATACATAGACATCTGCAACACATGAAGCACTTGGGCATCAATAATCATAATAAAGCCCCTAAAGTGAAACTTCAAGGAAAGGTACTCCCCAAGGACCCACAGTCCTTTGGGAAGATGCATTTTGAACTCCAGTTCATGGAGATCTTCCAGTGTATTCAGCATTAAATATGTTTGTTCTGGAAACACTTTCAAATGCATATTTTGAATGAAGTCTGTTTGCTCTGGAGAGAGCTAATGGCCAACTACCCATAGGTATTTTTCCCATGTCATCATCTGGAATCCTGCTGACTGGTAACATACAGAGCTACCTGATGTAATGTACAGCCAAGAGTGGAGAATCCCAGGTTTCTGCGTGTTTCTGGCTATCCAGGGCATGTGGTATTCACTGAGGAGGACAGTGTGGGAGAATAACCCTCTAATACAAAGTGAATTCTGATGTATCTGTATCCAAGCTGTTGCAGTGTATACAATGACTTGTATTTTAAGAGCCTTGCTAGCTTGTCTCACTACCATGGAAAAGACTTTGGGATATTAAATAGAGAACAGTCAACCCCACTATCAGCAAATAATCCTCTAGGAGATAAATACGGTAAAAGAGTCATACTTGTCTTAGCCAATATTGATATAATCTCAATAAGTTATTGCATTTGAAGAACTATTCTGGAACTATTCAGAGAACATGCATGTGATGGGGTAAACGGGTAGAACATGATTTATCTTTAAAAGGTCAGGCTGTGTACCAGTACAAATTACTAAAAAATGTATTTCATCATATAACCAGCTGGCTGAATGTCTTACTGTGATACAGCAGCATCATGGTACTATACATTTTGAAGGCAATGCTAAATTCAGATCCTGGTTCCAGCTGAAAGGCTCAGGATGCCATGACTTGCCGTTTGGGGCACTTGCTGAAGAGGAAAGCAAAGTTCAGGGTTGGATCCAGCCCCAGAGCCCTAGAGTCCCTATTTTCCGGCTGCCAGGAGCACTAGTTTTGCCCTACTTGTTTGACTAGAAATGAATGGGACTGGCTTGGTTTTCTTCCAGACCGGTTTTACTTTGCCTCATTATAAACCACCATGTACTCTCCTTTCCCCTGCCTTATCTCCCCTTCTCCTTCAAGGGCAATGCTGGAATGTGAGAGGGGTGCTTTTGCTGGGAGCTGTTCTGAGCTGAGAGGACAGGCAAGAGTGACCCTTTATCCTGCTTGGTGTTTCAAACAGCTTCCGCCTGCGGGGAGGGGATGTATTGAGAATGTGTGAGAGAAAACACTGAAAAGGGAAAAAAGGCACAAAAAAGGAGGAGAAAAAAAGTACAGCAAGGAAGCTAAGAGACAAACTTCAAGTTGTGGATTGTTTCTCACCCAGGCTCTAATTAGGAAGCCTCTTATGGGACTGTGAAGCTGTCAGGCTGCCAAATGTCAGCGTGTTTATCGGAGATCAGGCGAGTCTCCTGTCTGCAGCAGTGAGTTTGGTGCCATGATCCTCCTGGGTCCTTCCAGCGTGTGTGACTCACTCGGCACTGGCACCTCCGGGGGCTTCGAGGCGCAGTGGAGGGCTCCTTCTTCTCCCTTAAAAACCAAAAAATAAGCCCTTTCCTGGGATTTGGCCTCTTCATGCTGGTTCTGCAGGGAGAGGGTTAACCATAGGATGCATAGCAGCTTCAGCGTATGTGACTCAGATTCCCAGGGAAATCCCCAGCTTATCTGATGGAGCCTGTTAGTCTGCTAATTGAATAAGCTCCTATTAAAAGTGCAATGTTTTTTAATGACTACTAACAACGGGTCAGATTCTGATCTGATCTTTTCGCTTGGGATGGTTTTTGCTACGGGTCGGGCCCAGCCCCTGATGGCAGCCGGGGGGCGGCCCCAGCCCCACCGGGCCCAGCCGACCCGCAGCCGGGGGTCGTTGAAGCCAATGCAGCGGCTCCAGGGCTTTTGGGGAGCGGGTGAGTTACCGGCCACTGTAACAGGCAGGAAGCTTTTATTTAGGATCTTTAGGAAGAGGCAGAATGCAGTGCAGCCAGCAGAGGAAAGCATTTGCTGGGAGGCTACCAAGGATTTAATGTAACGTAATTGCTCCGGATATTTTTTATGTGATTTGAGCCGTGCTCTGAGTAATTAACTTTCCCGGTGTTGAAATCAGGTGGATTGGTTGATTCTGCACATCAGATGTTGTCCGTGTCTGCCTAGGAAAAATGTTGTGTATGGCTCTGCATAGGGACATTCAAACCCTAATTTTAATTAGAATTATGTGTGTAATATCTGTATCTCCTTTTTCTCAATAGGAATTGACTTTGAGAAGGTATTTGCCTAACAGGAAATTTTTTAAAAATGTGATTAGCATTTAAAGTTAACTTAGTTGTGTTCCCAGGTACTTCCGAAGGAGACCATAACACCTCTGATTTCAGCTAGGCCCAGGGTGGGGTTGAGCTCTTTTGCATGACCCTGTTGTGACCACATTTGCCTTCCTCTTCTTACCTGAAATTCCCAGTGGGTTACCCAAGCCTACGTGACATCAGAACCATGTAAAGTTTTCTAATAAGACTTTTTTTTGTTTCTTCTTGCAAGCCAGGAAAGAGTTCTGACCACCTTCACCCCCACACACCTCCACACCTACTCAGTTCCTTTGTGTCCTTTTTGCTTTTCTCCTAGGAAAGTTTCTATTAAAATGCAGGAGCTTCTTTTAGGAAGTCCCACACATTCACACTGGCACGGAGCTGCTGCTTTAAAAGTTTCATAGCAACCCTTAAGTTGTGTTTTTTTCCACACAATAACAATAGCGAAGTGTCAAAAATCTCAAGCTGCTGTTATCAGAGGCAGAGTCTAAACCCCATTTCTCAGCCTGTTTTCTATTCCCCACTCCCGAGTTGTCAGATGCTGTGACATGGCTCCATCACACCATGACTAGCAGTCCCAACAAACAGAAAATGATTTCCAACTGGCAAACACGCTGTTTACTTTCCAGAAAAATTGCACTTTCCCATCTGACAGCTGATCAAGGGATCTCCTGCTGCTGTCAGCATGAAGAAGTGTTTAAACACAGGGATGGAAGTTTAAACATTTTCTCATTATCACAGAATAAAAAAAATTTAAAAATAATAAAAAATAAAGGCATTGAGTCTCTCCGACCACCTGCTGTGCCAGTAATGAAGCGATGTCACATGACCAGCCGGCGAGGACTTTTATCTCTGCCCCAATATCATTACTGAAGTGACACCTGTCACATGACCCGCATCAGGGCTTTCATCTGGGCTCCCCAAATGCAGTTCTGGCTTGTGAGGGGGATTTTCCTGGCATTTCCCTCCCCCATACACACTTTAAAGAGCATTGCCCACTTGCACCATTACAGACAGGGGTTGGCTAGTTTTAAAGCCCTTGGATCTTTTCTTGGGCATATATAATTTGGCCAACAAACTTGCTCCAGGCTGAAACAAAACAGAATCCTGGCCTGGGAAAGAAGTTATTGCATTTACTTCCAGATGTTTTTAAAGCAAATATTTAAGTCTGATGTTAAATTCTCTTTACATAAAGGAGGATGTTAAAGGATTTCTTAAAAACCTCAGATTTGTTTTTGGTTTTTTATTAGGTGGTGAGAAGAAACAGTTTGATGACCCTTAAGTACAATGATCTCCATTTACATGCACTTTATAAACTCTCACCTGCTTTACCAAAGCATCCTGCCCCTGCCAAAAGAAAGTATTTTCTGGGAAGAAAAAAAGGAAAGGCCAGTCCTGCACCTCTCTGCCAATGTCTGGGACTTTCTGTGAGGCGTTTGGATTTGAGATTGGCCCACATAAATGACAGCAGTACTGAGCACTTACTTGCCAAAACCCATTTGGTTATTATCTCAAAACAGCATCAGACATTCAAATGTGACAGGGGATAATCACCCCACAGGAACTAGATGTGAGCAGACTGGAGATAAGAGAATATGAACTTTATGGACTTTTCCACCTCCTCCTTTCCTACTCCACACTCATCCATGAACGAGGTCTGGTACTTTTCTCCCTGCATAATCTGATTCAGCTCACTCAAACAATGCAAAACTAACTCAGCAAAAGAGTTCATAGTCTTCCATCTGTTTAGTGAATTAAATCAGTTCTTCAAGGGCTTACAAAGCCAGAGAGAAAAAGATAAAGACTGTAAAGCTTGAAGCAGGGACAGACATGGGGGAAGCCAAACTGCGTTTTTGGGTGGCACTAACTTGGTGCATGAATTCAGACATGTTTCTTGTTACCTACTCTTTCTGACTCATTATAACACTACATCCATTTTCCCCAAAAGCTGTTGCCCCAGAGATTGTGCAGGCCAGGGGATGGAAAATCTCCTGAGATCAGTAGTCCTGATGTAAATTGAGTGGAAGAGAGGAGTGGTTCAGAGTCAGTTTCTCTCTGGTCTGGCATGTTTTAGGCATTGGGCCTACAACTTTGAGTTAATGAACAGAAGGCTGCTGGGTTGCAGCATATCCAGAGACTTCCTGGCTTTCTGCCCCTCTAGATACAGAATTAAAAGGTATCATTTGACTCTTTGGCAATTTAGCATATGGCTGAATTTAGCAATGGCATGGCCATTATGGGGTGGCAGCTATGTAAAACAGCAAAGCCATTCTGTCCCACTGCTCCAGGGCAGAAGGAATTTACAACTGATGCTCTGGATAGACCATGAGGAAAACTGACTCAGTTCTCATCATCAGATCCTTCACTGCCTATGCATAACAAATCCTTTCACTTAATGTATCTTGAGCATTTAGTTGCTCTCAATCAGGAGCAGACATCCAGCCACAACCATCCCACTGCAGGCCCTGGAGATCCTGCTTCTTCACTGCTCTTAGTCCAGACATCTCCAAGAATGCAAAAGGAATGCAAAACAACCCCTGTCCCAACTTGGGCATCATGTACAGTTGCTCTGTTCAGTGTTGCAAAGGGAGGTCAGGTCATTGAGAGGGGCTGCTGTTTGGGAGATCCAAGTCCATGCAATCTAGAGGTGGAAAGACTTTTGGGACATAGCTTGCCTTCTCATCAAGGCAGAGAATTTTAAGGAACATAACCTAAGCAAAATCTTGTCCTCCTAACTGAGCAGTGTCTGCAGATAGTCTATGCCCCCTTCAATGTAGCTAATCTATGCATTCCTGAAATTATGTCTGTAGCAAGGGCAAAGGGGAACTTAAACAGTTGTGCTGCTTCCTGCCCAGATCTGCAGTGTGTGTTTGGTAAATGATGGACTGGAGTGGGGCTGGAGATGCAGCTCTCTTACACTAAAAGCTCAACTTTCAGCTGTTTTATGGCTGCCACCCATAGCTCCTTGACTGCTTTTGTTCCAGTGCCTCAATGCTCTGCATAATTCTTGCTCAGAGAAGTTCTCCCAGTCATGGCAGTGACACTACTCAGATAAATAAAAATGTTCAAGAAGGTTTGTATGTCTGCACCTCAGTGATTTATCTTTGTCTTTTCTTTCCAGATGTGCTGTAAGGTTACACCAAGGCTACTGGTTGCTATGTCCTAGAGCTAAGAAAAAGTATCCAAGATAACTGAAACCAAGCAGACTAGTACTTGAACACAGTAAATTACTTGCTTTCCCAATTCTTCCAGGAAGAATTCTATACGAAATTTCACAGTAACTGCAGTTGGGAAAGAGGTCTCTGATTTCCCCAGGTATCCCTATCAGCACTCACCTCAGATTAGCTTTCCTTCCCCTAGTCTGTCAGCAGCCTTGAGAACAAGGACATTAAAACCCTGTGGAAACTCATTAATGAGCCAGGACTCCCTGCAACAGCTGGACCAAAAATGGACTGCATTTGGCTGCATCTTAATTCTCTGCCATCTCCCCTCTGCTCACCAAAACCTGCACACATTTGGGATGCTGTATAAAACCCCTGAATTCAGCTCTAAGCAACCAGTCTGCAATGCACATGTCTAATGCTCTGCTGGTGTGGAATCAGTATGCTGGTAATCCTGTTAGTAATGGCAGAAGCTCCCTCTAGGAAATTATAACAAATAGTCTTAAACAATTCCTTTTGTTGACAACTCTATCCAAGAAACCATCTTCCCCGGAGACTTCACTCAACTTTTGACTAATCCCCTCCTTCCCTCAGGAGCTCTTTTGTTGAAGGAGATTGTAGGCATACCCTAGGAATGACAGGTCTCTGTAAGCCTTGGATGAGCCTCTGCATTCTTTCAATTGTCAGTCCCCATCTGTCCTGTTTGTACATTGATCTTCTGGTCCAGGGAACTCTCTATTAAGTGACACATGGCTGAGTATATTCTGCAAGTCCAGTGTCCAGACTGTGCTGTTACATCTTCGTTGCCAAGTCAATCCTTCTGACATTACTTTCTGAAAAACAAAAGGCAGGACATCTGCACAATTTCATTCTCTTCTCCTGAAAGGTGACTTTTAAAAGCACACACCCCACCCCTCAAACCGTGTCCTTGTTTTATAATCTCAAAGATTTTTCTTCATTTTGTCAACATAAGGAGTTATTTCAAAGGTCCTTGGTGTAAGGGAGGGTACAATCTGCCCCTATGGCAGAGGAATTCTATTAGGTTAAAAATCCATGGCCTAAGTCCTGAATCAAAAAGAAAAATAAATCCCAATTACAGATATTCTGTGGGGCTAGTGCCTTCAGTCACTCTGCTTGTTGAAAGTTGGTTTAAAACAGGCTCTTCTCTTTCTGTAGATTCAACTACCCTTAGCTGGTACAGTATCACATACATGTAGGAGGCACAGCATTAGTTATCTGAATTTATTTTGAGAAGCAGAATGAGAACAGTAGCAGATTCCAATGACCCATATGTTCCTCCTCAGCAGGTAGAGGGAAAGTGGTGGGTGGAATAGGGTAGAAAATGGGTGGAGTGTTGGCATGGAGTGTGTATCACCCTGGGATAGACAACTGACAGTATCTCATCTCTTCCTGAAACCAGAAGGAGAACAAGGACGAGTCTGTGATGATGTTTTGAAGCCTTGCTGTTTTGCTCAGGGCCCATGGATTCAAGATGGAGCCTGGTATGTTTAGTTTTTTAGTTTTGTCTATTTTGGGAACTTAACTCAGGTTGGCAAATGAAGGAAGGCTGGCCAGTTTCATTATGTTCCCAGGAAATTCCATTCTCTCATGTGCCAGCGTGAGGCTGTTGTGCTTTAGATGCCTATCTACCTCTCATTAGATTTGAAAAAGCATACAGAACCCCCTGCTTTCCCTTGGTAGCCTATTAAAATGACAAAAAAAATTACTGTTTCATTTATAACCTTGCTTGCATGTCTGAATCCAGATGCCTTTTTTAAAAAGAGAATTAATAATATGAACACCATCACATATAGAGTGTTTTCCTGCAATGAACTGCAGAAGAAAACTTGACTTGACATTTAACCTTGTTTAGCACTCTTTGTAGGCAGCTAAAAAAAAATGGGACACAATCATTTTGAGGCCAGGTTAATGTATTAAAAAAAAAGTTTAAGAGTTTCTCTTACTAGTTGCAAGTTTTCACTATTTTAAATGATATATTTGTGAAATGCTCTCTAAATCATTTAAAATGGGGCAAATCCAAGTTCATTGAACACGATGCATGAGTGCCCTCCTCAAGTGAGTTGTCCCAGAAACCTTAGTGGAACTGACAGCCAGCTTTTCTGGCAGGATTAGTTCCTTTCTGATCACAGAGAGGGAACAGCCATCCTGTCTGCACTCAGCTGAGCAGGTGAGCAGGGAAGGCATCCAGGCTGCTTCCAAAACCCAGTCTGGTCACAGCACTGGCAGTGTCAGGTATTTCTTAAAAGGATTCCAGGCTGGCCTCTCTGCCTGCTGTTGTCTACATGATGAGGGCAGAAGGGGTAGGGAGGCTGTGAGACCGGGCACTGAGTGCTGGGACCAGCCATCTACATGCATTTGAAAGCACAGATGGGTAGCTGAGGTGTGTCCTGCTATCCTAAGGTTGCCTCTTAGCTTGGCAGACAATAAGACAGTCAAACTAATTTGGCCTCAGAATCAGTTTCCAGGTCTGCCCTGCAAGCACAGACCCAGCAGTGACACTGACAGAACACATGCTGCTAACAAATGCACAAAGTAAACAAAGAGACAGGATATAATAGAAGGATATTTTCTGGTAATTTCTTGCAATGACAGTGTTTTTAAGTGAGCTTTTGGTCTTCTGTAACAAAAAGATGAAAAATATTGATGTGGAAGCATCGTTTTGAAGCGTGACAATAAAGTAGTGATTAATTAAAACAAAGGATATTACGAGATAAGGAGATTTTGCCTAGCTCTGCTCAGGTTCCAATGTGTGTGAAATCAAAACAAGTAAGCTATGAAATGTGAACTCAGTAGGCAAGGACAAAGGAGAACAAAGCAATTTGGTCAGTTTAAGCAACGGGGAAATGAAGCAATCCTTTGACAGGGGAGGCATTGGAGGAAAGGGCACTGGTCTGAGACTTGGCAATATGACAAAACAAATCCAAACCTCCCCTGATACCACTGAACATTGTTCATTGGGGCCCACTGGCTTGCTGATCTCTTCTCTCTAAATGTGAGATTTCCCACTTTGTTCTCACCCTGGAATGTGGTCATCCAGCCCTGAATATCAGATCTATCTTCACACCTTCAATACATGAAGGAATTAATGTGCTAAGGGTGATGGCAGCAGCTTTGACAATGGCAACTGCATGCTTACCCAAGAATTATTCAATCATCCGTGGTTTCTACCAAAACTTGCTCGAACCTCCTGAGATACGGCCTTTTCGGTAAGAAGCAAACAGGTCACAGATTTCAGGTTGCAGTCTCACCCCTGGAACTGTGAGCACTGATTGTCCTGTGGAAAAATCAGGTTAAAGAGAAAGCTGCAAAAGGGTCCTTTTCCTTCACTATGTTTCTTTCTTAATGCCCTCCTGTGACATTAACCACAATATAAACTAATTCAGGATCCTATTTCTCACAGCTGCATTCCTTCTGATTGTTTTTGAAAAATTATTTCTTTAATCTAGACACTCTTCTCTAGAAATCTCGTCTGCATTTTTCTTTTTCTTTCTTTTTCTTTTTCTTTTTCTTTTTCTTTTTCTTTTTCTTTTTCTTTTTCTTTTTCTTTTTCTTTTTCTTTTTCTTTTTCTTTTTCTTTTTCTTTTTCTTTTTCTTTTTCTTTTTCTTTTTCTTTTTCTTTTTCTTTTTCTTTTTCTTTTTCTTTTTCTTTTTCTTTTTCTTTTTCTTTTTCTTTTTCTTTTTCTTTTTCTTTTTCTTTTTCTTTTTCTTTTTCTTTTTCTTTTTCTTTTTCTTTTTCTTTTTCTTTTTCTTTTTCTTTTTCTTTTTCTTTTTCTTTTTCTTTTTCTTTTTCTTTTTCTTTTTCTTTTTCTTTTTCTTTTTCTTTTTCTTTTTCTTTTTCTTTTTCTTTTTCTTTTTCTTTTTCTTTTTCTTTTTCTTTTTCTTTTTCTTTTTCTTTTTCTTTTTCTTTTTCTTTTTCTTTTTCTTTTTCTTTTTCTTTTTCTTTTTCTTTTTCTTTTTCTTTTTCTTTTTCTTTTTCTTTTTCTTTTTCTTTTTCTTTTTCTTTTTCTTTTTCTTTTTCTTTTTCTTTTTCTTTTTCTTTTTCTTTTTCTTTTTCTTTTTCTTTTTCTTTTTCTTTTTCTTTTTCTTTTTCTTTTTCTTTTTCTTTTTCTTTTTCCTTTTTTCTTTTTCTTTTTTCTTTTTTTTCTTTTTCTTGGAGCAACCAGCAAAATACTATTTGGTAGAACAGTGGTAGGAATGCAACCCGCTAATCAAAAGGATTCAAATGGATCCGTGCACTGCCAAGCTCTCTCCTTCCCACCCAGCAGAGGGGAAAAAAAGTAAAAGAAAAAAGAGATAGAGCGAAGGCACAGAGCTTCTCTCCTTCAGCAATCTCACAAATGCAAAACCTTCCACTCCAGTGACTCCTCATTAACTTACCAAATCTGACAGTCTAATTATCGTAGCTGCTTCACGCTTAGAATAAATAAATACCAAAGTGGGTGTTTAAAGAAATTGAGCAGTGAAATTCAGTCATCTAGACAGTCAATAGAGAGTTTATTTTAAATTTTTATATTCTTATGTATTTATATCATTTTAGGAAAGATAATGAGATAGTTGTCTTTCAGGCTAATTGAGTTCCTATGCTCATGGTTGCTTGCTGTCACAATCTCAAACTTAGCTTTAACTTTTGTGCCTTAGAAACCTGATCACTACCTCCCCATTTACTCTTTTCTGCTGACAACTGGGTGAAGTCAGAAGTGCACCTGAGGATGGGTAACGACTACATGAGACTTTCAGTCTGGATGTCTTTCACAGCAAACAAGACAACTAAATCTTTTCAGATTTGCATTTAAGAGTGTTAAAGGGAAAATGGAAGTTAAAGAAACCTCAGCTATAACTTGCAATTAGACAAAATACAGAAAAACATCTGCTAACCTCTGATGCAATAGTGTCTGCCTCCACGAACGGTATTAACAGCACTCCCCCCCAAGAGTGGTTTGTCTCCCTGAACAATAAGACCTTTATAGAGATTCTCTGGCCTGAGATCAATGGGAGTCAGAGCATTTGATCCGTGTCTGTAGGACTTTGTTTCCACAAGTCATGTGGGCCAAACTTTGCGCCAGTTGCTTTTGCAAGAGCAGGAGCTGGGGAGTGAGCAAAGGAAATTTTCCTTCTTTCCCCATCTTCCTTTTTGCCCTGTGCTCCTAAACAGTGCCCAGCACAATGCCTGCTCCAGGACAGCAGGCAGGGAAGAGCTGAAACAGGGCAACATGTCCAGAGTCCTGTGCACTTGGCCAGCATCTGCTGTGATGTTGCAACAGCTCTTTCCTAGGGTGGTGGCTTAATGACAGAATACAAAACTTTAATGTCCTGTCAGTATGAAGGCAAGCAGATCTTTCACCACTGTGGGAATCACACCAGGTGACGTGAGAGATGGTTTTCCTGAATTAAGGGAAGATTTTTTTATCACTTCACAGGTAAGAATGCTTCTGGCTTAGAAGGGGCAGCTGATTTCCTGCTCACCACCAGCTTCGGTTTATTCCTGTATTAAGACACATTATAAACCAGATTCATACACGTGGTAGGAACTTCCTATGTGTCTGTATCTGACTTGCAGTGAAGGGTATCTATTTGCTGTGTACATAGGTCACAGAGCAGAGTGGTTAAAAAAAAGTAAATCAAGTGACTGTATAAATTTTTTAGCTATGTAGGAGAACCTAGGGAAACTAGCCAACCCAAACAAGGGGTCATGAAAGCCAGCTCTTCTTTGTATGTCCCCTGCCATAACATTTACCAGTGCTGGCTAATCCTAACAGTAATGGGATTTTTGGTAGGCAATGGCTTGGAGCCTTAACCTCCTCATTGCCCATACTTGCTTACTTGCTTTGTCTTAACAGACATGAAAATGACCTTCAACGTCAAGCGTCCCTCCTCCTCCTTGTTTCTGAAAGGCTGAATAGTGGGCTGTTTCAGAAGAAATGGTACAGTGTCTTCATCACCTGGTGCACTAGTTTTGTGTTGCTGGGGGAGGTAACAATTAGAGACCAATTGTACCCCAAAAGAGCAAGTACCTCCTAGTCAAAGCCAGGATCCCATCCATGCAACACACAATTCTCCTCATGGAGCATGTACTGGAATTTACTACCTGCTGTGCTGAGAGTACGTCCAGGGTTGAACATCTCCTACACTGAGAGAAAGGTCTCTACTGAAACTGGACATTGGTTCAGTGGGGAAAGGATCTGAGCTGCCAGCTCAGGCCTCCCTGGCCCCTGTGCCTGTGTGGTTTGGCCACAGCTCTTCCTGCAGTGTGTTTTCTTGGGAGTATACTGTTGATAACCCCAAATCCCACTCCTTACTGTCCCTGCTTGCAAGCCTGCTCTAAAGCATCGGAGGGCAAAAGAGAGGGAAAATAAACCAAATCTATAACTAAGAATAATAAGCTGCAACTGTTACTGTGTCTGACCTCTCTCACAACACAGTGACATACCTCCTCAGAAGGCCCTTTGCACTTCAGGACTGACACTGAGTTGAGAGCACAGCTCATGCTTTCTTGATTGAAGGATCTCATCTTTCTTCCAGGAGGGATTAATTGGACAGAAAACATTCTGCTTTAGCAGGTGGCAAAGGGTTAGACTGAAGTTTTATCAGAGCTGCTGCAGTGCAGGGCTGCACTGCACAAAGATAATTGTCTCAGGATTGGCTCTGGCCAGAAAAAGGACAGCAAATGCTCCGGTTTTACAGAAGGTCATCATTGCCACCCCTTAGGCTACTAGCCACACTGAAGGGAAGCTGAAGAAACCCCTGCACCTCTCTCTGGCTTTATATGCAGAGGTGCTGGTGCCACATGTAGGATTAAGGCCACCAAGATGATGAGCGAGGTTTGAACCTGGGGATCAGTAATCCCCTCCTAGAGCCAGAGGCACAGGAGAGAGCAGCTGTAGGCGAGGCCCATCTGTGGGCCAGCCCCACTCAGAGGACAGAGAGTCTTCTCCCTTAGAGCACGGGCTAATCCTTTTCCTAGCAGTTTGCACTCAGGTGAGCATAGCAACAGCAACCTGTTCCACTCTCTAGGAGCTGGCCTCCAGGAAGTAAAGAGCCCTGTGCTCCCTCTCCCCATTCCCAGGGGCAGCAGCCAGCCTCTAATCATTAACATTCCCCCTAGTTATCAGCAGCATGCTATTTGGAGGAGCACTTAATTTCGAAACGGTGATTCCTCCAATTATTTTTTCCCAGGAACTGACCTTTGAAAAACATTCTGTTTTTCAAGCTTCCAGCTTGCCATAACAACTTATACAAAGGACAGTTATGGATACAATTATTTCATAAAAAACAGAGAATAATTTCTTTTGAGAACCTTTTATTATTTCAAATGTTGTTTCCCTCTTACTCTCTTGCACACCTTGGGATCAACCCCCTCTTCTTTCACCTTTCATCTCCAGATCATTCTTTGCCCTTCTGCTTTAACTTTCCCTTTCAGAGGATAGTAACTAATAGCCAGCATCCTCCAGAACAAAGTGGGAACAGAATATATTTAAAATCTGCACTGTTATCATAGCAACAAGAATTTTAAAATGATACAGTTAAATTCCAAAATAATGTTATGCCAAAGTGACACAAGAGAGCAAATGTCTTAAACAATTATGGCAATAGGAATGGTTACATGGGGAATTATTCAGAATTGTCTAAATTTTGCAGGCTTAATGAGTCACTCATGAATATGGTCTTGCATGATCATGCTGTACTTGTTTCAGCCCTGTGCACTTTGATTCTGTTCTCAGCACATTGGTTGCTATGATAACGCCATGCAATTTCCTGTCCACAAGGTACTTCTTGCAGCAATATGGGGGAAAATAAATATGGGACGGTGCCTAAACCCAGGTGAAATGAATCTGTCCCCTCGCTGGCAGCATATCGGAGAGATTGACACATTATGCCAATCTGTTTTCTCATTCATTCTATTTCTCCTCACTCTCTCCCTTTCTCTCACACTGTCTGTCTCTGTACCTGTTTTTTTCCACTCTCTCTCTCTCCCTCTCTCTCTCAGCACTGACACTTTCATCTTCTCCCTTGGGGATTGGAGATGTCACTGCGGGAAGTGCTTGTCCGCCTCTCTGGCAGCAGCAGAGCCCTGTGGCTTTGACAAACCTCATTTAATTGGGAGGAAGCCAGGAGGGTTTGAAAGAACTGAAACATCCACGAAACTCCTTTTATCAGGCATAATTTAAACTCTGCATGGAAAAAACCCTATATGTATAAAGAAAAGTCAACTTCCCTCCTGCTGTGCGTGCTCCCCTCCTCCCCCTCCCCGGCACAGGCAGGCTCCTGCGAGATTCCATCTTTTCATTTTTCTAAAAGTGTCAAAGTAGATTTGTGCTCTGTGGCTGGGTGAACAGAAAAGGAATGCAGATGTCTCTCACTCAAGCACATACACACACAGAGCACCTTCTGAAGGGCAGCAGTTTGGGGGATTGGGAGAGATGCTAGCTGGCTGCTCCTCCATTTGGGATGTGTTGCAGGAGCCAGAAATTTGGTTTTCCAATAGCTTGACAACACAGTTCATGAAGGCTTTTTCTTAATTGCCCCTATCTTAAAAAACACCACCAAACTAACTAATGTACAGGGTGCCCAGGAGGCAGCAGGGAATGCAAGGTCCCTTTGGCCTGCAGCCTGATAGGAGGGAGCTTTTCCTGCTGAGGAGCAGAACTGCAGCTTGAGAGACCCTGTGCTTGTTTTTAGCTCAGGCCAGGAGAGGCACAACTGTGTGTGCAGCCGTGTGCAGCTTAAGAGAAGGGAGCAAGGGAAGAAGAAAATAAAGCAGGTAAAACTGAGGGAGAGCTGGTGTGACAGGGTACAAGGAACAGCTGTCTCAACATCAAAAGGGAGCGGGAGGAGCAGTCCAAGGGAATTGGGGCTAGCACACCATGCTGAGCAGATGGGAATTCAGGACAGCAGGAGGGACCAGTGGGTGAGTTGCACTGAGCACACAGTGTAAGCTGGGGAAATGTCCAGGCCCTTGGGGTTACAGGATGGGGGAGACATGACCTGTCAAAGCATACACACCTCTGCTTTGCAGATGGACCATGGTAGCAGCCCATCAAGGTCCCCTTCTAGTATTAACACAGTGGTCAAGTTGAAGAAAACAGAAAACCAAGTTGTCAAATTTGCCATGGGATGTAAACTTTGCAGCATATAGGAGTGGGGAGGGAGTGCAGGCAGAAAAGAAAGACATCTGGGTGAGTGGCAGACACTTTCAAAATAGAGAGGAAACTCACAGTAAATAGCACATGCAGCAGCTCTTTCTTGGTGAGATGAAACTGAGAGTTAACTTACCAGCAGGAACCTGATAGAGCTGAGGGGGCAGAGGGCTGAAGAAGCCATGAAGAAGCGCATCTTGTGCAGAGATTCGGCCACGGGGGAAGGCTGTGAGCATCCTGGAGGCCAAATTCTCTGCTGCTGGCACCCTGCTCATCCTAGGAAAACAAGAAAAAACCGCACAAGAGATGAGGACGAGCCAGAAAGCTGGAACCAGAATATGACCCAGCCCTTCTCAGCTTGAGGTAAAGATAGTGGAGGGACACAGGGGAGCTGGATAAACCCACCCCAGCTATATAGCTTCTCAGGGCATCAGCTCTTCCATCTGAGTTTGACTATGTTGGGGTATATGCATCCAGGATTTCAGCTCAGACTCATGTTTTCAGACAAAGTTTGAAAGCAAATTTCTGTACTTTAAAAAGAAGGTTGTAAGTGAAAGGGGAAATGATGCTGAGAAGACTGTATTTCACATGTTGTAACTGTAATATCAGAGTTTGGTGGTACCAGTTTACAGTGACAATCCAAATGTAGAAAATAACGTGACTGGCCCACTGAGAAGAATAGAGGTCAAACCTAACAAGCCTCAAGAAAATACCATTTCCTCTTCTTCTACCCCAGTACCCGTAGTGCAGCTGGTTGTAAAATGTGTTGGGGATTCACAGAGAAGAATCTGTTTCTCAGGATGAGTGCTTAAAATAAATGTAATACACATATGCTCCATGCCCAGCAAATACCAATGCCAAGTGGCTGCTCTCTAGAGGAGCACACAGCTGGGGACAAGGAAGTGGAAGAGCAAAAACAAACCAACAAGGAAACAAATAAAAATAGTCATTTAGTTTTACAGCTTTTACTTTGTTTGTTTGTTCTGATCACATTTCAGCTTCAGAGCATGGCCTGTTGTGCTTCCTCCCTTGGCCCCCCAACGGTGCTTTCCCTCCAAGTGACATCAGGGGCTGGGATCCCCCTGCCCCTGCACTCCCCCTCCCTATACAGGACATTTGACATGCTGACATTTTTGTTTTGAGGAGATAAAATGTAAAATATAAAAGAAGAGGAAAAAACCAGCAAGACAGAAGGAGAGAAAGAGACCCTGAGAAACAATTTTGTAGATGGTATCTGGCCTCACTGTGGTAGATAATTGCTGAATTTTCACCTCCAGCAAAACAGTTCAAGCCCCTGCTTCCTTGGGGACCAAGGATTGGACTGGGAGCCAAAGCATCCAGTCTGAGGCCTCTTGCTAGAGCTGCATGACAGGCTGCCCCTGCCATGGCAGGGTCTTACTGGAGACCTTTTGCCCCCTCAGTCCCTGCTGCCGCGGGCTCCCACTCTGGGCAGCAACACAGTTCAGTGCTTCCCACCACAGCTCAGGCTTCCTGGTGGTGGCCAAGCTCTGTGGAGAGCTCCCCTTTGATTTCTTAATTGTCCATGGAGAGTCATGGCTGAGTGGTCTGTATGAAGCAGCTCTCTCCTTCTCCCAAGCTGAGCATTCCAAGGCAGTTATTTGTCCGTGGCAGCACCAGGACTTTAAGGGAGAGCTGGAGCTGGCCCATGTGCAGCCCAGAGCTCTGCCACAGAGGTGCTAGGCTTGGTATGACCTATAATGGGGTCTGTCAAAGGATTATGGCCAAAAAGGAGAAGTGCAATATAGCACAGTTGTGAGGAATATACTTACTTCTTTGTTCAGGCTGAGAGAGGATTTGTTCTGTTCCAGGACCTGCATTATAAGGGTTTGGGACATATTGAGCTTTCTGTGTTTCTCAAGCTGTGCGTGACAATGGCTGGCATTTCAGTAACCTGTGCTTTGCTGAAAACTTTAGCCTGTTTGTTCAGCTATATAGAACAGCATCTGGGAAATCCTGCTCTGAAGCACAGCACACTTCCCTCCTAGCAGGGCTGGATCCCCAGCAATCAGCTGAACAGGTAATAAACAGCAATGAAAGATGTGGTTATGTCCTCAAAGGTTATTTGATTATTGACGTCTTCATGTACACAATCTTGAGGACAAATCCTATC
Source organism: Cyanoderma ruficeps (assembly GCA_008694505.1). Lineage (NCBI taxonomy): Eukaryota > Metazoa > Chordata > Aves > Passeriformes > Timaliidae > Cyanoderma > Cyanoderma ruficeps. Next base: position 24,766,860 of record VZDJ01000594.1, read on the forward strand.
TTGTCTTTTCCTACATATCTATAAAACTTGCTGTGTGCCTCAGAATCAGTTTAGGGGGATTTGATATGAATGACTCCCTCAGCTAGGTTAGGGCACTTGGTCTGATTATAAATTTCTTTCACATACATACTATCTGTATATGTGTGTGTGAGTGTAAATGTGCCTGAAAAAATACTCCCTTCCCTTAGCACACTAGGGAGTGATTCAGCAGTCCTGGTGTCTGGTCAAGCTGTGTGTGTAACCATGGCCTTCATTTCATAGCTTTGGCCACTAAGAATGTGATTTTTCCCCTCCTAACTAATCATAAGATTATTTCATTGTCTCATGAAAATGCTGTCCTAGCATGTCTTCCTTACCACTGTTGAGCAACATTCCTACAGTCTATTTTCAAAAATGAAAATTGGGACAGTGCAAAGTCTGTCCTCAGTCTGGGCAAGAGGGCCTGGGAAAGTACGACCTTCTCAACCGAACTGTGCCCCACAAAAAGCTGCACACAAAGTCATTGAATCACTGCTTATCTCAGAATAATCACTACTCCTCAGAGAATAATAAACCCACTATGTGTCTACCTTTGCTGCGATCTCTCAGAATCAGTTGCTTAACTGATGTTAGATCTGCTTGTTACTACAGAGCCACCCTGCTCTTCCTGAGCTTGCCAGAAGAGCTCATTTCAAGTTAAATGATTGCATAAAGAAACAAATAAACCCAGAGGCGATTTTGACATTGCTGTTATAGGTAGCTTACCTGTCACAGATGACTCGGAGTCTCTGAGGTCTCCTGGAAGCAACCAGTTCTAGAAAGTGCAATATGCAATCACAAGATTAAATGAAAATCAAGCCAAAACCCATGCTTTGAGCCCCTACAAAAAATGTGCTCAGAATTTCAAAGGGCCCTATAGAATCTATCATCCTATTATTTATAAATATACATTATTCCTATAGGACTTGAGTGCCTGCATTGATCTTAATAAAGCTGTTCGAGTTCTGTAACCCTTTCCTTTCATATATCTGTGAGTATAAGCCTTGGACCTCCTCCTGTTACCGTACCAGCCTTAGCTTTGACATCAATAAAAGCAGTAGCAGTCCCTAAAGCCTTCACACAAAGGAAGCAAAAAGAAGTTTGGAGGCCTGAATCCCCAGCAATTGTCTTGGCTTTCCAAGGGGCTGCTGAGCTTCACATATTGCCCCCATGGGTGCAGCAGTAAGATGGAGACAAGGCACTTTGATCCCACTCTCTTCTTGCCCACAGCTCTCAGTAAGTTTGTTGTTTGTCCAGTTAACCATGCTCATGGGGGCTTTGTACTCACTGACTGTTGTGAACTCTATCAGACTGGAACTTAGCAGAATTTGCAGTTTTGTGAAGTTTGTGTTCCTGTTGATATTTTTCAAGGACATATTTCTAAACATTGTGGTAAATGGAGAGGAATACATTCCTCAAATGTTTTATGGTAAAGCATTAATTTTATGAGACTTAGATATGAATGAATGGCTTAAGCCTGGAAAATTTCCCTGTAGAGCTGATCAACAGAGATATTTTCTTGCATCAGAAAGGCTGCAGTTTCTACCCACCTACATTCTCCTGAGCACTGTTTCTGACAGCAGAGAATGAGCAGTGGCACTCCAGTCGTGGGAAGGAGAGCAGGAAGGGTGGTATCGACCTCTCTTCCAGCTCAGCCTGGACAAGCATTCCCCACAGCAGTGAGACTGGTCTGCTGCCAGCAGACTCAGAGCGTGCTTGGGGTTGATGCTGCACCCTCCAAGAGCATCTGCCCTCCCTGTGTGCCTGGAAGCACCAGGCACTTCAGTGAGGGAGGAGAGCTGCCTGCTGCAGTCAAAGTGGGAGTCCCCTCTGCCTTTGCCTGCACGGCCATTTCCAGAGTGCCAGACCCGGCGTCTGACTTGATGCACACACAACTTGAAAAAGTGCAAACGACTGAACTTCCAGCCCTTGCCCTTTCCAGCAGCAATCGTGCACCATTAAACCAGGCAAGCAGGCTGTTAAACCTGTTATCACAGGGTAAGTAACAGTTCAGAACTGATTTTTTCTCCTACACCCAAGTACTAAGGTAATTTCTAGAGCAGTAAATGGAAATATACCTTGGGATGGGATTCATGGCTGTGTATGTGCCAGAGCACTGGAATATCACAAATACATAGAAGTTATGTATGAGCATCTTGAATACTCCCTTCCCAAATAAGCCACCAAGATTGGCAGGACATTCCTCTTGGATCACTAGTAACATTTTCACTGGATCATCTTTCCTTCTTTTTGCCATCTTGATGGTAATAAAAGTGTAGAAATAAATTACCCATATTGAGTAGAGATTTCCAGATAGAATAGAGGAAAAGCAATTTTTAAAATTGCATGGAAAGGCAAAAAAATTTTCTGTATGAGGTAGGAATTTTTGCCTCTTCACAGAGCTGACCAAAAACTTTCTGATGTTGGAACTTTCTATCAGAAAAATTTGATTTCTGAGATGAAAACCTTCTATGACAATATATCAATTTCATTAAATATTTAGTAAAAATGCCAAGATTACTTAAGTACTGTACTTTACTGAAATCTTTTAACATTAATATTCTTTAATGAGTTTAACACAGGATTTTAAAAATGCGTGTTCAGTTGATAACAGCAGGGCAAAATGTTTCAATGAGATCTTAGTGAAATGTCACTTTGTTTTTGCGGAGTGAATTTCCAGGATCAACATTCCAAAGAGGAAATAGGATTTTCTTTACATTAGAAATAGAAATATCAGCTTGCTTACTGGGAACTGGGAGGAATACCTGAATTATAGTGTTTGCTGTCTTGAGCAAGCCTCTTGACTTAAATTTATCTTGTATGTAACCTGGAGATTAATAATTATCTGCAAGGGATAGTGTGAGAGTCAGTGAGCCAACAACTCCTGTCTCTGTCCAAACACATCTCTCAGTGAAGAATTCAGCTTGAGTGAGGACTGCCAAATTTGCCACTTTGAGTATACAGAGCTTTGATTATAAATGGAAGATATGGGTAAGAAAACAGTGTCTCTCTGCTCAAGGATTTAATGCAGTTAACTAATGCACTTTAAATCAGTTCAGATTAATCTCCTGACTGACCCCATATAGACAAATCCTTAGAGAAGGTGGAGGCCCCATTGTGTTGAGCAGGGTAAAAACAGAGCACTAAATATTTTCCCTACTGTAAGATTAAGACTAATCTAAAATTGTAAAACACTGTAAACAGCTACTCCATAAAGGTAAGAGATAAAGAATATTTAGATCATTCCAAAAAGTGGATGAAGTACTGATTTAATCATCTCACAATGATGATCTAGACATAAAATGATGGGATTATGTCGGGCTGATTGGCTTTTTTAACGACATGAGTATATCTGAAAGGTAGCACTTTAGGTTTGTTATTTTCTATCCTTATGCAAGGCAGAGTGTGCTAATGAGGAAATACCTTCCAATTTGAAAACCCAGGTGGAAGTGGCTAATGAACTCATAATGAGGCAAGCAAGCCAGAGGACAAAAGTTAAACTTTCCTAATTGATGAAGAGAGAGAAAGGGGATGCCAAGTGCTGCTGGATGAAGGCAGTGGGGTTGCAGGCTCACAGAGAAAATTTCTCTCATTAGTGAAATCTCTGTGGCTTCAGGACAGGAGCAGAGCTCTGTCTGTGTGGCAGGCTGGAAACCGCAGGCTGTGCCCGTTGCCACACAGATGGGAAGTTTCCCTACATCCTGGCTAGCATACATTGCACATTAGTTACAGTGCTGCTCTTCCCTTTGAGATCAAAGCCACATGCAGTTTGTTATGACAATAAAAATTTTATCGTTTTAGAATTCAGTTTTCAACCATCCCATGTGTAAGCATAAAAAGTGAGACTACAAAATAAATAAATAAATAAAAATTTAAAAGAAAAAAAAAAGGCGCGCCGCTCGGAATCTCGGAATGCAGACTTCATCTGCATTTTCACAAATGTAATGGGAAGTTCGCGTTTCAGAGCCGGCTGCTTGTTGCCTCCATCTGCTGGTGATATCTTGGAAACGCAACAGACGCTGAAAATCCCTACCTGGGAGCACACGTTGACTCTGGAAAGCTTCTAAATCTCATTCAGCATACCAAAGCCTGCAGATAGGTAAAAAACTAGGCTTTGTTTGAAAGTCATTGCTGCATCTGAAAAGGCCTTGTGTGAAACCTGCATCTGCTCTGTGAGGTGATATTACCTGGCATAGGCAAGTTCATCGTTCAGCCTGTGCACTAAATCAAGGAGTAAAGCTCACTCTCAGTTCATCATGTTATAGGTAGGTATGCACTGCTCCCCTCTCTTTGGAATCCAAATGTCAGAAAAAGGAAACAAAAACTAACTTGGTACATTTGCCCCTCCAGTATTCCCAGTTTGGCAAAAGCACTAGCTTAATGTCATGGGCTGTGATTCCTAATCCTTTCCTGCCCTTGACCCCTGCTGTCTAGATTCAAACTTGTAACCATTAATGGGGCTGGATCAAAACAGTGGCCTTCTGGTGTCACCAGTGGTGTTTAGAGGGGATTTAAACTCACTGCTTTTCAGCGCAGTGAAATGAACACAGCAGTAGATTAATGCAAGGATTTGAGCTCACACAGCATGAGAGCTTTCAAAAATAGTGTTAACAGAGCTACAACTGCCTCTTTCAGGGGAAGCAAAATGAGGGAACAGAACAAATGAACAAACACAGGGCAAAGCCTTGTCACTATGGGTAGGGCTGGTAAGCCCGGGGAGCCGGGGAGATGGCTGGTGAGTGTGCTGAGATGTGGGGCAGGAGCTCTCCCAGTCCTTCATGTTCTCCAGGGAATGGCTCTCCAACCTGCTTGCAGGCTCTATGACTGCACATAATTCTCTATCCCAAGTGTCTCTCCTGCAGAGAGAAGGTGAGATCACAAGCTGTAGGGCTGGCCGCAAAGGGGTTACTCACCCATCCTTCCCATTCACCTGCACTCAGGTTGAGACTTTGGCAAATTGTAGGGAATGGGCATGAGGCTTTTCTTGAACTTCTTTGTGCAAGACACTGAGGCACAGGGTAGTCAAAAACTCCTTTGCACATTTCACCCCTTGCCAGTTGCCCATGGAGGAGGCAGAGGAGCTGCTTTTCCTCCAGCTGCCCTGTGTGTGCCTGACTCACAGACCCCACAGCACATGCTGTATTCTTTTCAGGCTGCAGCAGGATGTGCCCAACCCCACAGCAGCGACAGGAAAACACCTAAAGGTTTCCAGCTTTCATTTCAAAGATTCCTACTAACCCACCTGGCCCAGGAACTCTTCCAGTAACAATCTCAGTCCGGGGCTGAGCCTAGGCTGCTGAATCCAGTGGGAGTTTTGCCATCAACTTCAATGAGAATAGGATCACACCTCAGTGCTTTGTTTTGCCCGTGTTCGTTCCTTGCCGCGGGCAGGAACCTGTTTGTTTGTTTGCTGCCTGTGCTCTGTGTGAACATCAATAGGACTAGCTAAAAGAATTCAAACCATCAGATTTGGGGAAGAGCTCCAAAGTCTATTTGCTTATCTGAACCAACCCAGGCACCCCGATTCGCACAAATGGTCTGGGAATTACCTCAGGAGAGAAGGTATTCTCAGGCAGATTCCACAGATTGTACTCGGTTTGAGCATGTCCTGGGGGGGAAACAGCATTTGTGCTTCAGGGAAGAGAGGGGAAGTGCCCAGAAGCATATAAATGGTATTTAGCTTTAAACAAAGAGACTAATTTGTCTTCTTACCAGCAGTTCCATCAAAAAGTGAATTGATTTAGTTCATGAGTAGGACAAATAGTCCAACTATAGACTAGCCTTCTTCCTCCAGACTGGTTTGTGTAATCCAGGTGTGAGCCAAGTGCTTGTTTCCTGTAGGTGGCTGGAACAACTCACAGCCTCTTAAGCTCCCAAGAGGGGAAAGGGATATTGCCTCTCCAGCTATCACAGCTATTGCCCCAAACACTGACACAGCACCCCTCTTCCATGTGTTTGCCAGCTCCGTGGGATGCTCCAACAGTGTCCTCTGCGTCCTGCATTTCTGCCTGCTCCAGACCCAAAAGGCACCAGCATCCCAGTATCACAGCACAGGTCAATTCTGCCCCTCTGGAGTCCATTAGGGAAACTTTCTATCAAGTCTGAAAGCAAGTCAGAGTTGAAAACTGCTTATGATGGTTCGACTTCACTGTGGCTATTGCCCTGCTGTCCAGGTGCCTGTCCTCTCCTTCCCATCCCTGCCACTGGCACTCTCCACAGCAGCAGAGACAGCACTGCTACTCAGACAAAACAGAGCTGAAGAAGTCACTACTCAGAGCTGTTCTAGGCACTCACATTCTCTGTTGTTTGTGCAAGTTTCATTGCTAACATAGCCTTAATGCTTGCACTGTTAGGTTGTTCCTCTACATAGCACCAGGATCACTCAGAGTTTGTATCTTTCTATGTTTGAGCCTTTGTATGAGCAGATGACTGGCATAAAAAAAAATCTTTGTGATCAGTTCCTCCCACTAATGAGCATTTCTGTATCTCCCAGACTACTCTTCTCAACTTGTTGACTACCCAGCCAGGCCTTCTACAACTTAAGAGAAGAAAATGCTTCCTCCAGCTATCTGCTCTGTGCTTGCTTGCTATCCAAATTAGACTTGCTGTGGACAGCGACACATTCCCATTTCACGCTGGTTTGATTAATGCGTCTCAGCTAATTGTGTGAAAGATTCCAGTCCTTTCGACTGTGAGACCAGGTTATTGTTCAGCCAATCTCGGCTACCATGTGAAAATGGGGGCTGTTTAGTGTTCATGCACCAGAATCAAAGGAGGGGCATCTTGGACTGGGTCACAGAGCAACACCCACTTCTTTGAAAAGATGTTACTATGCTCTACTAAACCTGTAAACCTCTTGCTCAAAGCACGTCTTCTCCCTCCTCCTCTCCCCCATGTTCCTTTTTTCCCCGTCCAGATAGACAGATAGACAGGCTCCCCCCACCACTTTCCTATGGTATAAGTGAGAGAGAATGGCTAGATTGTAGATGGGCGAATTTCACATTCTAGGGTTTTTAATATTTCACTTTTATATTTCTCTTACAGAATGATCCTGCTGAGAGGCTGAGAATCAGTACTCATCATTTCCTCCTCACTGACACTTGAATATATTTTCCCAGGAGAAAACATTAAACAAAAAGAGAAAGAGAGAAAGGGAGAGAGAGAGAGAGGGAGAGGGAGAGTGACTGAGCTAGCTTTTCAAAGCATATTTCTCAACCTGCCCACATCAAAATAAGAGACAACTGGCCCTTTGAAGTTCAGGACACAGACTTCTCTACCAGCCCATGTGGAAATAAAAGAATCCAGCTTTGTAAATCACACAGATTTCTCACCTTGCCCACATCAAAATCCAGGACAGTGACCTTTAAAGCAGAGGTTTAAAGGTCCCCAAACCAATCTCCATAAAAATAAGGAAAGTTCAGATAAACTGTGTCTCCAGGTGCCTGTCAGCTTTTCCAGTCTAAACCAAGAGACATTGGTACTTTGCTCCACTCCACTGAGGAGTGGAGACTAAATACACTGTGAGACTTTGAGAAATGGAATCTTCCATTAGACTTACATACAGCAGCACTCAGTGAGGCAACTTTGCCACACATGTACCTCTGTAAACTAAGCCAATCCCAGTGTTGTTGTAGGTCCTACAACACCACTGTCATTAAGTTGCTCAAGGGATTTCATAACACCAGAGCACAGGATTTTTCATAATAAGAATTACTGACCCAACAATGGAGTGGCTAGAGGCTCAGAGAAAAAGCTGGCCTTCTCATGAGTTGAATCCTACCTGGGTTATAGTTGGGAAGCTTGGAAAGTCCTGGCCAGGTGTCTTCAGTTGGGACTCCCAACACCTGCAAAAGAAGAAAGAATGAGAACAATGACCTCCTTCTGGCCATTCTTTGCCTTGGTGTGGAGTTGGAGGAATCGGTCTCAGTGGAGAGTGACTGGCCTTTCCTGCAAACCAGTGCAGAATTACACTGCCCTGGCTGGTGCTGGATCTACCACTGTGCATAAAGGACACTGACATTTTAGCAATTGATTATGTAGCAGAAAGGCTCCTGCTGAGATTCAGTGCTGTTGCTGCTAGGAACATCAGTGAAGACATATGTAGTTCACTGCCAGGTGCCACTGCTGCCTATGTTTGCCAGCCCAGGGGTCACACAGTTGAGCCCTTTTCAGTGCTGAAAGTGTCCTCCCACACCAGAGCTGTACTGGGGACTTACTGTGCCCACTTGCACTGGCAGCAGCTGGTATGTTCAGCAGCAGCACAGGCTGTGAGCACTGAGAGAAGCCCTTGCCTTCTGAGGGAAAGAAGTAAGGCTGGCAGACAGGTCTAGTAGCTGGAGCTAAAAAGCAGTGCAGAGCCTTACTCTGAGGAATACAGAGCTTCAGCAGTGTCTTTGGCCTTTATTGGGGATTGTGGGCTTCAGCAGTAGCTGCTCACTGAGCAAAGTCTGGGCCAGTAAAGCCTCCTCTGACTTCATTTTAGTTGCTGAAATGTGTGAGATCAAGCATATCTAGATTTCTGCAGTTGTGGATGTTTAGTGTTGTTATTATTACTTAATGCATGCAAAGTGCCCTGTGTCTATTGATACAGATGATCTGCAGAAGAGGTCAAAGCCACATATTTAAGAGTTCACAGCATGTGAAATGGTAGTATAAGTCAGTACTGCTCACTCCAAACATTCAAAGCTTTCATCCAGACAAGCCCCAGATTATCAGGTTTCCTTAAAAAGCAGTGAAATTTTAACATGAAAAATTTCAGGGTTTTTATTCACTTTCTCTTCTCCAACACTAGATTTGTCTCACATTAGTTACCCTTTGCATATGATGGACAATTCCTGTTCCTTAAAATGTAAGCTGAGATATATGATATGGGTAACTTGGTCCCCCAAAAATTTATATTAAGATTGCAAGAAAACAGGCATCAGTGAAAAAATACATTAAAGAAGGAAGAAATATAAAGGCAGCTTGTGGCAGTTGTAAAGCATGGGGTAGTTGATTGTTTGTCTCACTCCCAGCTGTTTCCCAGCTGTGACAATTGCAGCAGCCTGGAGCAGACAGCCACAAGCAGGGTGTGCATCTCACCGCTGGCACACATCAGCATGGTGGCCTCTGAAGCAAAGCAGGTTGCTGTGGCCCATGGTTCCAAACTGCTTATGGACTCAGCCTGCCACAGCAAAGGCTAAGGGGGAGGATCCTTGTCCCTGCTCACCTCTAAAATCAGCCTTGGAAGATTGAAAGCTCCCCAATGATAAGGAGTCTTGCAGTGTTCAGCCAGCTGAGGACGTTGGAGGTTGGCTTGCACTAAGGGTAACTTGACAGCCCTGGGTGAGGATGCCACCTTGACTGGTGTGTGTATCATGTGAGCAGGGCAGGTCTGCCCAAAGCAAACTCTGTCACAGGAAACAGAGAGTTGGAATTTGAACTTGAATCCCGAATTTGTTCTCTTTGCTATCCTGTTAGCTTTCTAGGAAGCCCTGCTCAGTGGGCCCTCATTCTTCAAGGTTTCCAGTGAGCTGTCAAACATCAGTTCCACAGGCATCAGAGGAAACTGGGTGAGTTCAGTGCATAGTACAGTCATACTTGACAGAGCCAGCTCAGCATTCTGCTTCTTTTGCTGAAGAATTTAAACAACTGTTATTTGTGTGTGCTTATACTTTTCTACATAAGAATTACAGCAAATATTACATTTTACTGCATTGAGGAGTGAAAGCATTCAGAGCACCAATCACTGAATGCCATATGAATTTATATTTGCATTTTCTGAGCCTTTTCTTTACAAAAGATGCTTTTCCTCCTGTAAACTTGCATCTCTTTTTGTTT